>JARGYA010001250.1:0-17147 GCA_029204335.1 Mycena vulgaris | reverse complement strand
AGGTCTGCTTCCAGTATGTCGGCGAGAATATCAAGCCCCACCGCCTTCCAAGTCGCCGGCGACACAAGGAGCTGGGCAGCATCCATATCCTCGCGCGCACCGCCCAGGTCCCCGAGCTCGATGTCAATCTGCGCAACGTTGAGAAGGTCCCACGCCTTCGGCATCTCGTCGATCGCGCGCCGGGCCTTGTAGATGCGCAAGTGCAACGAGCGCGAGGCCGCGTACTCCGTGCGGCGGTCGAATATCTCTGCGCTTACGTTGAGGATATTCCTGTACGCGTGGACGTCTAAATTCGCCAGTCCCAGCGCGGACAGGAGCGCCGTGTTCGCAGCGCAGAGGTCGGCGCCTCTGGTGTAATCCCCCACCATCACGCAGCAGGATGCGTACTGCTGCGTCACCCACGCCTCAGCGGTCATGTTCCCCGACGCCTGCGAAAGCCGCCGGGCTTCGCGGGCCTGAATCAAGGCCGTTTGGAGGTCACCTTTATTACGGTAAAGCTTTCGAGGATGCCGTCATACACAGCGCCTGCATGGACAGATTGGCTTGCCGCTGCGCAAGACGCGCGCCGCTGGCCGCCGTGTCGATCGCCTTTTGGAATTGGCCCGTCAGCGTGAGGTGGTTCGCCATGTATACAGTCCCCGGGCTTTCAGACACCCCATGCTATCAGTAAACCGCACGAATTAAGGGATGACTTCTCACCTTGGCCGAACAGGTCGTCCTTCTCCTCGAAACAGCGTAGCGCGTCTGTAGTGAACGCAAGACATGGTGGGCGACCGAGCTGGAACGCGAGCCTGTGCCAGCAGATAATCACCTTCAGTACGGGATCACCCAAGCGCTCCACCGTCCGATCTACAGCGTCAGAAGAAATCAAACGATCCGGTCTTGGCGGACGTGTTGAAGTGCAGGAGGTCAATTGTGCACCTGACCGTGTCTTCTAAGTGGAGTGACTTGGTCAGAGCGTACGAGGTGACGGCACGGATATTAGTGAACTCCGACGAGAGCCGCTGGATAAGCTCGCGATTCGGCAGATCCGTGAAGTTACGGAAGAGCCCTGCGAGATCATAAAAGTAGGCGCGCAGCCCGTCAAATGACTCAGCACTAGGCGGCAATTTTCCGCGCACGTATTCGCGGATGGGAGCTAGGGTTCGGAGGCGCCCGTCCGCAGCGGAGTAAATGAGAGAGCAACGGAGCAGTGTCCGATTTACTGCGGGCGACGTGGGGCGAGAAGGGCAGTTTCATCTGCATCAATGCTTCCTCCGAGATTCCGTCAGGAAGAAGTGACATGAGGCTGAGGAGTTCCCGCGCCTGGGGATTAGAGAGCATTCGCCCACTCGACAAGGAGATCATGATTGACTTGTCGAGGTTGGTCTCCTTGTCCGAGCCTTCGGAAAGAAGGGAGGTCGTTTCGTCCGCCCATCGATTCAATAGGGATTCAGCGCCTTCAAACGACGCTACGTTCGCCATGAGGGTTATGGCGAGTGGCAGATTGTCTGTCAGTGCAAGTAGGGCGGTGAGTTCGTCGTCCTCGACTTGATCGACGATATCGAGGAAGGTCTGACGGGCCGCCATGTCGTTGAGGCGATTCAGGGGAAGGAGAAATGGGCGAGTCCATTTTACTTGTCCCGGTCGTTCAGCGCCACGCATGGTCACCTTAGCCCACGATATATCAATCTTGCGTTTAAGGGAGAACACTGGATGGACGCACCATCAACTGTAGATGCGATATCCCACTGAGCAGGGAGAGGAAGTTTTCTACCTCCGCTCTGGAGCCGAGGTTTTCCCAGCAATCCTCCAAATTATCGAGAACAAGGACGCAGGGAGCTGCAAGGTCAGAAAGATATCTGACGATAGCTCGGGATACCTTGGCGCTCGCGTCGATATCAAAGAATGCTGCGATTGTGGTGAGCATGTCGGCCGCGGATGTAGACGATTCTAGCGATATGAAATATCGCCGAGAGCCAAATCGTGATATCAGGTCTTCATGGTGAAGGACTGTCAGCGCAAGACTACTTTTTCCGATTCCCCCGGGACCCAAAATCGCCGTTCGGACTGGATCGGAACCGAGAAGGATTTTAATCAACTCGTTGACCTCACCGTCGCGCCCGTAAAAGATTTTGGGTGAGGAAGGGAGGAGATATAGACTGCTGGTCGAGCTGCGATACCGAACGTTAGCTGTCAATCGGATCTCGAAGCACTCGACACACTCACCTCTGGTGCAGACTGAACGTCTGAATTTCGACTAAGCCATTGTGGTCTACTGATCTAGCACAGTTCAGACTCACGGATCTGCTACTGTTCGCCTGTTGGAGTAGGTCCATCAACTCCTCGTGACGAACTTCTGACTTGTCCTTCACATCCGCTATGGCGGCAGATGTTTCAAGGCCCGTTTGGATCTAATGTTGATTGTGACAGGGCTAAGACCTCAGCAGATGAGAACGCACGCCGAAGACAGTAATTGCCTGCTTTAGACCTGCGTTACACTCCTCGAGCAAGGCTGTAGTCTCCGCATGGCGCAGCACACGTCGGAAGAGACCCAAATCGACCTGGGAGCGAACGAACGAGTGCACTTTTTGTAGCGTGCTGAAAATCATGATCAGTGCGATGAGAAACATTATAAAACTGGACGTACTCGAAGAAATGCGACAAATTTCGCAAGATAGTGGGGGATAGCACACGGCCCTCGCCACAGATATTTATGATGGATGAGATGATCTCATGGATCCGCTCGAGCAAGCTAAGGCATTGAGACCTGTTTGATTTAACTCCCTAGACGCAGAGAATGAATCAAGTGGGATTAAGGAAAGAATGAGGTTACCTGGACCGTGTCCAAAAGCAAAATGGATATGCCGGCGATCCCCTTCAGGTACGGGTTGTTTGAGTCATCGTCAGAGACGTTGAGTAGAAGGCGAGCAGCGGTGGTGGCATGGCGAAGGATCTGGTCTCCTCGACTGATTTTCTGGGTAGGTCGGAGCATGAGTCGCGAAGTCAAGAGTCAGATTGGAGTTCTTACGTTGGGCTGATGGCTTTTGATTGTCAGATTTACCGACGGCTTGATGACGCGGAGATGTCTGCCGTACTTCCGTCTGCCTCCGTCCTGCCGACGGCAAGCACGTCAGAGAGAATTCAGGGGAGCTACTGCAGTGGGAATGGCTGGCTTAAGAGCAAACAGAAGACGAGTCAGTACTCTCCGTGCGGACCTGGACGGTACTGAAAGGCAGACCCGGAGATCTGCGCACAATGGGGATGGATAACCGGCCCATCACGGACAAGTTTTGAATGCCAGGCAGTGCCAGTTCACCGCCGATGCGAAGAATACCGGAAGTCAATTGAGTTTAGGGTCCTGGGTGAATTTATATAAATGCGGCTGGAGAGTGAAAATAATGTTACGCTTACCACGGAAGTTTAGAGCATCCACGAAATATAGTCAAGGGCTTAGATTTTGTCAGAGATGACGACGTACAGAGGGTGACGCCTGCCGAAACGTGATTACTTAGTACTAGACTCTCAGTAGAACGGAACTTGCAGAACGCACTCCAGTCTCCGGCCTCCAGGGATTCCGGTGAGGCCCCAAAGAGAATCTCGGAATATCTCCCTAAATTTGAGGAACAAATGACCGACGATGGCAAAGTTCGAGTAGCAAGTGTATGAGAAATTGATGAGAGACGAGAGCGTGGGAATTCAATATTTGGTCCCGGTTGCGTGACACGCGTGACTGTCACGAGCCTCCTCCGAACCACCATCTCTGGGCAAAATCTCTGAAATCTCTTGACTCGTCCCTCGTCCCTGAAAATTTTACAGTTAGATCACCAAATGTAGCTCAGTGTGGCATCATCTCTCCTGAACAAACTGAGTCCGGGTCCAACTCTTGAGCCTGAATCCTTCGTCTTTTCTTGAATCCTAGGTTTGAATTTGCGACGAAAATAAATAAAGGTACGAGGTAATATCATTTACCATCCCGCTGGTTTCCATCGCTCGTGACGATGACTCTCCAGCTTACGACGCACCCTCGCTGATTTTCCAGTACTGATCCTCGGTGTACCTAGTAACCTATCGGCACCGCTTCCAAATTCTTCTGTCGAAATAACAGACGGTACAGAATAAAGTTCCTCACCTAATAGACAAATGCCTCAAATGCCGAGGAACGCAGGCCCCTTGTGGTATGTATGAACTGCTCGCGTCCTTTTGAATTCCCTCGCTGAGCTGACTATATTCTCACCGTAGTTACACTCGCTGGCTATGTCATCTGCGTCTCCCTAAGATACTCCGACGAGCCTTTCGGCAGCGTCGCAGATTTGCGGAACTCTCGGAGAGACACACTCAGGTCGCTTGTGGAGCTCCTTACCGGCGGGCTTTGCGGCACCCTTCTAAATCCACTCAGCTATCGGTGTGCCTCTATATTTCGATGGTATTTATATACAAATCCTTCAATCGATATCCATTGACCTCATGCTCCACTTTTCGCCGAGCTTCACGCCCCACGGATTCTGTCCACACCAACGAGGCGATCCTTGCTTGGTTTCCTTCCCTGCGCACAAGCAAGAGTGGATTCGTCGAATTCTTACCACTTGTAGTTGCGTGTACGTACATCCATTTCTCCCCCATTTCCGCGAAGATTCACTACGCCAGCACTCGCCCTCGTACATTTGATTTGACGTCTATCACCACATATCGCTCAACCCTCCTTAAGCTCGTGCTCCTCACTCGAACATCGATTAGCTTCAATCCCGCCCTCCGCCCGGGCCACATAACCCCTATACCCCACAATTAATCATGAACCCGCCAGCCACATTAAAAGAGCGGACCAACCCACCGCAGAACATACCCCGCATCCCATCGCCTTGTAGTCCGCGCTCGCCTTGCACGGCGCCGCGTTGCAGCGGTCGTTGAAGATCTGGGTCACGGTGATGTCTTGTGTGACTGAAGTACCGGGCGTCAGACGTAGGAGCGGCCTTGGGGTTGGTTGTACGTCGTGGGGAGGGTGGGGTTGTGTGGTGCGGCGAGGGCGGGTAGCGCGGGTAGCGCGGCCACGGTGATGGGGAGGGCGATGGGGAGGGCGAGGGCCAGGCAGAGGAGGGAGCAATACATCCGGGAGACGACGCATAGGGACAGCGAGGAGGGGTTGGCTTATAGGACAGGACGGCGCAGCGAATATACCTCGGATGATGACGCTGCGAGGAGGAGTCGAGGGCGATGCAGCGCGGATCGGGTGGCTTCCTTTGCCACAGGAGAGATACTTAGTTTGATTATGCCCGAGATTTACGCCTACATACGCTCGATGACGATCCTAATCCTATAGCTTACTACCCTCGGTGAAAAATAGATTATGCAGCTCCATCCACTCGCGGAACCGCCGCAGTCAAACCGCCGTTGCGTCCGCCGTGTGCTTCCACAGCCGCTTCATCGCCTCCGGGGACCCATAGTATCCCTTGCTCAGCCCGATGTCGTCGCCCTTGTCGTTTGTGCGCACGGCGCCGGGACCGGCCTTCAGCAGCGCGTAGAGCTGATGCTCGCCCGAGGCCTCGACCGAGTACGAGAAGGGGGTGAGGAGCGGCATGAGGAAGGCCGATGCCTTGATGAAGCGCGAGTCCGAGGCTTTGAGCAGCCCCGTGCGCACGACGCCGGGGTATGAGTGCACGAATGAAAGTCCGGGGTACCGCGCCGCGAGGTCCTGCACTCATCCAGTAAAAAATGGGAATGATGAGAGGCGAAAGTACACACATTGACCATAATGTCGTTGTACGTCGGCGCGGCAGCCGCTGCATTGGCGATGCTGAAGCTCTTCTTGAGCCCGAGGTCCTCCAGGTCGATCGCGCCGCCCATGCCCGCCGCGAGCACCGACATCACCTTCGCGTCCTGCCCAGCTTTCTTCGCGGCCTCGACCGCGGGCAGGAGATCCTGGATGAAGCGCCACCGCCCATAATAATGCACCGCGAGCTTGCGGTCGATGCCCTCCTCTGTCTCGTTGCGTCCGTTCATCGTCATCACCCCGGGCGTCAGCACGAGGAAGTTGATCGTCGGGATGCGCGAGCGCAGCTCGCCCGCGACGCGCCCCACGTTCTTCATCAGCGTGATGTCGCACTCGACGAACTCGTGCTTCGCCCCGGGTGCGGTGGGCTTCGGGAACGTAGCGAGGATGGCCTCGGCGGCGGCGCGGTTGCGTCCGACGAGGACGATGTGCGCATTGCCCTTGGTGTGCCGCGCGAAGGCCTCCGCCATCCCCTGCCCGATGCCAGACGTCCCGCCGACGAATATCGCGACCGGGGTGTAGGAGGGTGCGAATGCAGCATTAAACGCACGAACGGTGGAGAGCGAGGGCATGCTGGTGAGATTGTGGTAGAAGAAGAAGGAAATTATGGGAAGGAGGATGGAGGCGAGAACGAAGGACTTCATGCCGTGCGTGCGCGTGCAATGTTGCCGAATGTTGTCGGGCCGTCTCGGCTTGTGGATGACGTGAGACTCTTCTTTCCCAATTAGGCCCGACACTGCCATCGGAGACATGCTCAATGCAGGAAATTAATTAACTTCTCTAATGAGAAAGATGAAAAGCTGTAACGGCGGTCTTACCACGGCAAGGGTGGTCCCAATCTTCCCTGTTTCCGACTCGCATTTCCAAGTTCGACCAAAGTTCGACATTGAACTCGGGTAATAGTTAATAATCGTCCACACCTTTTGGAGCAAAAGCCATCAGGATTTCGAATACGATCAGAAGACTTGGAGATGGATAAGCCCGGGACTTGAGGAGACCCCAAGGAAAGCCAGCTGAGAGTCAAAAGAGAATGTGACAGGAAGAAAACGAATCACATGAGATGGAGTCACGGTAGGTCACGGTGGCGCTGCACATTTTTTTGTTTTTTGTTTTTGTTTTTGTTTTTGTGGAACGTTTACAGCCATTTTGGACCGTGTCGTGTAATTCTACCTACCTACCTACCTACCTACCGAAAACCTTGAGACGCGCAATTTTTTTTCCTCTCGCAAATTTGATGAAATGATATGGATGCCCATTTTTGGAAAGGGCCGGTCCAGACCTATGAGTCATGTGTCATCATGCGTGGGCGATACGGCTATCCAAGTTGTGGTGGTGGGCAATGCATTGAGTTTTGATCTTGTTCCCACGCTGAGTTAGCACCGCCACCGGTGCTCGGAATTGACCCCGATCTCGCGGACACGTTTTTGGAGGTTAGATGGCCCTCAATTAATTCGTACCATTGAGAAGAATAGTTCCAAATGGCGGGCGGCATGTCGCCTTCAGGCTAGTTTTTCCAATTTCAGCAAATATGTGAGTCGCGGCCGATTTCGGCCGCCAAATATGATCTGATAGGGCTGGAAAGGCGAAATCGAAAAAAAATGGCCTGAAGGGGACATGCAAGGAGGTATTGCAAAGAGGGTTTCTCAAGTGACTTAGACCGAACTCGGGGATCTGAGCTCAAAAAGATTTTCGCCCCGGCACACGTCCCATCATTTTGTGCCTATTTTGAACACGGCTCACCCCTGATTGTTACATGGGCTCTCCCACCGACGTATAATCCACATATTTGTTAGCGTCCACTTAGATCTGTGGTCAGATAAGCTCTCTCATCTCATCATGGTCTATTGAATGGAACAAAAGACATGGAGAAACTAGGAGAAACGGAGGAGAATTTGCGGGAATCAAGCGGGAATCAAGCGGTGATCAAGGATCTTGTGATTGGTCTGGGCCGGCCCTTTCCAAACATGCATCCATATCATTTCATCAAAATGTGTGAGAGAGGAAAAAAAAAATGCGCGTCTCAAGGTTTTCGGAAACGGCTGTAAATAGCTTTGCGCGAGAACATTTCTGCTCCTCAGTTTGTCTAGTTGCCCAGAGGCGACTTCCTAGATTTTCTGAGCCGACATGGTCGTTCGCCCTCAGTCCGTTAGTTTGAGGCCTTGGAATATAAAACCCGGCCAGATTGCTTACACGTTGTTTACGCGCTGGGCGCCGTTGCCTAGTTTCCTGTTCGGATATATCAATTGGTTGCGCGTTATTGGGCGCTCATCAACCGGTTACACGGTACCGCAGCGGTTCATCCCACGCAGCGCTTGTCTCCTACGACCACGATCTTAGCCAAGCCATGAGCGAACCTGCGCTTCCGGTCGAGCTGGAGCGGGAGATATTCGAAACGACGGCCCTAATGCACCCCGGTACAATATTTGTCCTTCTCCGAGTCGCTCGGCGCACTCATATCTGGTGATTTTGCTCACCTCTCCTGCGAAGACCGTCTGATTATAACCTAGGATAGAGCCACTTTTATACAGAATTGTCCGCATTAGCGGATATTCTCCATACTCTAGAATGGCTCGCGCCATTCTCCAGGGATTGAACTCGGAATCGAAACCGGCCTCGGTCTTCCAGGATGCAGTCCGTCACCTATTAATCCAGGCGGGTCCGTGGTCGCACGCCGAGGTGGCTCAAGTTCTCGAAGCATGCCCCGGCGTCGTGGACCTCGCCATGGTCAGCACAATGCCAAGCCCTGCGATCCTCCCGTGCCTCGCGAAAATGCGGCTCCGCCGTCTCTCCGTCTCCTTCGAGCTGCTGTTCGGCGGGCCCGGTGCCATCGACCCGACGCACGCCCTCTTTGCCTCCCTCACGCACCTCCATTTAAGCCGGCTCGGCGGTCAGCAGCACACGGAGCAGGTCTGCGTGCACCTCCCACCGCTGCCCGCGCTTACGCACCTCTGCTTGCACAACGATGTGGACTGGGACTCGCTGCAGATGCTGCTCGCTGACTGTCCGCGACTCGAAATTTTGGCCAATCTGTGGTTACCTGCGCGAGCAGACATCGCCCGGGCGTTGACACAGAACCTCCCTGTCCACGACGTGCGCCTCGTGATGGCAGAGTGCAATAACCGTTGGGCCGATTGGGAAGCTGGAGCCCGGGGCTTCCCTGATTTCTGGTCGCTAGCGGAGGATTTCGTGGCGCGGAAGCGGAGCGGGGCCATCGAAGGTACCACTCCATATATTTCACTTGCTAGGATTGAGCTGAAGCGTCGTAATCCCAGCAAACTGTTATTGGTTGGAGAACCTGACGACAGCGTGAAGCCCACGCTTCTACGACCACTTGGAAGGAAAGCTGTCCTGGATCCTCGGGATTGATCGAGTGTAGGCCCTTCACACCCAGAACTTCACCCCGCGCAGGCATATGTATGACATTTGTTATCGTCGTTTATTCTAAGTCGTAAGGTTGTGGTTTTGATGCAGAACCAACTCCCAGCTTCGTGCTTCTGTTGGTCCGGATCACGCTTGTGTTACGGGCCGAGCCGTGCCGAGGCCCTAAACAAGGAATGACATCTATCTTACATACAAGCTCCAAAGCCTCCAAGGTCACGGCCTGTGGCCCGTAAAAAGCCAAGATGATTGCATACGGATTACACTCGCTCGACCCAATCAATCTCCGGAAAAAATAAATGGATGTGACTGGCGGGCGCATATTGCACAGGAAATTTATTGGGTACAACCTATCATCGCTGTGATAAAGTAGTAATTTAGTTCACAAACATGTGCACCGATAATTAGGTGTCTTTTCTGCTCAATTCGGGCACTTTGAGTGGCGAGAGACGGTGGTGCGCGTTTGCCGAAGAGGCGTATCAAAAAGGCTGCTATGCCGAGCGGCCGAGATTGATTGATGGAGATGTTAGATCTGCGACTTGGAACTCAGATGCTGTCCTCTGCATCAAACTACGCTGTTCGACTTGGACCAGGCTCTGAACCACGACACAAGAAGTTGGAATATCCTCTATTCTACAGACTACCCGGCTGGACCACGAATAAACAACGAAAAATTCATACATATGCATTGATTTCATGGTCAATCCTTTGGAATCGAAATTTAAGCTAGGATCGAACAACAAGATGACGAATAATCGAAAACAACGGTCCAAAGCCAAATAGCACCAGAAGTCCAAATCCTCAGAACGAGCCGTTCAACCTGATATCCCTGCTCGACGCACCAACATACACTAGGAACGTCCCAGGTGGACGGACCCAAGACTGACTTGGGGTGTCCCAGATGCTGCAGCGCGAAGGCCATCCATAAGCCACCGGGACGCTGTAAAATTAAGCACCCACCTCATTTCTCGCTGGGAGACCGTGATCTGAACCTGCTGACTCGCACCCGCGGCGAGAGGAACCTCTTCGAAGCCCCTCAGAACCTTCGGGGGCTCTCCCGCGCTGGGAGGATAGCCCAAGTACAACTGGGGCTTCTCTGTCCCGGCGACGGCGCCGCTATTCGTCACAGTGAATGAGATGACCTGTGAGGTGCCGGCAGAGGAAATCGAGAGCGCCGAGTACGCAAACGTGGTATATGATAGCCCAAAGCCGTATTCGTAGCGTGGTGTGATGTTATGCGCGTCCATGAATCGATAATCCAGGAGAAGCTTTTCAGTGTACTTGATCTATAATTACAAACAGTTGAGACTCAAGTCGAAACAGCGGGAGAGGGACTGACAGTTGGAAATCCGAGGGGAAACCCGGGGTCAGTCACGATTGTGGTTCCGTACGAAGTCTCATCCTGGGGACCGGAGATCAAGTCAACTCATTTGGAGGCAGAAGATGAAAAACGTACATCAGCGATGCTGAATGGAAGCCGTCCACTCGGATTTACCGCTCCAAAAAGAACATCCACGAGAGCCGGACCCGTCTGTTCACCCGGCGCCCCAGCATACACGATAGCGGTGATGTTAGGGTGTGTAGTCCACGGCATGTGCACCGGACCAACGGAATGCACCACGACGATAGTGTTCTTGCATACCGCCGCAACACTCTGCACCTGATTTTGCGAACATCAGGACAGGCGGGAGAATTTGTGAACGGTAGGAAGGGCATACAAGGTTGCTGCCGCTGAACCACAACTCCAGGTCGTTCCGATCGCCTTCGTTTCCGTTGACAGACTGATAAAAGCCGAGCTCCCCGCTCATCCTATAGTCAACCCCATGAAATCAACAGGTTCATCGGCAGGAAGGATTAAGCCACGTACGCGTTCACCAACACGATCGCGACGTCCTTTCCTTTCGCAGCATTCGATCCCGCGGTGAGATCGTTCGAAAGCGATGTTGTTACCGCCGCACCCGTCCCAGCGAAGGTCTGGTTCAATGCGGTAATTGGCGGCACCGTGAAGTCGAGGGAATTCGACCCAGATCCCCACCTTCCCCGTCCTCAATCTACGGTGAAAATGGATAATAAGAGACACACCCGATAGTCATAGTCCCATCGTCGCATTCGTTGGAATCGCCGCAGTTTAGGTTCGGCAGTAGCGCGTCCTTCCCGATGATGGCCACGCTCTTGATCGCAGACGTGCTCAGCGGGAGACCGGGGGCCCCTGCTGTATTCTTCAGCAGTACGATAGACTCTGCGGCGATTTCGCGGGAGAGGGCAGTGTGTGCGGCGGAGCGCACGGAGACGTTGAGATTGAGCGGTCCGGAGCCGTCAGAGTGCTGTGCGTCGTAGTTCACCGCCGGGTAACCCTACATGTATAATTCGTCAGATAACGCATTTGTGCCGTCAGGGATAGATGGGTAGAATGAGCGTACGGAATCTTGCCCCAGTCGGTACCATGCCGCGAGGATGCGCGTTACCATCTGGTCCAATCGCTTTGAGGTTCCGGTCAGTCACTCGATTGCAACACGCGAAGGGAATTCATTTCTACACGTACAGCTGGTGGGACGGTCCCTGATTTAACATCGGACTCGAGACTGGCGATGCCGAGTATGGAGTTGAAAGTCCCGCCGCCTGTCACATCAAGACAGTCAAAATTTATCTCCAGTAAAGGACTCTTGACTGACCAATTACGATCCAATCTCCAGGCTGCTCCATATCGAGCCCAGCATTCGCATTATCCGCGGCGGAGTCATGCGTGGCGCCCCAGTCGCTGACGACGAACCCTTTAATGAACTATGACATCACACGTATTCGCTGTGAAGAAAATGACACGCACCTTGGAATCCATCTTTCCGCAGCAAACCATTGGGTCCGATGAGGCCTGGGTTATGACACGCGGAAGTCCCGTTGAATTGGTTGTACGAGCACATCACCGACGACACGTTTGCCTTCGAAATACGCTGGGGTCAACATTTCGCAACGTGAGAACTTGACACATACCTCGATACTCCGCAAGAATGGATAGTAGTACATCTCGTGCATTGTCCTGTCATCGACATCGGCGATCAGACCGTACCGCCAGTGCTCCTGGTTGTTGGCGATGAAGTGTTTCGCGCAGGCCATGACGCCGACGCTTTGGATGCCAGTCACCGTCTCAAACGCAGCTTCGCCATTGAGGTATGGGTCGGGGCCGAAACTGATGATGTTGGGGAATAACCATCAGCTGGTCAACTATGCAACTAGAGTTATAAATAACTACCTCTCCCACCCACGTCCGGCCTTGGGATTGCGCATCTGAACATGTGAAAAGCGTCATCATATGAGTAGCCGCAGACACAGGTATCACGAACGAGGTCCAGAGCCGGGCCCAGGAGGACGCTGCGTAAAGTGAGCCATGTCAGCAGCGGTATAAAAACGAACGGAAAGCATCGCGCACTTGATGCCTTTTCCGCGGAATTCCTCTGCCAGCGCTACACCCCGCGCGCGCATAAGCCTCCGACTGAATGTCGCAGCAGCTGCAATTCCCGGCGGAAAACCGGTAACACCTTTGGTGGGGCGTACCCCCGCCGGACCGTCATTGAGACACAGGCCTGGGATGCCCAAACGCGCCACCGGGCTGACATTTCCTACGCAGCGCGAATTCAATTGGCCGACCCCAGTGACGAGTCCGATCTTCTCGTCCAGCGTGAGCTTGGCAACGGTTGCGTTGGCGAGAGAGTACGCCTCGTCCCACGAGCCTGCGGAGGGATGTGAGCTACCTCAGACACGAAGGAAAGCAGAGGAGATCGCACGGAGCGTGAAGTCAGCTGCAGAAGCCTCTTGACTATTCAGAACTGTTTCAACGCCATTCACTGTTACAGTGAGAAGAGAAACACCAGCCAGCAGTTTCATGAGACTGCAAGAGACCATCCCGATGAGCGAGCGGACGAATGGTAAGAAGCAGAATCCAGCGAAGCACGCGTGTGCTGTCACGAATAACACACCACTGGGTCAGACAAAGTGCCACATGCAATCAATCCCAACAGGGCGGCACAGCCCGGAACGGACAGGGGCGAAGCATCCTCGGATCTTGCCTTTCATGCTCTCGGCAAGCATATACCCAAGGAGCATACGGGGGAAGCTCCCAAAGTGACTCCGATCTTGCTCATGACGACTCGTGAGACTCTTGGGATTCGTCAATCCAGCCTCGACGACTGTATGGTCGAAGGAAGCTCTCCAGAGATTGAATGCTTGGGCGCTCTCAGCAAGATTAGAGCGGTCTCACCGCGCAAGGTTCTGGGAGCCGAACAAGCTGCGGAGGCACACGTGGCTCTCACGGCGCCTTCCCACGCCTACTGATCTCGTAGTCTCAGCGATTCGAATGCAACCGGTCAATTCAATCTTTGCCGGCTGGTATGATGCGCTGCAATATTTTTCGGGGTTGAGAGCATGCAGAATATTACAAACATCGATTTCGAACAAAACCCTTCAACTTCTGAGACACACGATTCCACCAAACCATATATGGCTAACTGAGCCAGGAACTTTAAATACATTGATGCAACATAGCACTACCGTCATCATGTCGTCATGGTTCAAGTTAATCTATCGGGTCTGTCATCATGCATTTATCAGGTCAGGTCGAGGAATCGCCCTGAAAATCTTGCGGCCGTGAACTCCGGCACATTCACCCAGACCGCACCTTTCCTTTCCCGTCTGAAAGGGATACCGCAGGGGCATGTCAGGTAGTGCTTTCAGGCGAGATGCTCTGAAGGACGGGGTGAGCCCAAAGTTGGCGGGGTGAATGGACACTGGCCTCGTAAAAGTTTGACAGTTGGGTATACCTGTTCACAGTTGGACATCGGGCACAGATACGTCACTCGACGCTGCAGGTTTTTGCTGCATGGGCAATGCCGATGGTGCCACAAGCCGCAAACAGTGCACTTCGTAGTTGGCTCAGACTCGTCTGTTGAAGCGGTGAGATGATGAGAATGGCCCAGTAAAAATATCGAATCACCTGGTTTCCCACACGAGCATTCAAGGTAGCCATCATCGGCAACGGTCTGTCCGCAGACAGTGCACATTTCGTGCGGGCTCGGGGTGGAATAAGAAATGACGGCACTACTCTGTTCCTTTGTCCCCAGGAAAATCTCTTCGCGGCGATAACCTGGACAGCGATAATGGGACTGTGCATGTTGCGTGGCGAGATGCCGCCGAACGAGACCTGCCGTCGGCCCCATTCGGAACCTGAAGAGGAAATTCTCAAGCTCTCGCGAGATGTCGATCAAATTCGAACTTGGATCACATGCTTTCCACGGGAGTTCCCGTCTTCCAGCATTTCCCAAACAGTTGTCGGATGACAACGTCGTTGCAAACTTAATCGGGGCATCCAATTTCGTGGGCATTAGCGAGCTAGGAGGAGACAGCGAACCAGGACACGAGGGTGCGCTTCGATCAACATCGTCACCTACAACGATGGTCAGAAACCAGGGCAGGAAGAAATATTAAGGACCAACAATACAGGATGCGATTAGCGTTTTTGAATGTCTGCCGTCGAAAGATTAGCGACGAATCGTTCAACGTATAATCTGAACACACTCTTCGACACAGGTTATCCAGGAGATTCAGAGCGTGATTGGTCTCCAGTTCGGCTCCTCCGTCGCGGGTGGACCGCGGCATCGAATCATCTTTCACGCAGAGTTGGAGATTTCCGCTACCCCCGACCAAAAGGTCGAAGTCCTAAAAAAAGTTAAGGCAACGTTTCGCACATCTCCAGATCGTGAATCGAAACCATAGATCTTGAATCTCTCAAGGAATACTCCTTGCTCGCAAGATAACTCAGGGCCGACTGAGAGGATATGTTTCGCGTGCGAGCCGTTGATTAAGTAGTCTTTACGCACAGAAATCCCATGGACCTGGATTTAGATAATTTTATCTTCATCTGATGCTCAGGCAGCTTGAAGACACGCACCATAGCCAGCCCGAGTACGATGCAGCGGGAGAGCTCATGCCGCAGTACAGAAGCCAGCATGCGCTTAGCAGAATCTTCAACTCCTGGAACGAGGATGGGTCATGCGGTGTGGGTGCAGCACGACTGGTACTCGCCGCCGTGATAGACAAGGTATGGATCCGGAGAGGTGTTCGACGAGCAGCCCATTATACGTAGAAAATTTGGGTGCCTAATGGGTTTATTAATTGGGAAATCCCGTCAGGAAACAGAGGAAATCGCACAAGAAATTTCTGCTAGAAGCCGCTGCTTCTTCCCAGTCCTATCGGCGGAGTCCTCAACATCGATGAAAGCTGAGCCAGGCGTTGCATTATGAACACGAACCTTTCGCGCACCGCGTCCACTAAACACCTTCACAATTACTGCACGACCTTCCATATGGGCGGCGTGGATGCGATATCCACGACCGCAAAGGATTTGTTTCGCCGGGACAATGGCTTCGTCCTTGACGATCTGACATGGACGTCAGTGACTTCACACCCAAGGCGGGACGCAACGTACGGGCAGATATGCTGGTCCAGTGGAGCTGACTTCGCGTCGGGGAGGCCGTAACAACGCGGAATAGCGGAGAGTGTTGATAAAAGTACCTCCATTTATCGTGAAGTTTCTCGCATACGGGAAGACCGGGGAGCGGTGGTTGGACGCACTCTTCAGTCCTGGGAGAGGTCATCGTTTGCGGGTGAAGTTAGGAGGGAAGCCGTTCAATACATTCGCCACGTATCAGTTCCCATTCATCACCTTATTGCCACCGGTCACCCGACGGCTTGATCGAAGAGCTGAAAATAAGATCGTTGATTTCTAGAGCCTGCCCAAAGAACGTGGTAATGCAGAGCAGTACTCGGGTCTCTTCTAGCTCATCTTGTTGTTTTTCTGAAATGCAGGTTCTCCCCCTTTTCAGCGAGGTTTTCATACTTGGGAGCCCTGGAAGGTCATATCAAAGTTTCTATCAACCTGGTACGGCTATTGACCAGTTCGTATGACCTTCAGTAGTCTCGCATTCGACAAGAGGTGCGGTGGCAGGGGGTAGCAGTGAAGATGCTGAGTGCATGATGTCGAAGGCTGAAAAAAGACAGATTACAGTGGCGGTGCTCAGTCTTTGCGCTCCGATCAGACCCGAACGTAACTCCGTGCATCGCCGAACGCCGAACTTGGTGGAATTCAAGGAAACAATGGCAGAAACAATTGAAGATAGTCTCCTGTTGAAATCTTGTCAGACAAACGCGTTGTAGCCCGGGAACGTTAGTCAAGAGAATCGGGAGAAGATAACGGCGAGCACAACAACAATTATATTACGGATAAGGTATTCGGAGGATACAGTGGAAGAGCCTGTTAAATAAGACAATGGTGACAAGGGAACGAGATAGCAATTAATGATACGACAGTAAAGTACCCATTTTAAAATCCAGGCGCGAGATTGGTTACAGCTGCGTGAATTCACCTATATATTGCTAGGAGCAGACCGCGACATCTCCGAGGCATCGACTCGTTTAATGTTAGACGGCACCGGGGTATGCGGAGAATGTTCCATGTGTCTCGGCGGCATCGATGTTTGGGGTTTGCGGGAGACGCCATGCATGGCCGCGGGTACAGGCTGAGGTCGCTCTGCACGGGTCGCACCGGGGTCGTGAATAGCCGCCGCGATATCTGGTAAAATCTGGGATTAGCCACTGAATACACCTGAGAGACCCGGTTCGCGCGGCAGGGTACCTTCATGGCGACGAATCTGGGACACGAACGGCTCGGTGAGGCGTGATTCGGGACCAAAAGTATAGCTGGTATCTTTATATGTTCGTCAGTTCGAGGAAAGGATCTATGACGTCAAGCTGCTGACCTTGCTCGCGATGAGCCGAGCAGTGGCTACTGACATCCACTTCTCCGCGATATCGATCCTCATGCAGAGATTTCGGGAGCTAACTTCGGGCGACCAGAGATCATCTCCGTATTCTCTGGGTGGCTGTCAGATTAGGTAGGTCCTCAATAGAGGGGTTTATCTGCGATCCGTGAGGCCAAGGCGGACCTAAGAGTAGCTGACCCAGAGGATTAAGACCC
>JARGYA010000125.1:0-379470 GCA_029204335.1 Mycena vulgaris | reverse complement strand
TAGGGTCAGACCATTCACGTATCATCTGGCGCCTCCAGAGCTGGAAGGTGAGTGTGCGCGCTCTTCCTTTCCGACGGAGCTTAATATTCCCCAGCATGGTTATTCAACTGTATAAACTCAAAGGGTACATCACAGTTCCTGACGTCGTTCGCGAAGTGAGTGGTTCTGCGAGGATCAATGCCAAAGTGGAATTTATGTGATCCCTCGGAGCCGTCGCCTTTAATTATTGGACGAATCCCGAGGCGGAAATGAAAGGCCGCGTTATTGTGAGTTGTTTCATGTGCTCACACCATCATCGCTGACAACACGACAGAGCTGTGGCGCCATTGCTGAGTACAATACTCCGAGTGATCAGCGTTATGGCATCAAGGTCAGTTCTGCGTTAAACCTGTCTACAGTTTTTGACTCCACTTGCTTAGAACATGAGCACTATGTTCAAGCGTCGTATTCGCCTCGAGGGTTTCATCGTCGCGGACACGCCTGAATACAATGCTCGATTCTTCACGGAGATCCCGCCCTAGTTGCACAAGGTAAAATTACGGGGCAGGAACACCTTTTCATGAGGCTGGAGAGCGGTCCAGAAGCATTCTTGTCCTTGTTCAACGGGACCTCGACAGCCAAACCTGTGATGGTCGTTGACCCAGACTATGAACTCATTGTTGTATTCCTTCAAGTGTACCGTTCAATACATCGTCCGGAGTTTGTCCAGGGTAGAAATATATCGCTTAGGAACCTTTCGAATACACCGGGCACGTCCACGCACTTCGGGTTTAGTTGGTTGAGAATAAGACAAAGATAAGATAAGATTGGCAGTTGTTGATAATTTAAAGGGAGACGACTAATAACAAATACAGTACTCTCGGAATCATCTGAATCACTGGGAGCGTCCTCGAATCATCTGAACCATCGCCCTCGGACAAATTTGAGCCATCGCCCTCGGAGCCATTGGAATAATCGTCCCCTGAATCATTTGAACCATCATCAGCCAAGTCGGCATCATTCGAGTCGGACAGTGGGAACCAAGTTCCAATGTCGACACAAACATCCACCCCTCCCGCTTTCAATCCAGTGAGCGGAGATAGCACTTCCTCGAAACAAGCTAGGGTCTTCTCTCCGGCCAACCCAATATCAAGGGTGAGGGAGCGAATTTCCGCGACATCGGCGGGGCTATTTGAGTGGTGACGATTCCACCGAGACGACAACGCTCTGCCCATGGTCGCGAAGTCCGTGGGATTCAGTGAATCAAAGGTTGGGAGAATTATGTGCTGGATTGAGGGAAGGAATCGTGTTTGAGGGTCCTCGAGTCGACCAAACAAGGCGGCGGTGAATTCGGCATCCCGTTCAGACGATGGATATGTCTTCAATGTGGTCAAGGCAGGGAGCGGAGGGAAGGATTTGACCGCGGGATGTTCCACAGAGAGGTTCCGCAAATGCGAGGAGTGACGATCAAGGAAATCGACGAGTGATTTGTCGTATTGATCGAGTTGGAAGGTGTGAGGAGGGGAAGGAGGCCTGGAATGACATGGAGGCTCTCATTGCACACGACCAGGCTGAGCCGGCTCAGGCATGGGTGGAGGCATGGAGTTTGAGTGGCAGATGTGTCAACGCCCGTCGTGTAGATGTCAACGGAAATTGAGCATTCCACGAGACTTTCAGCCTGCCGAAGGAGCTCGAGGCAGTCGCTAAGACTCGATAGTTTCCCACTGAATTTTGTCAACTGTGTCCATGATACCGCCGCAATAGAAACGGGGTGTAGTTCCACGAACCCCACAGGTGTAGATTTTGCTCGGGGGGCAAGTTCACGATGAGTTCTGCTAACCGGGGTTTCTCAAAACAGGCTACCACGTCTGCGTGGATGGTGAGCGAGAGTGGATGGTCACACGCCCAGAGAACCCAACCCTCCAGAAAATTCTCCTCCGGCTCCGGGGCGGCCAACTCGTCGAAATGCATTGCGGTGGGTGTTGTTGTAGAGGGATGTTGAGAGGAGTGAGAAGCGGTTGGTGTTGGAAATCCAGGTAAATTCCTGAGAAACAAGACGGAAGGAAGGCCACAGTATGCCAATTATATAGTGCGAAAGAACAGAGCGGCGGTCAAAGCGCTAACGAACGAGTGCGTCACAATTAAAACACCGCTCGAGCGATGAGGACCAATGACCGCGCCTCAACAACAGACAGTGCCCGTTTTGTTGCACAGACCTTGGCCCCATGAAGAATTTGGGGCAATATCTAGGGCGTATCTTCTCGATCTACCAGTCCGCTATCTTGAAGGGATTAACGAGTGCTGAAAATCAATGGCTCCTCCGATTTGAATGGGCCGGTTTGCCATGGAAGCCTTAGAGACTCTTGAGTCGTGTCGCGCAGCCATTATAGCCACTGAGGCTTTGTTTCTTCGGCAACCGTTCGGATCCCCGAGGAATAGTGGATGGATGATCGACGGAGGCCATGGTGGCCACAGGCAGTGCATGACGTTCTCAGACGTTGGTCAAAGCAAAGGCGACTTGAAGGTGACAGAGACAAGAGCCACACAAACAACCGTCCAGTGCCGGATTAGGCTACTGCCATAACTGGACGTCATTCAGGAACAGGAATTTTTCCTTCCCTTCTCTGCAGCTGACGAAATTCGAGGGCGAGATCTACAATATGGAGCTTTTCACCCTGGCCCCAAACCTCGCCGAAGTAACATGCTATTTCGAAAATAGGTCTCCCCCAAACTCAACCGTAACCCATCAGTGCTTTGGTGCTTGGGGTCCATCACTTTGGTCGAGTCGTGAGCGGAAGTCAGTTTCGACGATCTTTTCCAATACCTCACACTGCCCGGTCTCCATTCTATGGATCTCTCCAAGGTGGATTTCCCTGGCTATGCCTCTCTTGAAGCATTTCTGAGGTTCATCGCCCCCGTTGAAGACCTTGTCCGTCGGGGCAGCTGGTTCAGTTCTCCGAGTGGCGGGCGTGCGTGGCTTACCTTGGGGACACACTTGAGAGCCTCGAATTACACTCCCCATCTCCTTCAGTATTATCCTCCATCTTCCACCTACGCCCTCCTCCTTCCGGGATGAAACCTATTTCGTTTCTACCCAACCTCCGCAGCCTCACTTTGTTGAACTCCTCCGAAGCTCTACACTACTCGGATCTCGTTCGCTTTCTATACCGAAAATCCGGAAAATTACGCTCTTCCAGTTTTGGGTTTCGAGTCCCTTTTTCGACATGGAAGTGTTCGCGGGTCCCAGTGTCACCCGTAGATCCGACACCGTCACAGGCCACCTCGCTCGGATTTCAAATGCAGGAATGGATATATACATTGGGACTGCGCACACGAACTACGCACAGACTGATCGGTACGTTCTCCGTTTGCAGCAATGGTGAATTATGATGAACATATTTCTCTCGCAATAGAAATATATAACGCAGCTTGCGGAATCCCTGGCACACTCATTTCAGGACGAAGCTCATAAAAATGTTCTGGAGGGTCTCGAGAAAACGGCCAAAGATTTGGGAAGCCCAACATCAATGTTTTTTAAAAAGAATTCCTTTGTTTCATTCAACATGTCATATGCCACGCATATCTCATTCTCTCATCCGTTTCTTTGTATCTCGACTCTTTTTCATACTGGCACCGGCACATCCATCGCCTCATATTGCAAGATCCTGTTATCCAACTTCGTTCCATCCGAGCCTTAGGAAAATCCTTGGCTCTCTTCCAAACCTCCGAGCCGTCAATTTTCAGATGTGGCCGGTGGACCTCGTGGCGCTCGTCGAATTTCTGAATTCAAAGTCCACCGCTTCCAGATTTTTTGGGATACTGAATGGTATTTTTCTAAACTCGGATCGTGCACGAGTAGAGAGTCCCCCAAAAAATCAATGGTACTTGGAGGACTTCAGGACCCGAGGCATCACTTGGAGCTCGTCAGCTTTCGTCAGCATCCTTAACAGACGCACGTCGAATGTTTGCCTGGCTCGCCCCGACTTCCGGATCCGCGGATCAGCTTTCTTCCTCCACTCACTCTGAGTTACTCGAGCTTTTTCTCCGTCCTGTGGGAAGATATTGGAACAGGAGACAGTTCTCTTAATGTGAGGCTCAGTCATGAAGTCATTTACTTGTATAGTAACCAAAAAAAAACAGAAAGGAAAGCCACCGCAGCCCTCCGAAAACGTCTCGCCGAGCTCTGCCGCGATTTCTGCTTGAATTTGCCGGTTTACGGTGCGATGAGTGAGTGATAGTCGGATTCGCCTAATCGGGCGATGAGCGGTGCAGTGTTTGTGTAGATTAGGTTTCCCTTCGTTGACGACAACAACAACGACGTTTCTTTCACTGCGAAATACGGTTCCTCCCACATCTTGCGGTAGATCTGGACGAGGTGAAATAAATCATCTAACCAATGTGCACACCTGACACCCAGTTCTGCACAGCCGAAGAATGTCGACGGCGGAACTCCGCAGACGTCTCACAGAGCTCGACGCACAAATCATCGGACAGCGGCTGGTTCTCCGCGAACTGGAGCGAGAACGGTCGGAAATACAGGATGAAATACACGCCAATGCGATATACCCGTGTTGGCGCTCCCCTTTGAGATCACAGCGGAAATCTTTGTTCGATGTCTCCCGCTGTCCAAAGATTGGGACGAGTCGGAGTCCCCAATGGCACGGGAACTTCAAGAAACAGCTCCTCTAGTCCTGTTGGGGGTCTGCCGAGCATGGAGAGACATTGTTCTCGCCATGCCCACACTTTGGTCAAAGCTGCACATCCGATTCGACTACTTCCCCGAAGATGTTGCCTCGGAGCCCCGTTTGATTGAAGATTTTGTCGATCTCTGGCTGAGCCGAGCAGCAGACTGTCCTCTGTCAATCAGCTTCAGCTTATACGGATTCGAGGGAACAGTTTGGGAGGAGAGCCCTTTTCATGCGAGCCGCATGCGCGACATCATTCATCGACACTCGCACAGGATACAGCATCTCGAGCTTGGGATGATCGAGTGGGAGATCCGGAAATTGGATCTGGACTCGGCGTCATTCCCTCTCCTCCAGAGCGCAACGTTCGGGTGTGTGTACAGCCCAGGGAACGATCCTCATCCTGGTGCTGTCTTCGGTAATGCACCCCAGTTCCACAACTTAGTCTTACTGCGCAGTCCCGGGGGGACCGCACTTAGCAGTTTTTCCCTGCCTTGGCTACAGTTGACTAAATTCGAGGGCCAGGTGGATAATCTGGATCTATTCAACCCAGGCCCTGAATTTAGTTGAACTCAAAATAACATATTTTGAGGGAAAACGGCCCTCCAGCATCAATAATCACCCATACAAACTTGGGCTCGCTCACGCTAGTCAGGACGGCGGAGACAGTTTCAACAATATTCTCAAATACCTCACACTGCCCCGCCCTACAATTTTTGGACCTGTCCGATGTGGATGACACAGCCTATCGCGCACTGAAGCCATTTCTTATACGCTCGTCACCCCCCTTACTCTCCCTGCCGTCAACGCGTCCGACTATTCCTTTTCCTTCTGGTACGGGTGCTTGCGTAGAATGGCTGGGGACACTTGAAAACCTCATGTTACGATATCCGTCTGCACTAGCACTGCGCATTGTTTTCAAATCTGGCGAAAAAAGCCTATCCTCTCTCCCAAACCTCCGAACCCTCACTATGTTGGATGTTTCTGGGAGTCTAGACTTCCACGAGCTCAACATTTTCTTATACGAGGCCCAGAGAGATCGCAGACTCGTCTCTTTCCGGCTCATCTGGTCTTTGAGCCAATCCATTGATAGGGAAATCTATGCTGCGGCACGTAACACCATCGCCAGCAGATTTTCCTGGGCAGTGGACGGCCGAGCTCCGCCATGGATATCTACGTTGGGATGGAGAACATGAACTACGCCGCGCGATGGGTATGTTTCTGATCTCATAGCGAATCACGACGTTCTTACGCTACCGCAGCTAGCCATAATCTAGATGATCGTTGCACACCTCAGCGCAGGACCGGCGGGAAACGCAATCGCGAGGAATTATGACGAGTGAAGGTAGCGGGTATAGCCTAGACCATCGGTAACCATTCGACGAAGCGCAGCGTGAGCAGAGGAGGGATGTATTGGATCCCGTAGTTGAAGGCAGCCATAGATTTGCAGACATCCACGTGAACGGGCCAGGTCGGGTTCGGTGGCAAAGAATGAAGGCAATGCGAGAGAACCGTTGGTGGAAAGGATACAAAGAGGACATAGATATGTGTAAGCAGGGTTCGGTGAATTCGAACTTTGCCATCCGGTGACCAATTCAAATTTCTACCCCGAGCTTAAGCCTGATGCGCGGATTCAGTTTAATCGTAACGCAAGCACAGTGCCATCGAATATGTCTACGAAATTGAGCACTTTTCAGGCGTCAGTTGAACGTTCGACTGAAGCGGCTTCCGACTGGGACTTCGGACTCCGACAACTCCGATCATATCGGCCCGGCGCACGCTGCATCATGATCTCTCGACAACTTTTAGTCTTTTACATCCTGAAAGTGAGGTTCTGGCGCGGAGTCAACTGGTTGTAAAAGTGCTGAATGACCGCCATATGCGCCTGTCGACTTCCTCGACCATGTTCCCAAACCTGGGGCTTTTCCCAACAAGATTCAAAACTCACGGACTTGTCAAGCTCCGCAATCTCAAGAATTTTGGAAGCTCTCACTTGGGGATACGAAATAGCCTCCTCAGTTTCCCCCGCAAGGCCATTAATAACTTGAACTACTTAGAGTCGGTCGGATCCACTTAAAGCGCGCTCTGCTAAAGTGCTTCTTTCTATCTCTTCGCACGATCCTGATGCTGCCTCAATAATACCTCGTATCTACAGACTTTTGTTGTCGGCGTCGCTCCCGCACAGCTTCCTCTCATCCCCACCTACGCCTCAGCTCGCTCACAACCGTGTCCATTCCGCACATGCCCGTGCTTGCCTTTGGGTTCGGCTCCTTCGGTGACATCCTCGCCGCTGTCCAGCTCGCCGTCCGCATCACGATCATCCTCCGCCAAAGCGGCAACTCAACCGAGTGCGCCGAGACCGAGAAGGAACTCAAGGCGCTGAGCGGCGACTTAGACCTTGCGGACCGCACGCTCCAGCAGATGGCCGGGTCGCCCCTCGCCCCGTTCGTCGCCGAGCGGATTCGGGACGAGGTTGTGCAGTGCCACAAGCTCATGGCGCGCTTCTTCATGAAGATAACCGCGCCGCAAAGCCTCGTGCAGAACATTCGCTGGGCGGCTTCTCAGGAGAAAGAGTTGGCAAAATTGAGGACGCAGATAAACGAGCGCCGAAGCGTGCTTGGGCTCGTCATGCATGTGATAAATTCGTGCGTTTCTTTCTGCTTGCTCTGCCTACCGAGTCACAGCGTTGGGTGTAGGGGCGCGCTGATGGCTGTTCACGACCGCATTGACGACGTCGCCGGGCAAGTACGCCAGGGACACACCTTGATCCAAGACGTGCACAATGGTGTCAGCAACGTTGCTCAGCAGCTTGACGACGTCGGCGGGCAAGTACACCATGGGCACACCCCTGATCCAAGACGTGCACAATGGTGTCAGCAACGTTTCCCAGCAGCTCGACGAGGTTGGCGGGCAAGTACGCCATGGGCACGCCCTGATCCAAGACGTGCACAATGGTGTCAGCAACATTTCCCAGCAGCTCGACGAGGTTGGCGGGCAAGTACGCCATGGGCACACCCTGATCCAAGACGTGCACAATAGTATCAGCAAGGTTTCCCAGCACCTCAACGAGGTTGGCGATCAAGTCCGGCACGGACACAACTTGATTCAAGACGGCTTCAGCGGTCTCGTCGAGCAGTTCACGACACACCACGCCCAGATCATGGCCGTCATCAACCACGTCCCGAACGGCGTCTCCGAGGCAATGTTCGTCGTCGTCTCCCCGACCGGAATATCAATCCCGGTCTCGGTTACATTTTGCACCTCCTACAGCGTGAGTAGCGTGCGCGTATCTGAACGATGTCTTATTCGTTTTCGTCAAGGTTCTGGATGGCCTTCTCAAGACGTACCTAGGGGGTCAGAAGAAGGCCGGTGGTCACTACGTGGAGCGCGGAGACTATAGTATCGTATCCCCCGAGGGCGATACCATCCGTCCCTCTGTTTTCATTCGCACCTTAAAGGTCGGGTTATGTCTGGAAATGAGCATCATCTGGCGGGAAAGCCGGTGGAAAATCCAGGCGTACCATCGTTTATGTCCCCAGTGCAAAGGTCGCCGAGTCAAGACTTCACGCCTTACCGGCTGGATGACATGGTGAGCCGCCCCGCTATCCGCCCAAGACAATTCGGCTCATCGGATGTTTCCCAGCCAAAATCCGAGTTGCGGGAGCAGATATCGAACCCGCACCCTGTGGAACACCATCATACATCGCCGTCCAGCGAGGCGTCCCGTGCCCGTGTCCGATCCCCAGTCCCCTCCAACATCGGCGATGGATCCGACCGAGGATGAAGATGAGGACGAAACGACGTGTTTCCGCCGTATTGAAGTTGTAGCGCCGGCGCCGGCGCGGAACGACTGGTTCCGGCGTATATATACAAAAATTATTGGCTTGTAACGCTCTACATTGACAGAGAATTCAATCGATTTATTTTCCCCCGGGCGAATATGAGAGCTGCATCCATCTGCAGGGCTGCGCCATGTCTAGTGTCGTCCGAAGTTCGAACGGACGGGCACAGTTGCCTTGGATTCTTTCCAGCCCCTCCCATGTAAAGAACCCCCCTTCCCCCGCCCTCTCTCCAAAACACACAACCAAAAAACACAAACAAAAAAGGAGCGTCAATTCCCTGAACAACCCTCTAGATGATCCACGTCCCCCACCTCCTCCCCCTCATCCACACGTCCACGTCGACCGGGTGTCGTCCCTACCACGTATCCCCCCGCCTACCGCCTTCTAGCACCAGCACCGACTTTCGACGCCCCCAGCGCTGATACGACACCACCGCGAGCACCCCATGCCCGCTCAGCCCGGCGGCCCTCAAAGGCAGCCCCGTTCCCCGACGCCAGTTCGCCGATCCTCAGCGTGCCCAGCGCGCCGAGGCACAAGTCCCGCGCGACATGCAGCACTCCGCGCGCGGAGCATCACCCTCCTCCTCGCCCCCTGCCCGCCCCGCCCGCCCGTCCTGCCCACCATGCCCCTCCGCTCGTCGCAGTCCGAAGCGCGATCGTAGTCGTACCAGTACGCTCTTGCCAGCAGCGGGAAAGCGACGTGCGCGAGCATGGGCGCGGGCGAGATTCAGGCGAGAAGAGGCGGAGGCGGCGTACGCACCCCGTTCTTCACCAGATCCGCCCTGACGCCGTGTGCAGCGCGTCGCGCTTCGCAGTTGCGGGCGGTGTGGGGGAAGGGCCGGTGCGGTGCGTGCACCGTTCCCTTGGGAAACGGGCGCTGACGGCTGGCAGAGCTGCAGCTGTAAATGTGGATGTGGAGCGCGGGTACGCGCGCTCTTCTGGGCACGTATGGTTGCGCAGAGGATCGTACTTGGCTTGTCTGAAGCCGCGGACACAGTACGCCGCTACTCTCTTCCCCAGATCGGGGCGCTGACGCTGGATGTAGATCTGCCCTTTTGTCACGGGCGTGTCTGCGGCTGTACTCGTCGGGCGGCGGTGGGAGGCGGGCGAGACGGTGCAGGGGAGGGACGAGCTGACGAGGAGGTCGTCGACATCGCGCGAGATCGCGGCGAGATTGTAGGGTGGCTTGGCTGGAGAACGGAAGTTCGCGCCGGCTGCCGGATTTGTATTCGCTATCCGGTTCAACCACGACCTTCATCCATGTCACTCGGGCTACTCTCGCCCTAAATCACCAGAGCACGCTCGACTTGATTCCCCTGGGGCGTTATGCTGCCAACTACTGTCTCTGGGTTCATCCAGACTGATCTATTAGGGTGTTTCACGATTGGCTTTTTTGCCCCAACTCGTGCCGCAACTCCAACGCCAACTTATCGCAAGTTGGGGTCGAAGTTGGGGCACAAAATCGGGGTTGGACGTCAAATCGTGCATAGGAGCTCGACTCGACATCCAACTACTTCAGGTTCTTGGGCTAGATCCCATCAATTGTGATGCGCGGCCCGGGAGCTGCCTCAACTTCGGAGTTGGAGCAGAATAACAGCGTAGGTGTTTCACAATTGAGGCCCCAACTTGTGCCCCAACTCGAGGCAAGTTGAGGTCAAGTTGAGGTCAAAGTTGGGGGGCAAGTTGGGGCAAAAAAGCCAACCGTGAAACACCCTAATCGTGAAACGCCCTATTGAGCCCAGGTGCATGCCGAAACGGACGTCCATCATGTCGAAAAAGTCACTGCAGTTCACGCCGCTCGGCCCATTCACGACAATGTCCTGTGCCATCTTCATCGACCGGGGAAACTCCACGCGGGCCATGCGCTCGATCGACGCCGCCGCCAACTTGATGCAGAACCTGCGCATCTCGTTGTGGATGTGTCCCGAGGGCACGCGCAACAGCCGCGAGCACGCCGAGATGCTGTCGCTCAGAAAGGCGGCTTCCACCTCGCCGTCCAGGCCGGCCTCCCATTATTCCCATCGTCGCGGAGAACTACTGGCACATCTACGACAAAAACTTGTTTGAGAGCGGCGTGCGAGGTACGCTACGCGACTAGCGTTTTTCTGGGTTCTTACGCGCTTCTACAGTGCTCCCGCCCATCTCGACTGCCGGTCTCACGGCGGCAGACGTCCCGGTCCTCGTCACCCTCGTGCGCGACCAGATGCTGGCCGCTCTAATCGAGATCTCCACGAACGCCACGCCGGACCTAAGCCGCCTGCCCCTCTTCCAGAACGAGGAACGAGTGATGGAGTTTGTCAAGAGAGACTACTCTTCTAGACCCCGGCTCCATTTCGTCCGTAACTGCCGTTCTATCAGACGTAGTGAGCGAGAACGCCGCCGCTATGCCCGAGGACGCGGTGTTCGAAGGCAAGGCTATGAGTCGCGAATCCCTCGCGGACTCTGCCTTCGAAAGCGTGGCCGGGAGCGAGAACGGCACAGAGACGGAGGAGGACGAGGAGGGGATGGTTCTGGTTGGGCGGCCGGCGTAGCACTGGACTCAATTATGAGGTGGTAATAACTTACTAATTATGTCCGTCAGTTCGTATGCCTATGCCGCACGCGGGCAGGTGCCGCGCATACCTTTCAGTAGATCTATTAGACAATACTGTCCGCTTGTATTCCCATGGCGTTTGTAATTAGTTTGGGGCGCGACAGAAGTATTAATTTAATTTACTCTCCACTAATTTTTCGCACCTCATTCACATCCTCGCCTCCAGACTGGCTTTCCACATCGTCATCCGTCACCTTGGAATTCGTGATGTTCACCGCGATATGCCGGAGAGGAATGTGCCCAATCGTCGGATGCCGCGAGTCCGTCCCTTGGCTGCCACTTCCGCTCTCACTCGAGCTTGACTGCGAGCGCAGCGTTATCCGAATCGTGATCAAGTTGAATGTGATGCCCTGGAAGCGATGAGCAAGGAGTTCGATATTTATTGGTTATTATTGGACGAACGACAATAGGCGTGATCGCCTCCAGCGCGATGAACTGCGCGTTAGTGTTGGACGCGTACAGAATAAGGAGGATCAGTTCGGCCACAAGATAGAGTGCCGCCGACTCGACCAGGATGCGAAGGATAGGCATAAGGTTTCCTTTGCCTATGCGGTAGGACGACACTTGCTGTTCCGCGGCGGCGATGCGCCAAGCCATGAGGGCGGTTGTGATGATATTCTGGGCGACGGCGAGCGAGGCGAAGGTTTTTATCCAGGCGTCGAGCGAGCCGGCGAACACCGTGCTCCCAGCTTGAATTTTCGCGAATATGGCGCACGCCATGTATCCGGACACTGAGAAATCAAACAATCAATGTCTACTAAGTCAGGATTGATTTGGCTGCATGTACACACCCGCACTGCCGAAAACCATGAAGAAAGGAATGCAGACGACGTAGAAGTTGCGATTCCAGAGCACCCAGCAGCGATACACCTGGACGAAAATCCGTAATGAGACGAATGGATGGTTGAAAATGAAGATTGATACGCACTGCGACAGAGTCACCGACTATGCTCTGTGTCGCATAGATTACATCTTTGAAGATGTGGTCCCATTGCGACAGAATGCCAAGATAACCGACTGGGCCGCCCGGCAACGCGCTGTGGTCAACATACCCGCGCATCATCCGCATGCAATTTATAGCTAGATGTTCGACTCAGTCAACAGGGGGTTCGAGAGCTACAGGGTTCACATACATATGTGGACGGTAGCCAGGATAAATGTGATGATGCCGACGATGAACATTGCCTGGAGAATTTGTCGGATTGTGACCATAATTGAGGAAATCTTCTTACTCGACTATGCGCCGACTGGCTTTTCGACGTCCCGAGATTGACGGCAAGTGAAAGCGAGAATATGCATATAAAGAAGCCTACCGAAGAAAGAAAGAGTCAGCACTACATGCAGCAAACATGAGAGTCTATGCGAACCGTATATTACACCCTGCGTTGGGTAGATAGATCAGCGATGCTCTAATAAATTCTTAACCGACCAACTTCGACCCAGATCGAAACAATGAAGGTCCGAATGAGAGAAAAGGGGGCAGGCATGTTTGGGATGTTGGAATGGGCTCGGGGCAGTCGCGCGTTGCTTAAATACTTTGTTTTGGGTGTGGCGCTCGTGTACGTCTTCTCCATTCAATTGTGGGAGCCAGAGTTAGGAGTCAAATACTAAGCGAAACCAGGGCAAGAGAGATAGCCGATAATCCTGTCGTTCGAAGATCCTTCTCTGCAAATCTATGTGAAGATAGAGTGCGGCTGGGTTGAAGACAGTAGAAATTGGGCGACCGAACGATTGACGATGGACACCTTGCCTGGAAACTCGAAGGCTGAAACGAAGTTGAAGGACGACGTGCTGTATGATGATCCGGAGATTAGCGGCTCGGCGTGCTAGTCCCATTGTGCTGGGGGATGAATCGGGGCAGCGACAATGCCAAGGCCCTGAAGGCTTGGATTGTCAGGAGGGATGTTGTGACCGCCACCGTCATCTCGCGGCTCGATCCGTCTCGATCCGTCTCAGTTAGCCCACAATCGTGATTTCGAGGAGGATCCGGTGGGGATGTGGGAGAGGTTGAAAGAGACGCATCAGAGCTCGGGATTGGGAGGAGTGGTGGCCATGTAGAGGAAGTTCTACGCGCTTCGTAAGTCTGTCGAAGTCTCGACCATGCGCCCTCACATCGCAGCGGTACCGGTCCGTGGACACGCGGAGAAGCTCGGTCGCATTTACAACGACAAGCCGTCGAACGCGCAAAGCGCAAATCATTGCCTCGCTTCTCTTGTCCCTTCCCCCCGCCTACGAGACGCTACCCCGAATTTGCATGCCGAGAAGGTCAAGATGACCGAGGTACCCGCCGGAAGAAGCCGAGACACCTATTTCATTTTTCGGCATTTGGTCGGAGAACTCTTACAAGGGAAAAAAAAAAACCCGACTCTTTTTTACCCGGTTGAAGAGGGGGGAAGTCGGGGAACGTTCGAAGCGATAACATACAGCGCACATCGTGGTGGTAGGTAATGTGAGCTTTTGCGGCCATTTCCGTGGGAATACTTCCCGATTTGGTGCTTCCATAACTCGATCGTCTAATAAGTTGGGGTCTGGACGCCACTTTTCTGTTCCTGTGCAGTAAATTTTAGTACTAGGTACCTCTTGTATCTGCCGCTTGCTCAACGAAGAGATCCGCCAGGAGTCGGAATTTTCCACTTCCTTTCCCGAAACGTCCGCGCTGGCCACTCGCATCACCTGTTTCAACTTTCAAGTGCCAGAAGTTGGGCCACTAGCCATAATCTAAATGATCGTTGCACACCGGCGGGAAACGCAATCACGAGGAATTATGACGAGTGAAGGTAACGGTATTGCCTAGACCATCGGTAACCATTCGACGAAGCGCAGCATGAGCAGAGGAAGGATGTATTGGCCAGGTGAAAATCAACCTATTATCTGCATAAATATGTCTTGATCGTTGTTGAAACCAGGTTCAATTTTATCCTGAGCGGCCTTCCTAGACTGGGATCCCGTAGTTGGCGAGATCGGAGAAAAACATTGGTGGAGAGGATACAAAGAGGACATAGATATGCTTAAGCAGGGTTCGGTGAATTCGAACTTTGCCATCCAGTGGCCAATTCGAATTTCTACCTCAAGCTTTAGCCTGATGCCCGGACTCAGTTTAATCGTAATGCAAGCACAGTGCCATCGAATACGCCCCCGAAATTTTGAACGTTCGGCTGAAGCGGCTTCCGACAACTCCGATCATATCGGCCCGGCGCACGCTGCATGATCTCTCGAGTCTTGACAACTTTTACATCCTGAAAGTGAGGTTGTCTTACTAACCGTAACCGACAGCATGGCCACCGCAGACCTTCGTTGACGTCTTGCGGAGCTCGACACGCAAATCGTCGAACAGGAGATATTTCTAGAAGATCTCATGCGAACCCGGACGGCCACGCAGGACGAGATACAGGCCACTGCGACGTACCCGTCTTGAAGCTGCCGTTTGAAATTACAGCCAATATTTTCTTCCAGATCCTTCCACCGCTCAGTCACGTCGACGAGGAATGGTTAACCTCTCCTCTTCTCGTGCTTCTAGGTGTGTGCAGAACGTGGAGGGACATTGCTCTCGCCACGCCCACGCTCTGGTTAAGACTGAGCATCGAATTCAACCTCTTGCCGGCCAACGTTACCTCGCAGCCCGGTTTAGTAGAAAGCTTCATCGACCTCTGGCTGGGCCGCGCCGGCGGTCGTCCTCTATCCATCTGCTTCGTTGTTGGACAATATGAGGACGAGGACAAGCCGGGGCGACTCCGAACCATCTTGCAGATCTCGCGCGCGCCGGCATGAAAATCCACATCGGGACGAAGGAAAAGAACTACGTCGCAATTGACGCGTGCGTTCACTCCACCGTGTATGGCAATGTTTCTAATCAACGCGACATATGTTTTTCTAGCCCTTGCACGCTCTCCATTAGTAATTAGCGCGCCGCATGTGTTCCCCTCTCCGCACATGGTCTGGGGTGCATTAGCATACTTGCATGCCTCCTGCCCTTCTCAACAATAGAGCGTGCCCATCCCGACCCTCCCCCAGCAATCCCCGACCCACCACCGACTTCGTGAATGTGAATAGCTATTTTAATATAATCCCAGTACTCGGACTGGGTCGCGTCTTTTTCTGTGGGCTGGTATTCCGCATACGTCATCCTCGATGTACACACTCCAATCCTCCGTCGCGCCTCCGCACTCCAATCCCCACTGCAGAATATGTCCAACTAAACATTTCACGGACGGGCGACCCCAAAAAAATCAGCCAGTATAGGTGGAGGGATCTTTGCGATATATGTAGACTTCTTACCTGCAGTGTGCGGCCGGGCTAGACTATTTTCCAAATTATTGCTCCGGTTGAAGGTTCAGTTGTGTTTGTGCCGTTGATGAGTCAAAGGGCCTGACGTATCAGCGTCGGCCTGTCAACTTCCTCGACCATGTTGGGGCTTTTCCCAACAAGATTCAAAACTCACGCACTTGTCGAGCTCCGCAATCTCAAGAATTTTGGGAAGTTCTCACTTGGGTATACAAACTAGCCTCCTCAGTCACGGTTTCCTCAGCGGGACCCCGCAAGGCCGGTAATAACTTGAACTACTCAGAGTCGTTCAGATCCACCAAGTGCTTCTTCCTACGACTGCCATACTCTCTTCGCACGATCCTGATGTTTCCAAAAACAATGAATGCGTCAATAATAGCTCGTGTCTACAGCCTTTTGTTGTCGGCATCGCTCCCGCACAGCTTCCTCACTTGTCCACCTTCGCCTTGGCTCGCACACATCAGCGTCCACTCTGCACATGCCCGTGCTCGCCTTTGGGTTCGGGTCCTTCGGCGACATCCTCGCTGCCGTCCAGCTCGCCGTCCGCATCGCGATCATCCTCCGCCAAAGCGGCAACTCAATCGAGTGCGCCGAGACCGAGAAGGAGCTCAAGGCGCTGAGCGGCGACCTAGACCTCGCAGACCGCACTCTCCAGCAGACGTCCGGGTCATCCCTCGCCCCGTTCGTCGCCGCGCGGATTCGGGACGAGGTTGTGCAGTGCCACAAGCTCATGGCGCGCTTCTTCATGAAGATAACCGCGCCGCAAAGCTTCGTACAGAAAATTCGCTGGGCTGCGTCCCAGGAGAAGGAGCTGGCAAAATTCAGGACGCAGATAAACGAGCGCCGAAGCGCGCTTGGGCTCGTCATGGATGTGATAAATTCGTGCGTTTCTGTCCGTTTGCTCTGAACACCGACTCATAGCCTTGGGTGCAGGGGCGCGTTGATGGCTGTCCGCGACCGCATTGACGGCATCGGCGGGCAAGTACGCCAGGGACATACCCTGATCCAAGACGTGCACAATGGTGTCAACAACGTTGCTCAGCGGCTTGACGAGGTAGGTGGTCAAGTCCGGCAGGGACACAGCTTGATTCAAGACGGCGTCAGCGGCCTCCTCCAACAGCTTGCAACCTACCACGAGCAGGTTGTAGCGATTATTAAGCACGTCCCGGATGGCATCTCCGAGGCGATGTTCGTCGTAATCTCTCCGATCGGAATCCCCCGATCTCGCTCACATTTTGCACCTCGTTTAACGTGAGCGACATCTCCCCACTTCCTTGACGGCGTCTTATCTATTTCTCCAAGCTTCTAGACCACATTCTTGAAAGATATATGCGTGGTCGGAAGGAGGCCGGTGGTCGCTATGTGGAGCGTGGAGACTATAGGATCATATCCCCCGAGGGCGATATCATCAACCCCCCTGCTTTCATTCGCACTCTAAAAGCCGGGGTACGCCTGGAAATGAGCATCGTCAAGTGGGGGGGTTCCACGCTGTACAAATGTCCGCAGTGCAAAAGTCCCGTGTTGGCCTCGATTCATGTTGTTGCTCATTGGACGACATGGTGAGCCGCCACGCTATCCGTCCAAGACAATCTGGCTCACCAGACATGTGCCCAGCCAAAATCCGAATTGCGGGAGTAGATTTCGAACCCAGCGGTCCCCAATTCGTCCAACATCGGTAACGGATCCGACTGAGGATGAAGATGTGGACGAGCCGTGTTTCCGCCTTATTGAAGTTGTAGCGTTGGAGTCGACGAGCAAAGAGGCCTGCTTCAGGATCTACAGAAATTTCAATTGATTTTTTTCCCCCGGGAGAGCTGCATCCATCTGCAGGGCTGCGCGATGTCTAGTGTCATCCGAAGTTCGAACGGACGGGCACGGTTGCCGTCCCAGTTCCTGTGATTCTTTCCAGCCCTCATGTAAAGAACCCCCCTTTCCCCGCCCCTCTCTCCAAACAAAAAAAATAAACAAAAACCAGAAGAAAAAAGACAAAAAAGGAGCGTCAATTCCCTACAACAACCCTACAACAACAGGTAGGCAGCAGGCAGCGATATCGATCAGGTATACATAGGCGGTCGGGGTATGTATAAACAAGTAATGTAATGTATAGAGACAGTGGATGGGGGCAGATGGATGCAGAATGCAGATATCGATGAATGTACGATTGGCTGGGGTAGCAGAGTGGTAACAACAACAAGTAAGGAGCTCGAGGATGGATGAGGATGGATGGGGAAGGAGGGAGGAAGGAGGGAAGGAGGGAGGAAGGAAGGAAGGAGGGGGTCGTGAGCGGTCGTATGTCGTAGATAAAGGATAAATTAGTCCGGGCGGCGCGCCCCCCTCGTCTTCGTCTTCGCCCGATTCTGTACACAGAGGGCACCCTCTCTCGGTCTGTGGCGGGGCGCTCCCTCGTCGCAACGGACGCGCGGTCTCTTCGTCTTCGTCCTCGGCCCGGGCACACCAGACGCGGCAGACGCGCACTCTCTTCCTCTCCCTTGCACCCACCTCAGCCCCAGACAACAAACGCGCCTAAACAGCCCACTCATTCGCCTTCGCAGACTTGGATTTAGACCCGGAGGTAGACCCCTCCCGCGAGGACGCACAGCTCTCGGGCAGCTGCGCGAAGCTGATCCGCTTCGCGCTCGCGGGCGTCGAACCCGAACCCAGGCGACGCCGGCCCCGGCGTCGGCGGCTCGCTCTTCGTCTTCCCGCTCCCACTTGCCCCCGCGGAATTGGAATTAAATCCCGCCATCGCAGACCGCAGCGCACTCGGCGGCTTCATAATCCCCACCACCACCGGCCGCTCGCTCACACTATGCCGCCCCCCGCGCGAGAACAGGCGCGAGACGCTCGCGGTCGCGCCCGACGGCGCGGCGTGCGCCGCGGGCGGCGGCGAGTAGGGGTGGAACTGCGGCGCGCACCGGCGCGGGGGCGGGGCGGGGCGGGGGGCTGGGGGGAAAGAGAAAGAGAGGTGTTAGTGGGTGCGATGAGAAGGAGAGAAGGAAAGGGAGGGAGAGGGAGATAAATGAAAGAGGGAACATCGAAAGAGACTGGGGCGCTTAGGGAGGAAATGGAGAGAGGAGGCAATCGAGAACGAAGAAGGGGCCGCGGCCGTCTTCCCGCAGCACGCGCTCTGCCGTCCGTCGTCCTCCCGCGAGTGGGACGCGGAACGAAAACGTCTCCCGCCCATACCATCCTCGATCCACGCGCTCATAACCATCCTCGACACACGCGTCCTGCTCCGCGCGGGCATGGCGCGGCGGCCCCGCAGAGGACAGACAGGTCCACTGGGAAGGAGGAACTAGGGGGAGGAACGAGAGTCGAGGACGGGCTCGGGGAGGAATGCAGTCCACAGGCCGATAGGACGATCGGAAGAGTCAAGAGGAGGACGGGACGAGCAGAATGTAAAATAAAAAAGAAGAAAAAAACACCAAAAAACGCAACGCACCCCTCTCCAATATCCCCCGCAACTTACTCCGCGCCTCCCTCGCGCGACACCCGTCCCCCCCGCCATCGTCATCCCCCCCGTCGAACGAGTGCGGCGAGTGCGCGGCGAGGGCAGGGTGTGTGAAATGGCGAGCGTGAGCGTCGAGGCGCTGGGATGCACTGTGTTAGTTGTGCTTGTGCTTGAGTGTGAGTGGGCGTTGAAATTAGGACTGCGCGCGGCGGCGTTGGGGCTGGCGTGGAAGTTTGTGTTAAAACTCGCAGCCACAGGCGTCCCCCCGCGCGCCTCTACCGACGGCGTCCGCGTGCTTCGGAGGCAATGGGGTCGAGGGAGGGGCGGCGGGGCGGGCGGCGGTGGGATGCGAGGGAGACGGTGGGGGGGACGAGCTGACGAGGAGGTCGTCCACATCGCGCGCGATCGCCGCCAGATCGTCCGCCCACGCCTCGCGCGCAGGCGGCACCGCCATCGGCGCGGTCGGGCATGGCGCGCGGAAGGCCGGGGTGGGCGCCATGCTGGACTGCAGCAGCACATTGAAGAGCTCGAGCGTGTGGACGCTTCTCTTCAAGAGCGAGTCGAGGAAGACGTCCTGCGGGAGGGGGCTCGACGTGCACCGGCGGTGGGTTGTGCGTCGCGGGTCCGGGTGCAGGCGCGGCGACACGGGCGTCGGCGGGATGTACACCTGCATGCCACCGTCGTCGTCCTCCGACGCACGTCGAAATAATTGAGAGCTCAGCTCGGCCCGACTTCCGGATCGTCTGATCAGCTTTCTTCCTCCACTCACTCCGAGTCACTCGAGCTTCTTCACCGCTGTTGCCTCGTCCTGTGGGACATATTGGGAAAGGAGACACTGCTCTTAATGTGAGGCTCAGCCATCAAGTCATTTACTCATATAGTAACCGAAAAAAAAAAACAGAAATGATGGCCACCGCACCCCTCCGAAAACGTCTCGCGGAGCTCGATGCGCAAATCGTCGAACAGAAACTTGTTTTGGACGAACTCGAGCGAAAGCGGACAGCGACGGTGGGCGAACTATACGCCACGGCGGCGTATCCCGTCTTGACGCTGCCGGTTGAAATCACGGCCGATATTTTCATTCGCTGTTTGCCGGATCCGCCTCCATTCCCCTGTCCCTTCGACGAGGACTCGATCTCGATGGGACATGAACTCCGAACGACAGCTCCCCTCATTCTTCTGGGCGTGTGCCGAGTGTGGAGAGATATTGCTCTCGACACACCGACGCTCTGGTCAACGCTGAACATCCGATTCGACGCGTTTACCAACAGCGTTGCCTCGGAGCCAGGGTTGATAGAAAGCTTCATCGATCTTTGGCTGGGCCGTGCAGGGAATCGCCCTCTGTCCATCTCCCTCTCCGCTACCCGAGAATTAACCCAAGATGAGGACCAGGACGAGGATAGACAGTGGTCAGATTTAGCTTGCGCCGTTGTTCAGCGCTACTCTCAGAGAGTGCGTCATCTCAAGCTCCAGATGACCGAGCCCGATATCATCAAACTGGGACTCCATTCAGCGACATTCCCTCTACTTCACAGCGCCATGCTTTGGTGCGTGGACTCGGAGGGGCAGGCCGCCGTTGGCACCGGTGTCAACGTCTTCGCTAATGCACCCCGGTTGCGCACTCTAGTCATGCATTCAGACAACACGGAGACACTCCCACTTGATATATTTACACCACCGTGGTCGCAGCTCACGAAATTCAATGGGATCATTAAGAATCTGGACCTCTTCACCCTCGCCTCAAACCTCACCGAAGCTAAATGCTTCCTCACAGCGCCGGAGGTTTCTCTGACAGCAGTAATAACACATTCACGATTACAATCCCTCACTATAGAGGGCTTCCCAGGCTACCACTCTGCTACAGTCTTCCTCCAACACCTCACTCTTCCAGCTCTACGATCTTTAAACATAGCGGCTCTGGAGAACGATGAAAACCCCCCATCTCTCGCGCTCGAACCATTTCTGCAACGATCGAGACCACCCTTAATGTCTCTATCTTTCAGCGTGTCCGAATTTACATTCGACAACTGGGCCAAATGTCTGGCATGTGTGACCGACACACTCGAGAACCTCGAGATACGATCCCTACCCGACGAGGTGTTGTTCAACATCTTCCGTTCTCTTGATCTCCCAAACCTCCGAACACTCAGTTTGTTAGGCCTGGGGGGAAATCGGATAGACTTCGATGATCTCCTCCAATTCCTATCCAACGGGGGAACACCCCACCTCAGTTCTTTGCGGCTCGTCTGGCAGTACAGTCCCTTCTTGGATCGGGAGATGTCCCGTTATGATGTGAGCTCACGGACGTCGAAATTCGCTTCAGTCAGCGATCATCTTGCTGATCTCGCGCGCGGCGGCATGAAAATCCACTTCGGGACAGACGAAAAAAACTACATAGCAATTGATGGCCCGGGGTGCGTGCATTCCGCCGTGTATGGCGATGTTTCTAACGAACGGAATCTGATTTCTAGCACTTCTGTGTCCCGCCGGCCGCCCTTTCCGTCACAGAATAATGTTTAACCCTGTGTTCCATCTCCGGACATGGTCCAGGAGTAGTATGCGCGCTAGCATGCCTGCATCCCCATGCCTGTACACACCCACCCTCTTCTCAGCAATAGCAATGGCGCGGCCCCATCCGATACCCTCCCATCAACAATCCCCGACCACTACTTCTTGAATGTGTATAGCTATCTTGATATAAATCTTGCTAGAATTTAGCCGCACGCTCCATTTCTTTGGTCAAAATATTTACTGAGACCTTCATACTCACCATACCAGAATGAACACCGCGGCGACTGTCCACACACGATTTGCACAGACGACGAAAAAAATATTTCCGGTTCGCCTGGCGCTGATATACCCCTTTCATCGCTCATTTATCTTCCTGAGCCTTCTGCTCTGCTTCTGCGGCGGATCTGCGGTTGCAGAACACGTATGACATTGATATGCAAGAAATTTTGTGGAAAATAGTTCCGTCCGACATCCGTGTGTCTCGCTTGGCTAGGTCTAAGGTGACAGCTCTCTGTTTTGCGTGGCCTCCATTGTCGCTTGAGAATTATGAACCCCCGAGACAGCTATCGGAGCACAGCTTGAATAATTTACGGCGGTTCCGTTCGCAGAGGAAGGCGCTCGTCGTTGCTTCTTATCACTGGCAGAACGCTTGCTCAGGCACATCTGTTCAAGTTACCCACATCCACGCGACGAGCAGCACACGGGAGAGTCAATGACGATACCTGAGCAGCCCCAGGACTCTCACACGCTGGTCGAAGACGTGATTTTCCACATCCTTGGATTTTGCGACGTGGTCAGCGTTCTAGATCTCGATCCTCAAGCCGTGATGCCTATCACCGTTGAAAGATGAATAATAATAACTCGATTTCAGATACAATGACAGGAGAAGACCCCTACTCGAGAACTACAGCCAATAAAAATTTTGAACCCCGCTACGTCAATCCGAGTAATTAATTCGGTTCGTCCCAAGTCTCCGACTTCATGCTCCCGGAACTATTTTCTGTCCGCAAAGGTGGAGGGGCAGATGCAGTCGTGCCAATTGTCTGGTTCATATGGAATACCACGGGTCGCGACGAAGCGACGCTACCACTTTCGACTTGAATAGCCTCCTTGAGGGATGTAGTTGACGACCAGACTGTCGGGATACAATTCAACATCACAGGACGGCTAAAAGTAAAAAGCCACGTACTAGTCGCAAAGACGGTGGATATAATCGCAACATATGCGTTCACCGCGTAAATGACGGCATAGAGGGTAGCATCTTTCGCAACAAAGGTAGTAATGATTCGGATGAGCCCAAAGATTACTGATTGAACATGATGTTAGCCCGAGTTCCCCGAATGATGAACCGTGGATACGAACGAGGGAATACAAAGTTGGTGCTCGTAATCCAGAATAATTTTTGCAGCCTGCTTGCATAAGATTCTGTGGAGTTTCACATGAACATGAAAACCAACGGATCCAAAGAAATATCTCACCTCTGTTACTCCCAGGGACCCGCTCAATGGCAGAACCCTCGAAGAATTTGGGCCGACTCCGCCCTTTGAGTCTCCACAGGAATAGCAACGAAACATAGCTTAAATTCGATGAGTACTCTACGCAGACAACGGTGGCTTGACGTACGCGTTATCGAAGAGTTCCAAGAAAAATGCTGCCTTGAATAGTGCCCGTCCCAAGTCTTCGATAACAGCAAATCTTGATCGCGATGGGGAATGCCAGCAATGTAGGGAGCCTTGAGCGAGGAAAGACGACTGCGATGCGCACAAGGAGGATAGCTTCCGCAATCCATGGCATCCAGACGTCGATGACGGTGAAAACTAGTCCTGTTGCGGTGTCAAAACTACCCTGATGAAGATACTTTGCTATCCACCTTCCGTGAGGTTAACGGGTTCGAATGGGGCCAGGATAGGCTTCATCTGTAAGGCATAAGAACGAAAATCACCGGGTACAAGTGCACCATTTACCGCGAGGTGTGCATTCATTCCGGCAGCGATAATTCCCAGAGCGACAGAAAAGACGTTGAGGATGAAGATCGGCTTGCGCCTCGTCTGTGCTGTTGACAAAGCGAACAGCAACAGTAGCAGGGGGAAGAGGATTGAACCGAACACCGCTGACACGAGGAGGAAGGCGAGGGGCTCGCGGATAGCTTGCACATAGCCGTCGATGATTGGGGCTACCAAGGCAGTAGGAATGGGCAATGGTGGGCCGGACAGTGACATGGTGAATCCCCCAAAGAAATCCAGTTCCGTAGCGGTCTTTTATATGTCGAGTCCAACCCTGTAATCGAATTGAAGGTTTGAAGACTGTGAGAAATATCATGAGTTAAACACCTCTTGGACCACAGGCTGAGAATGATATTTCGTTTATGGTGTCGAGGAAACAGGGCCCGGCACTTGGTCTCTGTGCGAAGGACATATGTGGCCTGGTTTTCTCGTCGAGCGTGCAGCTGCAGCCAGGCCTGTCATCAGAGCAGTGAGAAATCTTCTTTGCTAACTGTTGGTTGGATTCTATTTTTCATCACGGACATCTGCTTATTTCAGTCTCTTGGCCGTCCAAAGGACGCCGAGAATGCACCAATATCACAGCAGGCACTACAACTGCATCCGACAGCTCTTCTATCTTCCCCATCCATCTATTTAAGTTAATGAGAGGCGAATATAAAGAGCCATATGTATATTCGCTCACAGGCTCTCCAAACAAAATGAGACAGGGTCATGATGGAGCCAATATTGGAACATAATTCCAACCTAATAGAAGCGTCGCGGCCCGCGAAAGCATATACTGTACTATTACATTCAATTCGAACGTCACGCGTCACCGGCCCGGGGGGGTTGTTCGTGTTCGAACTTTGGTCAGTGTCACCCGTCACCCGGTCCGGGTTCGAATTGGATATTCGGCTCGTGGAAGTCGCTTCAAAAAATCCGATTTTACTACTAAAAAATGCTGATAATCTTCTGGCGTCTCCCTATATTCTATAAAAACAATATTCAATAGTATTCTTCAACATCCGAGCGCTCCAGGACATATTCGAATTTTGGCACCTGTCACGGTCACCTTGGCCGGTGTTCGAATCAGGTACCGGAAACTTTCTGTCACCCGTCACCTCCCCGTTCGAATTGAATGCAATAGTACAGTACTGGCACAGTGGAGGGCTTAGAGATCCAAGGCTAATTCCTGGAATCTTCGGTGTTGTGGAAACTTCGGAAATGGCGTCCATGAGTGGTTGACTCAAGGTTGAACCAAAAGTTGAACCAAAAGAACGTGATCAGTGCCGCCCGGCAAACTGGGCCGAGTGCCGATGCCACCGCAGATGCTGTCTGGCCATTACCTTCCCACCATCCTCAGCCAACATCCTCCGCTCTCACCGTCCCAAAGCCTAGGGAAGGTCTTCCGCACCTACCGGCGCTGAAGTACCCGGACCTCGAAGACTGGATATTATTCTAGCCATGTACTATTCTAGGTGACTGGCGCACACTGCAGTGCCTCTTCCGCTTTTTTTCAAGGGGGAAAACCAAGAAAACCTTCCCCAAAACTCCTCCATCTATCCCATACGGTTTAAAGACTCACATTTTCAATTCCCATCTCTTCAATCCCCATGCCATCCCTTCTGCCCTCAAGACAAGACTTCACTCGACGCACTGGCTAACTTGCGGATCTATACTGCCGCATATCAACCGAGATGCTAACTCATTCCGGCATTCAACGGCTTTCGCTTCTCTCTTAACAGATGGTTTTTTTTCCGCCAGGCACAAATGAAACTCGGAGCGCGATATCAAGATCCCGAGGCTTCTGTCGTTCTCTCTACTCGATCATCTCCTTGCCCAATCATGAAAGTCGTGCGGTTCTCCACGATTAATTGGCACCCATCTTTGCGAATTGATGCGGTGATTGATTTCGCTACGCGTACTTCCTCCGCTGTGAAGACGATACGATCCTGAGATACAGGTACCTACATGTAGTGTGGTATTCCCCCCAAAGCTCTCGACGGCCACCCGCAGACTTCCGCACTTCGCCGCAATATATTTTCCCCTCTTTATCTCCACCTAGGAGGTCGGCGTCTGCAATTGCCGAGATGTAATGTGCTGATCGTGCGACACAGTCCAGTTCATCACTCGAAGAGTCGTCCTCGGCCGCAAATACATACATACCTCGACTTTCCTTCCGTTTCTTTCCTCACTGCTCAAAGAGCGGAGAGGCCGCCGGGTACGATCGATGATGCAACTACGACCAATGCTGATTTATCCCTCAGTTACGGCTGGGTGCTTCCGCCCTGAGCGACATGCTGCCTTTCAATATATGTGGTCCGGCCACAAACGGACTACATACGTTGAGCCTTGGTGGCATTCGTCACCCTCACTCTCTTCTACGGCTTTTTTCAGATAAGAATCACCGCATCGTTCCTGCCTTTCTCGTTGTCAATGTCAACATAATTCTCGCGGGCGATTCCAAATCCTAGTTGGTTGTGGCGCCGCTGCTACATGTTCGATGGAGATATGTCGCCTCCCACTTACGTTCGGAACTCAACTTTTGCAAATACAAAATTCTCAGTGAAATCCAAGTGTTGCAATCACCTGAGAGGTATTCTTAGAAAGAGAACTCGATGATCTGGTGAGTCAAATGAAGGGAATGCATATAGGTTGTTTATATTCGTGCGGTACAAAGCAGGACTCAAAAATTAGCCACGAGTCTCCTGCGCATGAAAGCGGTTTTTGTGATATTGGTTCAGCCGCCAGTGCGCCAAAGTTGTAGTGACTCGATATAAAACACACATTGTCTTGAGCATTGGAGGATAATAAAATCGAGGGCCAAACATCAAATCACCGCACAGCTGAACTGTTCCGACGAAAAGCTGTGAAGGTCGATCAAGTTGAAGTTGAACCACAAATCAGAAATCGGCACATCCCGATTCGGCTTCTCGGCATGCCAACGGCTATCAACGGCGTACAGCTCTTGTACATGTCCTGCTTACCTTCGCCCTTCGCTGCGCGTCTCCGACCAATTCGAATCCCCGTGAGCAAGGAAAAAAAATTACATTGGATGTAGCTGTTACCACTCAACTGCCTTCACAAAGGTCTCCCAGCGTCTCCCGATTCCGAATCTCAATCTGCGGGCGGCGGTCGCTGGCAAGACGCAGATGCGGGACCACTCTCGACACTGTGCTTGGCTGGATGCTGTACCATGCATTTGAGGCCAATTGATTTGCGAAATTTGAGACCTAACTCGACACGCGTCTCCGGAAATCAAGGCCTCAAGTTTACATCAGGAAACAACAATTTGTCCAGTAGCTCCAAGCCAGCAATTCATAGCTGTGGTAGTGCCGGTAGCGCCGATAGCAATGCCCAGTAGTTCCTGGTAGCTCTGGTAGCCCTGCAGCCAGGAGTCAGTAGCTCTGGTAGCCCTTCAGCCAGGAATTAGTAGCTCTGGTAGCCCTTCAGCCAGGTATCGGTAGCACCAGTAGCACAGCACTGATGGATCAGTAGCGGCTGATAACAAGGCTTCAGTACATGCTGCTATTATGAAACATAGAAAATAATTTCCTTTATCACTTTCAAGTAAGTATGGCAGTACTATAGTTTTCACAACATGTTGTCTGGATGCATGCTAACTGCAGGAGATTTCGATATGTGCAAATGGTGGAGGAGGACAGATTCAAAGTCCACTGCCAACTTGAATGGGTGTGAGATTCCATCTGTTCATTGAAGTCTAAACTGTTTGTGTGTCTAACGGCAATGTATATGTCGAGAGTGTAACACTGATTAGTTCATGTTGTTGAGAATAAGGAATGATGAAGGAAGTGAAATGTGTTTGTTAAGAGCTTAAATTAGGTGGTCTCTTTCTAGCCCCTGGAACGGTTGTATAGTCTAGAGGTATTTTGTCACTCCTCCAATTTTCTATATTCGCGCGAGGTCGCTAGTTCAATCCCGGCTGCGAACATTTCATTTAATCTTAGCAGTCAGACCCATATCATGTACACTGAGTAAACCAGTACAAATGTGAAGAACAAGTGAGAAAGCATGTGATTTAAGTAACAAAAAGGTTGATGGAGGTTGTTTTTTGTCGGCCACTGCACTGCTACCAGCCTGCTACCAGGTGCTACCAGACATTGGCGGGGGAGCTACCAGGAGCTATCAACAGGGGGACTAGACTACCGATCTACCAAAGCTACCGGTGCTACTGAGGACTACAGATCCAAGATGTTTTTTCCTGATGTAAATCGTCTAAAAATATGTTTGGGGTGTTATTGACAGCTTCTGTACTGCCTCTGAACAGCGCCTTCTTGTCATTTATTGCTTATGTTTCCCCAGTATTTCCCTGGCTTCCTTGCCTACATCGTCCTCGCCATCCATGCCCGTGTTCGCTCTCGGGTTCGGGTCCTTCGGCGACATCCTCGCCACCATTCAACTCGCCGTCAGAATCGCCATTGTTCTCCGCCAAAGCGGCAGGTCGATCGAGTACACCGATACGGAGAAGGAGCTCAAGTCGCTGAGCCACGACCTAGACCTTGCGCACCGCACTCTCCAGAAGAAGCTGGATTCTCCCCTCGCTCCGTTCGTCGCCGAGCGCATTCGGGACGAAGTTGTGCGATGTCATAAGCTCATGGCGCGCTTCTTCGCCAAGATCAGCGCGCCCCAAGGCCTCTGGCAGAAAGTTCGCAGGGCAGCTTCCCAGGAGAGAGATCTAGCCGCTTTCAAAATGCAGATGATCGAGCGCCGAACGGCTCTCAGCCTCGTCTTGGGCATCGTAAACTCGTGCGTTTCTCTTTGCCAGTTGTGCAGACTGACTCATTCGGCGCAGGGGCGCGTTGATGGCTGTTTGGGACCGTATTGAGGCGGTTGGCGACCAAGTCGTCCGTGCCCACGGCCTGATCCAAGACGCGCACAGCGGCGTGAGCCAACAGCTTGTCGACGTCGACGGCCAAGTCCGCCACGGACACAAGCTGATTCAAGACGGCATGAGCGGTATTATCCAACAGCTGGCAAACTACCTGTACCACGAGCAGGTGGTAGCGGTCATCAAGCACGTTCCCACTGGCGTCTCCGAAGCGATGCTCTTTGCTCTTTCTCCGACTGGGATATCAATTCCAATCCCGGCCACATACTGTGATTCATTCGAGGCAGGTGGTGTGCGTACTCCCCTCCAAATCGGGGCTGATTTGCTTCTTCCAGGTCTTGGACAACATTATCAGAAGTTACTCGCGTGGTTGGAAGGACGCCTTCGGACGTTACGTAGAGCGAGGCGACTATTGTGTCGTGGGACCTGCTGACACTGGCAGCATGAACCTAACAGCTGGAATGTCTTGTGATTTGGTCATCCTTCCGGGGCATAGACATGACATGAAACTCCCGTGGCCGTTATTAGACAAAGACCTAGCGAAACTGCGTGGCCACGCGTCTCCAAGCTATTTTGATCACTTCCCGCTCGTTCCAGGTTGTCGTGATGAGCGTGGGTGGCTCCGTGTGGACTGTGTTATTATGCTGTACAGTTATTATGCTGTACTGTCGGAACCCCCCAGTTGCCTCTTGTTTTGACGGCACTCGATCAAATACGATAAAACCTCTTCCTCCGAGCTGATTCCCTCCTTTGTTTCCAAGTTATTGACGACACCCTCAGTGCTTTCAACCTTATGTAGATCAATCTGATCTACTGTCATCAACTCTCCCTCCTCCCTCCGTCACCCCTCTTCCCGCTCCTCATCCTTTCCATCGCCCGTCTTTTGAGCTGGGTAATTTTATTTGCGGACATCCGAGTACAGCTCGGCTCAAGTCAGACGTCCAACTCCCACTCCAACTCCAAGAGCTCAACCGACGATGCCACTTTCCTTTATATTTCCCAATCATTTCTTCGTTCCACCACTGTCGGAAGTCCCTGTTCACTGCGCGCACTCGATGCAATGCAATGCATTCTCCCGCCTTTGAGTTGGCACTCCATTATTTCATTGATGAGATCGCCGATCGAAATCCAAGTTCAACTTCACGACGCTCCCCCTCCGTCTCCCTTTCCTCTTCCACATATCCACTTCTCAAAAGAGCCCAAGCGATCTCGCTGCACTTATCACTCGAAGGTCCACACGTGTGTTCAATCCTCTTTCGTGAATCGGCTAACTGTTGCAATTGATGGCAGCCTGAAGACACTTCCTCCAAACTATTCTATGTTCACCCTGAGCGCGCCCGATGCAATGCATTCTACCTAAGCCTCCAAGCTGGGGACGCTATCCCTCCTTTATCTTTCTTGCCAAGGCTGGGCTATTTGATTACTTTGTCGCACTTTTTTTCCCTCAGGCCTCAGGATCCCCACCTTTGAATTTAAATTTAGGTTAAATATGGCGTCGTCCTCATCCTCGTTTTCACAGATTTAAATACCTCGAATACCGTCATCTTCCACAACCAAAGTGCGGTCAAAGTTTAACCAAACCTACCGTCTAACTGAATATACTGAGATATCCTCTCTTCTCCCCTTGACTGTATCGTCTCTGTAGTATAGGGGTTAGTATTCTCGCTTGTGGCGCGAGTGACACCGGTTCGAATCCGGTCGGGGACATTTCGCTTTTTGCTTTTTTTTGTTACATTTTTTTGCCTTTGATTCCCTTCGGACCCCTCTTATTGGTTCTTTGGATTGTTACTTTATTTGGGTTTCGACGGTGATATCGGTGACAGATACACTACTAAGCGCGCCTTCGGGCCTCGTGGGTGATGTCCGACCGGCATTTATATTTAGAGGCTTCGGACCGCACGCCATCCTCCAACCCTCCTCTGTCGTTGATATTACGCATACCCCCGTCGGAAGTACTCCGTCTGTACCCGCTTTTGCTACGCCCCGTGGTGATACGGATGTGGCTGCTGTCCCGCCCGCTGCAAATTCGCCTGCAGCGCCGCAGCGGCGACGACAGCCGCCCCTGCATCACCTCTGTGCGTGTCTCCCGCGACGCTCGGCCTGGACTTGGAACACCCAACATCTCCAGAGCCGCCGGACGCTCTCGCTGTCCCACCCCAGCCTACACTCGTCAAAGCTCTCAATAGAACTTCTTGAGTGATTACTCTTACTATTACAGTCCTATATTAGCACTGTTGGGAAGAGTGTCGCCCGCGGCCGTCAAGCATCGTGCTTATCTACCAGGTTCCTTGATTCCACCGCGCTTCCGCTGCACTCATCTCACGATGTCCCCGGGCGCGCCCCGTTTTTTACTTATGAACGTTTGCACTCGAAATCGGGCTTTACGCGGGATATGTGGGAAAGGCCTGAAGCAAATTTACTTGCCGACGAGACCAGTACAAGCCTTACAGACCTCTCGACTGTCCGGTTGCACCAACTCCATGCAGGAAGAAGATATTCCGAGGTTTTCCCACACTGGCATATCAAACGTGAGATTGATTTCGGACTACGCACTAGGCCTCCTCCTTGCCGCTTTGGACGTCTCATTTCTTAGCTAACAGATGCATATCCCTCGGGCAGACCTTAGCAGACCGCCCTTGGTACGTACGCCGGTTGGCACAGCGTAAGATGGCCGTTCAACAAATTACAATTTCACTTGGGCTCTCGGGATGTTCCAACCACGATGACCAAGAGAATGGCCCTCTTCAACCTATGGATCCCATAATACATGCTCCCCGCTTTTCTTGGCTTCTTCCTCTTATCTATGCCTTCATCTTCGGCGACTCTGCCTCGGCGTCTAAATTTAACCACTGTTCAAACGATTCATTCGCAATCCCGCACGTCTATTGAGTCGGACTTTTTGGCGAGCTCTGTAATCCCGAAGTTGGGCGACACTAACTGACGCTATGACTAGATTTTCAGGGCCGATTCACCACTAATACGGAGCTATCTGTGGGATGAAACAATCCGACATGACAGGCAGACTGAGGTCGATAGGCCAACGTAAAGCCTGGACAATGCGATATTGTTTTCGCCGCCTTGTAGCACAAGCAACAGGCTTCTTGAACTGCGAGGTTGAGAATCGCAGAGCTTGTGTTAATATTTTTTCTGGAACTTCGGGCCCGACCGGGCACGTCTTCCAAGTTGGTATGTTCAAACTTCAAAGGTTCGCGATCCGGGAATTCACCCGGCTTCGGTTCCGGGACCTTGATGCACTGGTTGTTCCTAGTTTATCACCTCAAGTTTCTCAATGCGGCGATACCGTTCAAGAGTAACCCAGAATGGACCTCCCCTCGAATACAATCATTCGCATGGTTTGGATCACGGCCTGGGAATCCCGCTTCAAAGCTCTGTTGGACGAAGACGAATGAGCTAATGCATTTAAACGGTAACATATAAAAGCTGCCCAAGTTCATAGCTTCACTTCAGCGCCTTTCCCTCATCCGACAATGCGCAAATCAACCCTCTTTCTCGTTTCCATTTTGTCCCTTGGGCAGTTTGTCACTGCTCATCCTGGAGTCAAGGACCTCCCGCCGCGTCGACGGACCCCCCAGCCGCGTCGTACCAAGTCGCTGCTGATCAGTAAGGCGTCGTTTAACCGTGTTCCGAATTTTCAACCTCATGTCGGACTCTCCACAGGCCCCGCTGCGCTCCCTGATTTGCCGACCCCGGATGCTGTTGCAGCCTTGGACGACCCTCTGGACATTGACAACATCCAGTCCGATATTCTGGCTGGCATGAAGAAGAACAAGGAGCTCTTCTTTTTCTTCAGTGTGAATAACGCTGCGACATTCAAGGCGAAACTCGCCTCCGACATCATCCCATTGATAACGACAACGACCGAGATCCTCTCCGTCGACACCCAGCCCGTCACAGCTGTCAATATTGCCTTCTCCCACACAGGACTCGTCACACTCGGAGTTTCTGAGTTTGTTTGTTCCCGTGTGCACGTCGTCAATCATACTAATTTATGTTCCTAGGCCCATCGGAGATCCTGATTTCGACGCCGGTCAATTTTCCCAGACGTCGACTATCGGTGACAATCCTTCTCTCTGGGAGCCGGCATTTGCAGGTACCAGCATCCACGGAGTAATTTTGCTTGCATCGGATACCGTCGCGAATATCAACACCGAACTGGCGAACATTCAATCGATTTTGGGCTCATCCATTACGGAAAGGCAGGTGGCTCTGAGATTGCCGTCCTCGGATTCTAACCGAGTTCGTAGTCATCGTTTACAAGGCGGTGCCCGCCCTGGCTCGGAGGAAGGCCACGAACACTTTGGTTTTATGGTAAAGATTATTGTTTGTCTATCCGCCCAGGTAACCAATCCTCGTGTTTCAACAGGATGGCATTTCGCAGCCAGCCGTTAATCGCTTCACGAGCCCAGTTCTCCCCGGTCAGACTCCAGGTATTTACCAGTTCTTTTGCCCAGAAATGTACACTAACACAGCATGTGTGTCTAGTTGACCCTGGTGGGTATTTTCACGCATGTTGAATTTTTCCAATTTCACAAAATGTTTAGGTACCTTCTTGCTCGGAGAGCTTGGCGATGCTTCTCAGGATTCCCGACCTTCTTGGGCCATTGACGGATCGTGCGCATCTCTCCCAACACTCCGTTGATGGTATACTCAATTTCCTCTAGGTTTTTGGTGTTCCGTAAACTTCAGCAATTTGTACCGGAATTCAACAAGTTCCTGACTGACAACCCGCTTGAGGTCGGCGTACTGAGCCCAGCGGAGGGATCAGCGCTACTCGGTGCTCGCATGGTTGGGCGCTGGAAGAGTGTTAGTGATTTTACTTCCGTGCTTGACGGTCCAAAGATGTAATTTCTCGGTCTAGGGAGCTCCCGTATACCTGGCCCCGACCGCGGATGACCCCGTTCTCGCGGCCGATCCCAACAGAAACAATGACTTCACTTATCTCGTCGATTCGGATCCTTCTCCTAGCACAGAGAACCACTTCAACCAAGATAAATGTCCATTCAGTGCCCATATCCGAAAGGTTCATCCTCGCGGGGATCTAAGTCCCGGAGGTGAAAATCAGCACTTCATAATCCGTTCGAGCATTCCCTATGGTCCGGAAGGTATATAAATCATACGCTCGAATGAAGAAAAAACCAACTGTTTCACAGTAACGGCTGCTGAAGCTGCCTCCAGCACCACGACCGTCGACCGCGGCCTTGCTTTCGTCTCTTACCAAAGTTCGCTGTTTAATCTCTGCGACATCGATATTGGCAACTAATTCAGTATAGGTAGCGTCTTCAACGGCTTCACATTTTTGCAGAGCATCTGGATCAACAACGTTGGGTTGGTTTTATTAATCTTAACTTTGTCGCAGCTCCCTGATTAAGTTCGCGACAGTTTCATCTTTGGAAAAATAGACCCGTACGTATATCAGTTGCATCTCAGTCGGATACTAACCTTCATCTCGCAGCACGATCGGCGTTGACCCGATAATCGGTTCGCTCGGCGGGGGCCCAAAGAATATCTCTGGTCTCGATCCCCGCTTCGGTGTCCCTGATCGGTCGGTTGACCCCCTCGATGATCCCGAACACGATGTCGTCCTCCCGCGCGGTATGAGATTCTTTACATGGTAGTGTACATGCGGCTCACCTGTCTACAGACTTCGTTGTCTCCAGAGGCGGCGAATACTTCTTCTCGCCTTCCTTGAGCGGTCTCGGGAGCATCGCCGCAGCGTGAAAGAAATTTAAACTGAACACGTACATAAATTTGCTGCTTTTTATTTTTTTTCTCTGGGAATATGGTTGACTTTGCTCCGAAAATACAGACCAAGTCCTCGATAGGCGTAGATAATTTGGTTGTAACTGAAGTGTCTTTCTTTTGTGTTGAATCCAGTAACCTTTTGAGCATTTACAAAAACGCGCCCCAGCACTTTCCCTGAACCTCAGTCGTACTACAGAGCGGAGTTCCGAGCCTTTGAAGGCGATGGGGGGTTTCAACAATTTGGAGCGTATCCATTTCGCCCACCACCTTTGGGTATTCTCCCAGTACCTCCACCGTCGCCCAGGTCCGTGTAACTTGTTCTTGCTTGATTCTCGCGCGCAAGGTCGTCTGGATTCACTCAAGCTGGGACTCTTTCAGAGGGCAGACGGCCAGTGCCGGTGTACTTAGGGCGAGGGGATGTTGAAGTTGATATTATTGAGAGTGGGAGGGAGATCGAGATGGAAATAACATAAAATTGAGTACTAGTGGACGCAGAATGAAGACCACTCTTGCTAGTAGAGCTGGCGAGCGCGATTCGGGATTCGGGATTCTGAATTGCAGATGCTGAAGTCTACTGCGGGGTGTCTGATGTACTCGGTATCGGTGACGGCACGCAGGGCGGCAGCGCGCCTGGGTCGGGGTCGGGGTCGGGTGGGTTCGAACTCGAACGCGGTGCGAAGGCGTAGGATTCTGACGTGGTGCGGGGGAGCAGGCAGAGTGGGGCGAATTTTAATTTTAATTTTGGGGAGCTTGGAGGACTCGTCTGAATGTGGATGTGGGGTTAGGCGTGATGCCGTGGCTACTTTATTTTGAAAGGAGAATGTATGAATATATTGCCAGCGCGGGGGTGAGAGAAGGGGGATCTGAGTTCAGAGGACGTAGGTAGTTGGGGGCAATGGAGGAACGGGCGACCCGGGAGTGAAAGGAGGAGATTCGGGGAGCGGGAGATTCGGTCAGTGCGACTCGAGGAGCGAGTCGAAGTGGCTATTGAAGATGGACTTGGCATGGGTCGGAGGAGCAGGTACGAAGGCGGAGCAGGTGAACCCCATCATGCCGGTAGGGCAGGCGCCATTCTGGACTCTGGATGGAAAGAGTCGCGGCTTCCGTAAGTATTGTTATCGGCACGCAACACACCTCCTCTGTTTATCCTCCGGCTCTCCTGACAGGGGTGAGCGTACATCGTGCATCGTCGGAGGCGCTACGGGTGAGGGCACGGCTGTTTCAAGTTTGGATGGTGGCCAGACTGCACTGGGCATTAACTTGACTCGGAAGCGACACACGTTGCTCCGAAGCATATCAAGATGAGCGAGGTAGGACGGGAAGCAGGCGCGAGTCTACATTAGACGCTGGAAGCTGGGGTGCTTCTGGTTCGGACTGGGAAGTAATTATAGGGCTTGCTGAGCTTCAAGACTCTGACTCGAGGAAGCAGAATGAGTTCGTGCGTAGGTGGTGTCGGCAGAAATGAGACGCAAGAGGCGGCCTCTTGCTACGCACGATAGCGGACGGAGCTTGCGAGGAACGTCGGGGCTCGGGCTGAGCCATGCTGGTTGTGAAACGGGCCGGTTCCGGATGACGCCGAAGCGTCTCGTTGTTATGTGTTTGGATCGCTCTCGACTCCGGCCCCTTCCCTTCCCTTTGTTTGATCCTTTGACACGGGAGCCATCGCGACGTCGGGGCTTCGCGCGCTCGAGTTGACATACCGGCGACGACAGCGTGCGGAGCCCGGGGGTGTCCACCATCACACGCTCATCGCGCATGTTGGTACGTCGTATGCAGCGCCCATCCTGACCGTCTTCGCCCCGCTCCGAAGACTGCGTCGACTTCGATCACCTCGGAGGCACTCGCTGCAGAAGCGGCCTCAGTCAGCGACCCGCGCACGACACGTACCATATGATATGCGCCCGATCCACGCGCACCACCGTTCCGCGAAAGCGGCGCCCAGCCGTACGCACCACCGCCCAGCACATGAGCGCCGGGACCGCATGCGCGACGTGGCTTGCGCTGGAGCTTGTTGAGGCCACGGAGCGCCGCATTTCTGCCCGTGCTACAGGCTGTGGCGGAGCCAGAGCATTCGTGGGACCCTACTAGTACACAGCGTGCTGTTCATGGAGTACGTGGTCACAGGCGACGACGCGACGAGGACCACGTACCCTCTTAGACAACGGACCGCGCTCGTTTGTAAGCCAATTATTATTACATCTCAACGCAGCCCGCTTTGCTAACCTACCTCTATACGGAACGCGGCTGTAGGGCATAGGCGGTGTCGTATTCGTCACGCGCGCGGCTGCAATTTATTATTTGCGACGCTCTGGCCAAGCTCTGGCGCCGGGACGGTTTTCCCTAGAGCGGGCCAAATGCATCGCGGATTCCTGGGCTATTCAGTTGAGGCAAACGCTCTTGAATATTGGAGGAAATGATCCCCTTGGATATTGTTTGTCAATTCCTCCTGGGGCTACTGGCCTAGAACCTCCCGAATCGTATGCGCATTGAGCAATCCTATCATTTAGCACCTAAAGTAGGCTAACTTCTTACCCTTCGCCGTTGGAATTTACGCCGAGGTCGGCGGCTTCTATTTCAGCTGTTTGACCAGGTCCGTATAGTTGGCCCGCTTCTACAGTGCTCCCGCCCGCCCCAACTGCCGGGCTCACGGCGGCAGACGTCCCGGTCCTTGTCACCCTCGTGCGCGAACAGATGCTGGCTGCCCTAATCGAGATCTCCACGAACGCCACGCCCGGACCGAAGCCGCCTGCCCCTCTTCCAGACCCCGGCTCCATCTCGTCTGTAACCGCCGTTCTATCGGACGTCGTGAGCGACCACGCCGCCGCTATGCCAGAGGACGCGGCATTCGAAGGCAAGGCTCTGAGCCGCGAATCCCTCGCGGGCTCTACCTTCGAAGGCGTGGCCGGGAGCGAGAACGGCACAGAGACGGAGGAGGATGACGAGGGGATGGTTCTAGCTGGGCGACCGGCGTAGCACTGAACTCAATTATGAGGTGGTAATTATGCCCGTCGGTTCATATGCCTATGCTGCGCGGGCAGGTGTCGCGTATATCTTTCAGTAGATCTATTAGACAATACTGTCCGCTTGTATACCCATGGCGTTTGTAATTAGTTTGGGGCGCGACAGAAGTATTAATTTAATTTACTCTCCACTAATTTTTCGCACCTCATTCACATCCTCGCCTCCTCGGACGTCCCAGACTGGCTTTCCACATCGTAATCCGTCACCTTCGTGATGTTCACCGCGATATGCCGGAGAGGAATGTGCCCAATCGTCGGATGCCGCGAGTCCGCCACTTGGTCGCCACTTCCGCTCGCACTCGAGCTTGACTGCGAGCGCAGCGTTATTCGAATCGTGATCGCGTTGAATGTGATGCCCTGGAAACGATGAGCAAGGAGTTCAGCTTTTTTTTTGGGGGGGGACGAACGACAATAGGCGTGATCGCCTCCAGCGCGATGAACTGCAGGTTACTGTTGGACGCGTACAGGACGAGGAGGATCAGTTCGGCCACGAGGTAGAGCGCCGCCGACTCGATCAGGATGCGAAGGATAGGCGTGAGGTTTCCTTTGCCTATGCGGTAGGACGACGCTTGCTGTTCCGCGACGGCGATGCGCCAGGCCATGAGGGCGGTCGTGATGATATTCTGGGCGACGGCGAGCGAGTAGAAGGTTTTTACCCAGGCGTCGAGCGAACCGTCGAACACCGTGCTCCCAGCTTGAATTTTCGTGAATATGGCGCACGTCATGTATCCGGACACTAAGAAATTAAACAATCAATGTCTACAGAGACAGAGTTGATTTGGCTGCATGTACACACCCGCACTGCCGAAAACCATAAAGAAAGGAATGCAGACGACGTAGAAGTTGCGGTTCCAGAGCACCCAGCAGCGATACACCTGGACGAAAATCCGCAATTAGACGAATGGATGGTTGAAAATGAAAATTGATGCGCACTGCGACAGAGTCACCGACTATGCTCTGGGTCGCATAGATTACATTTTTGAAGACGTGATCCCATTGCGAAAGAATGCCGAGATAACCGACTGGGCCGCCCAGCAACGCGCTGTGGTCAACATATCCGCGCATCATCCGCATGCAGTTTATAGCTAGATGTTCGACTCAGTCAACAGGGGGTTCGAGAGCTACAGGGTTCACATACATATGTGAACGGTCGCCAGGATAAATGTGATGATGCCGACGATGAACATTGCCTGGAGAATTCGTCAGATTGTGAATCTGTGATCAATAAATGGAGGAACCTTACTCGACTATGCGCCGACTGGCGTTTCGACGTCCCGAGATTGACGGCAAGTGAAAGCGAGAATATGCAGATAAAGAAGCCTGCCGAAGAAAGAAAGAGTCAGCACTGCATGCAAACATAAGAGTCCATGCGAACCGTATATTACACCCTGCGTTGGTTAAAATAGATCAGTGATGCTCTAATAAATTCTTAACCAACCAACTTCGACCCAGAACGAAACAATGAAGGCCCGGATGAGAGAAAAGGGGGCGGGCATGTTTGAGAAGTTGGGATGCGCCTGGCGCAGTCCCGCGTTGTTGTCTTAAATACTTTTTGGGTGTGACGCTCGTGTACGTACGTCTTCTCCATTCAATTGCGAAAACCAGGGTAAGAGAGCTAGCCGATAATCTCGGCGTTCAAAGATCCTTCTTTAGATAGCGGGTGCTGTCCATCGAGGTCAAAATGGGTGGCAGCTTTACCTGACATCTCCAAGTTCACCGATTTCGGCTGAGGACGGGAGAGGATTCAAAAGAAACCCCAGGTAGTTGTAACTCGAGTGCAGAGGCGTCATCTTGACTTCCAGATTGACCTAGTGGTAAATCTATGCGAAGATAGAGTGCGGCTGAGTTGAAGACAGCAGAAATTGGGTGTGCCACAGGGATTTGCGCCACAGGGATTTCCAACAGTGCGTTTGATCCGTTCGCGTCGGTCTCGTCACTTTTGAACATATATTTTGTGGCTTGGGATGTTCCGTATTTGTTATTGGACACTTGACTCGCCGATCTTTTAGGATAGCACTAAGCGATCAGATAGCGAACGATTTTGAAGGTGGGTGTGAGAAGATGCGGTTTCGCGGGTAAGCCAACTGTGGGGACATGTGGTAGAGACGGGAAGTTCTTCCAAGTCCTAGTCTCGAACACAGACCCTCATGACATCCCAATTTGGGAACCCTGTCATCAGGGTCTGGGCCGTAACCAGTGCCACCAGCCACTTACAGCCGTTTTCAAAAGTTTGTACGGGTTTTACCGTTTACGGTGGTGCTCGATTTGTACTTACAATTGTTTGTCACTGTGGAGCCCAGCTCCAACGCACCTTGACGTCCTGGCAGCTGTCATGCCCATATATGGACATGATTTATGCCTTTTTTTGGACATCCTTGCTGGCGCTCTCTCACCTCTTTCATCTGTGGCACTGGGCTCTCCGTATGCCCTCTCGGAGATCTTCGACACATGCCACAACGTCCCCGCATGCCCCAACAACTGGCGGCGTCGTCAGGCCATCTAAGACACCCACGGCCAGCGCGTGAATCCACATACGCAAACCCACCGCTGCTGCTATCGCCTATGATCGCACCTAAGGAATTCGGTAAGCGCAATATCGGAGGAGACACCTTTGATGTCTCGTTCCTGACCTACATCCGTGCAGAGTACCGCGGCGAGCAAAAATAATTCATATGTCTTTTTGTCTTTTCTCTATCCGCTTCGCATGCTGACTCCCAAAAGAGATCTCGTCGATGGTCCTCCTCGAGATGAAGGAGATCGCCGAGTCGTACCTCGGCACCACCATCAACAGCCAAGCCTCATCCAAGCCTATCCTCAAGCTGGGCCCCATGTATCCAATTGAAACTTAAGAAGAAAAAAACAAAAGATCTACTAGCCAGTGGAAACTCAATACAGCACTGTACAGATCCGTACCAAACGTCAGCGGAATCAAGACGTTGACTCCGAGTCGGAGGGTGTCTGTCTCATCTCTCCTCCTAGTCCCTGGCTAGCAGCCAGCCGTGAAAATCTCGAATCTGGATGAGATAGAAGCTGCACGGGGGGGCCTGTTTCTACAAGCATGCCATCCTCCATGACCAGGATCATATCGAAATCAATAATCGTGTCTTTTAGGCAGGATGAGCTGGGACCACAGAAGAAGTTCTATTTACGCACCAATCCGATGGGCGATGGAGATGACCGTGCAGTCGGCAAGTTCGGATCGAATGATTTCTCCGATCTTCTTGTCCGTCTCTAGATCGAGACTAGACCATGGTTGAGAATAGTTCAATTCACACTGCAGGGACACCTACCTGCTGCTCGCCTCGTCCAGAATGACAAATCTTCGCTTTCTGAGCAAAACCCGGACTAGACAAAGGAGTTGGCGCTGGGGTGCTCGTGAGCCGGCGCTAAAAGTCGGAATCCAACACGAAACAAATACCTGTCCACTCGACAACGACCCCTCATCTTCCAACATCGTCTCGAGCTTGTCGGGCAGGTCCATGATCGCACTGCCAATTCCAACTTGGTCCAGCGTTGTCCAAATCTCCTGGTCGGTGTGGATATTCTGCGGGTCGAGGTTGTCCCGCACGGAGGCATGCCAGATCACCGGAAATTGTGCCACCAGACTGAGTGAGACGCATCAGTGAGTACTGGCAGCTCCTGAAGCGAAAAATAAATAAGAATGACGTGCCTGAGAGATCCGCGGAGGGTATCAAGAGGGATGCTCTGCGTATCCAGACCATTGACCAGGATTTGGCCAGCCATAAGCGACTGGTCGAGTCCACGAAATATCGCTAAGATGAGGCTGCTTTTTCCGGATCCAGATCGCCCGCAAATGCCGATCTTTTGGCCTGCAGAGATGTGGAAAGACACATTACTCAAGGTGTCAGGGAGATCCGGGCTTTAGGGTGATAAGATACAGGACTAGCGACAATACAACAACACACCTGTACCGCATGTGGACGTCTTTGAACGTCAAAGAGGCCGCTTCGCGCATTGCCAAAGGACTCTCAGAGGCAGATTCCGCCACCGCAGGGTCCTTCTCCTCCGGCAACATCGCTATTTCGTGTATCCTGGATATCGCGACACCGGCATTCTCAAGCCCGGATAAACTCTGGTGGTTGTCTCAGCGATCTGTTAGTGTGGGATCGATGACTTTATGCACCATGACAAGGGAGGACAATTGACCGGAAATGCTCGTCAAGGTTGACAACGCCAGGCCCAAGCTGATGTATGCTGTTAGGCGACGGCGTCGAGAAGATGTGTGGGTACGCACGTTGAGGTGTTTACTGATTTTCGGAGGCCTATAACCAACGCTGCCAGCGCAGTCGCCAATATAAAAGAGATGACGCTCAAGAAAGTTCGCCTATGCAAGATTTAGCAAGATGTATATTCGCGTGCACGCGAAGGAACATCTTACAAGAAACGTCTGCCTGCAAATCTGAGATAGAAGGGGATCTTTATATCGCTTCAGCGCACGCGCGTTTTCAAATATCAGCCATACCTGACTCCGGTCCAAATGAGCATCATTGAGATTTTGGAAATAGCTCTGGACTCGCATGGCACTAATGATCTAATTTTAGTGAAAATCTTCATTCTTCGTGAGACCGAATTACCGGATGGTCACAAGGCCGGAGAGGGTGGTCGAGAATAATGTATACAATGGAGATTTGCTCGCAGCACTCAGTTGTTGGAACTGCTTTGACGTTTTCTATTGAACGCATCAGCTTCGAGAAATTGGAAAGTTTAAACATCCTGCGTACCAAATAGAACGACATCACCATCCAATAAAACCCGGCGGCAAAGGGAACTGCGAGTGTGAGCCACGGTTCCTTGAGTTCCGGAAAGGGTTTAGGACAAGGCAGAATGTTATTCCTGAACTCACAGGGATCAGGATGAAGATGACGGAACCGACTGACAAGGGACGGGCGTCAGAACCGGAATGAGTGGGAAATAATGCAAGTACCGATGGCCACAGCAGACAAAACTACATTCAAGACGGCGACCGGAAACTCCAGATCACACATGAAGATATCCTGCCCGATTTTCGTCAATCGCGAGAGGGACATCGAATTGGAATCGGTCTACCTGCGAAAATCGGTTGATTATGCGACCAGCGGCGGTGCGCATGACATATTCGGGAGCGGTTTTGAGCAGACCCGATAGTTCAGTGGCGTGGATATCTGCCAAATCCAAATGAAAAAGTTAGGATTCAACAAGAAAAAGGCGAGCATCATGTCTCGAACTTTGTCCCACCCGTCTGCGAAAAAAAGTCAACTTGGTGGCCCAAGCAATAGTCCTAACTTACCTTGTAACCACAATCGCAAACACCCACATCCCGAAAGCACTAAAAGTATGTTAGCATCAGCTAAAACCAAACGAAAATTCAGCCCAATGAAAACGTACATTAGGACGAAATTCGCAAAGGTCAAGCCCGCGTACCCTCCGACCCAGCTCCCCGCGTTGCTCCCATTTTGCCGTGACCATTGTTGTAGATAAACCTACAAAGTGGGAATAAGCGTAGGTTTAATCTGCATGCTTGTCTAGTTACGTTGGCTGCTAGTCCAACGCACCCCGTGAGCGAAAGCAGAGTCTGTGGGTTATTTTCTTAATGTTCCGCCCGGTAGATAGAGTTGGAGTACTCACCACGACAGCCACAGAATTTATCCATCCGGCTACACTCATGTAGAATAAGTATGGCGTTAAGCCAACGGATGCGTCTTGGATGGCCTTCTCTTCTGACACTTTAATCTTTTCAAGTTCTCCGCTTTCCTCTTTCGATTCTTTCAGGTCCGAGATCGACGTCTCCTTGTCGTCAGTCTTGGCAACATAATGTTCCACATTATATCCCGCTTTTTTTATCTGCGCCAATGTACCGTGGTATGGAATGGATCCGGACTCGAACACACATATATTGTCGGCGCTGGCAAGATAGGTGACTAGCGTACACATAATGAGTAAAATCACGTCAGAATGGGAAATTGGACGTGCGATTATGAGTGATGAGGACGACTCCGCGATCCTTCAGGAGCCCGCCCGCTCCAAAAAGGGACCGAAACACTACATATCCGTTTCAGTGACCAAAATGTTCACAGCAAAATCTTTCACGCACCGTGATCGGCAGTTTGTGCATCTAAAGCGCTTAAGGTATCGTCCAGCAGAGTCCAGGTCGCTTTGGAATATATGGCACGCGCCAGCGACTGAGGAATTGGTTTGAGGAGATGGTCCCTTGAACGAGTAATTTGAACGGCTTACAATGCGCTGGCGTTGTCCGCCGCTAAGAGTGGTGCCTTTCTCGGTGAGAAGCATCCCGTCTTGGCCCTCCATACGCTCGATTTCCGATGTGAGAGCACACGCTTCCAGCACACGATCGTACCATTTCGCGGAATATTCGTGGCCGAATAGGATGTTTTCCCGCACGGATGCAGCAATAATGAGCGGCTCCTGGGCAGCGTACGCGATCGAGACACTGGGGACAAAGGAGGAGCCCTGTGTACAAGTCGTCTCGCCAAGAAGCGACAATAGGAACATGGACTTTCCCTGGAAAGTATGAGAAATCGAAAACTGGGCAGATGAATGTAATACCGCGGCCACTGGACCAACAAGAATATGAAGCTGTCCCTGTGCCAGTTTGAGAGACAGCGGCCCGAGGAAGGGCGAGCTACCAGGGGCCCAAGAGAATGACGCCGCTTCGAAACGCATATCCTCGCCTTGGGGTTTCTCCCTCATATCCTCGTTCGGCGAGACCGTTTTTTCATCTCGCGAAAGATAGTCTTCGATGCGTTTCACGGAAGCATATGCTGCTAAGAGTTGCGGAAGGGACTCCCCTTCAATGTGGAAAAATTAAACTCCGTTATCATGCTGTTTAATAGAAGAACCAACCAATCAACTCAAGTGGTTCGGTCATCAGATTCAACGTAGCAACGATGGTGAACATTCGATTCGGTTCCAATGGCCGATGGCCGTGGGCAGCGAGGGCAGCATACGGGCCCAGTACCGACAGATTACATGCGAGTCCCGCTGTGACGGTAAGAGCGCCGGTAATGCAGATATTGTTGCTGGATTAATGTGTCAAACTTGTTCGCTTGGAGAGGGAAAGCACTCACTAGAACGACTGAGCCCCTCTCATTTCCTCGGATCTCAACTGTTGGGCACGACCACTAACAACATCTTCATAATGAGCCCACTTCATCGGAAGATAATTGTGAAGCACGGATGTGAGATATTTGACTCGTTTGTCAGTTGAACCTAACCATTGCTTTTGCGCCGCTCCAACGCCCCGACTTATGTACGCTGCGATGAAGAAGAGTATGACTATGATCGCTAGAGGAAGGAACGATGGCCAGGTTGCCTTTCTGAGAATGAGTTGGATTCCAACGATGAATCAAGCCGTACGCACCTCAGAATAGAGGAGCAGTATGGCGAGAAGAATCGAGACAAGGGCCGCCCAAGTCTCATGAAACACTTGCAGACCCTGGGAGATTCGCTCTACGTCAACCGACCTATCTGAGTGTTAAATCAAAATGCTATAGGATTGAGAAAAAATATCACATATATGTGCTCGCTACTCCGCCGCCCAGTTCCCTTCCCGCGTTTGACGATAGCCGGAGAGTTTTGGTGTAGATGCTCCCCACAAGAGCTCCCCGATAGCAGACAGAGCTGTCATATACCTGGAACGTATGAAAACGGATATCCAGCGCAGTTTTCAGGACATCGCTACCTTTTCCCAGTAGATTGACGTCGTCAGTGCGATTAAACCATAGACACACGCGAAGGCCCCGACTAGTGCCCACCCTTTGGCTGATCCTGGATCCGGGTCGGATATATATGTAATCATTCTCGAGACGAGGAGCGGCTGCGCAAACGTCACCACGAGCAGAAGTATGCGAGGAAACACTGGCGAAATGAACGCAAGTGGAAATGCCCTGAGCGAAGCGCCCACGAGGTGCAACCGTTTCCTGTCTCTGAAGTACACCGGTTAATAGCTACTGCTAAAAAGTAGAAAACGAAATCTGGACGCACGGTCGACCGAGGATTGAACTATCCAGCAGCTCTCTCGTAGATTTCGCACCGAGCTCTTCGGGGAGTGTACCGCAGTCGTCGATAGTAAGAACCACTTTCCGCCCTTTCCACAATAGCGGAAATAGCCATATATACAAGAACCTCGACAGAATATTTGAAGTTGAGACACTTGAGATTGTCTAAAATCAGGCATTAAATCAGACTGTGACAGGACTAGAGAGAGATGTGAGACCTTTGATTGTGGCTTTGGGATGAGTTCCGCGAAGAAAAACAGAAAGTACGATGATGTGACCAGGGCGGATATCGCTATCGCACTCGGAGGAAGACCCATTTGACTAGCGGAGCGGAGCGCAGCAGCAGTAAACAGGCCTCGGATGAAAGTGTATGAGATGATCAGAGTGCTTGAAGTGATTGCGTAAAAATGTTCGACAACCATTAGAAGGGACAAAAGCACCTGAGACGCATATTGAGCACTTCACGTTATAGACTGTACAGAACACTCACAGCACAGATGATCTGCAGGATTGGTGCCGCAAGCCAGATAACGGCCGAAGGTAAGTGGTGACGTCGGCCGTAGACGAGGCTTCCCGTGTCGCATGCGATAACGAGCAAGGATATGGCATATTTGAGCGCCAGGAGTGTGTTACCCTTCGCAGTCAGCGGCTGCTTAGGTTGTCGTTTCAGATAAATGAGGCGACAGCAGGCCAGGAGGAGAAATATTATGTCCGGGGAGAACGAGAGGATGCTACAAAGCTAGCGTTAGACGACGTTAAAAGGATAAGAGTTCGTACGTCTGCTCAAAGTCCAGTGTAAAGTCGAAACTTCTGCAAGACGAGCCGGGGCCAAAGGAAGAGTCTTGCGCACAGACGGCAAACATGAGGGTTGTTGCCAGGGGTGTGGGCGGAGAATAGGAGAGGCGACATGGCGAGCCCGCTGGGAAGTAATTATAGCGTGAGAGAGCGAATGTTGGGGAAAGATGGAGTTACGCTTGATTTAGGTTTCCCGTGGGTGAAGCCTGGTGAAGCGGGAGCAATCGCGGAGGAGATACGTCGTTTGATCGCCGTAATTATGGAAACGTAGATCCGTCTTCCCTAATCCGGACATGTCCGGTTTGGGTTGCTCATTGCGTGGGTCCAGCGGTGCGTACATGAGCGCACCGAGCCAGTTCGGCTGTGCAACAAGATGCCATCTTTCCTGGATCCGTACTCATGGCACAACATATCTCCTCGCTCCTTCCTTTCAAATACCCTGCACACACACTTGGTGCTGAAGCGGACACCTTTCGCAAAGCATGTCTACCGAACGGGATCCACTGCTGCATGCGCAAGAGTCAGAGGATTCTGCTCCTGCGGCGCAGAAGGAGCCCGCGCTGATCCATCCCTACTACATCGTGGTTGTGTCGTTTCTCGTCAACCTATGCGCCTTCTTTTCGGAGACCACAATGCTAGAAATCCTCTTCGAGCTCGTCTGCCGGCTTTACTGGCATTTTCTGGGCGACGGCGCGCATGGGCCGTTCCCGGGAGACTCGGACAAATGCGCGCATCCGTCTGTGAGGCGGTATTTCACGATGCTGATAACGCTTTCGGGGGTCATGGAGAGCGCGGCAGGTGTGTGTTTCCATACCGCGTGTATTTCGGCGTGCTGACCGGTGGCTGCATATTAGGTGTATTCATGTATGCGCCCATGAGCCGGCTGTCCGGCAAATATGGGCGACGGATCATGCTGGTGGGCCTCACCGCAATGTTGATTCTGTCCAGCTTGTGTATGATCGGGGCATATCGGCTACCGACGCCCTTCACGGCGCCTCTCTTGGTACTCTGGCTCATCACAATGTCTATCGCGGGATCATCGCGGTTCTCTCTCATGACCGTCATGTATGTCGTCGACACCACAAGTCCCCAGCAAAGGTGCGGCTTTGAGGCATTGTTTCTCCCAGGTCTGGAAGGCTGATGAGTTGCACAAACTACCGCAGAACAGCCCAACTCTCAATTCTGATAGGATGGGGATATGCTGCAGGCATACCGGGATTTTCGCTTGGTGGCACGTTGACCACCTACACGGACAGCAATACCGCTGTGTATTGGACCGTTATCGCCATCGCCCTGGGTTTGCTGGCATTCATCGCATTCGTCCTCCCGGAATCATTCGACGCGGCGAGACGCGCCAAGCTGCAAGAAGAGTGGCAGAACGAAGGGTCCGACCGCGATTCGCCGCTCCGGGGTTTCCTGCGATCCCTGGCACTGTTGAAGCCGCATCGAAACCCGAGCACGGGGGCGTGGAATCTCCGCCTCCTGTGGTGCGCAGTCCACGCCTTTACCCAGGGGGTCGCGTCCGGCTATTTATGGAGCGCCGTCCTCGTATACCTGAGGCTGCACCTAGGCTATAAACCGGACGACGTGAGCCCGTCCTGTACATCACATTCCACTTTTCATCTCGCTAACGCGTCGCGTGGCAGAACGGCTACGTCCTGTCCACCGCGGCTATCGCGACCGGCATCTCGCTAATCGTCATCACCCCGCTTGTCATCAAGTTCGGGCGGCCGTTCTACGGAGAGCGCGCGCTCCTTCCCGCCAGCAATTCCGAGTCCACTACCGAATCAGCTCGGCAAGGGACAAGCTCGGGGAACAGCAAGATGGATAAACACCTCGCGATTTTTGGATGGATGATCGATATTGTGGCCATCGCGCTCTTCCCTTTGGCGCGGACTCGGATACAAGTGTTGATCCGTAGGCCAAGCAACCCGTCTTTCAATCGCATCTCTTCTAAAACTTTCTCCAGCTCTCGTGATCCTTGGCGCATCTTATTTCCGCGTATCTGCTTTCCGGAGCGTCGTGGTTGCCAGCGGCGACCCCCTCCGCAGCGGTATGTGATAGCTGGCTCCGCATTTTTCTGTCGTCCTCATTACAAATTCATTCTAGGGGAGATAATAGCTGCTATCCAGACCGTCAGCGCTCTCGGCGCCGTGCTCTCCGGGCTGGTGCTTGGCTCTGTGCTCAGCGCCTCGATAAATACGTTCCCGGGTCTAGTGTTCCTTGTCTATTCAGTGCGTTTCCGTTATGCGTCTCTCGGCTTGACGCAATTGCTTACCCTGGCTCTTGTAGGCCGTTGCGAGTGTTTCGGTTCTGGCACTGTGCCTGATTAAGGAGTCGGATAGATACATCGCGCCAGTGCAGTTGAGCGACACCTCCTAGATTTACATTCAATATGTGTCGCTGGGATTTAGCCGGAGATGTGGAAGGATGAATTGGAGGAATCTGGTGCATTGGGCTCATTAGCTATCGGCCGGTTCTGGGAGCTTAACTTTTTTTGGCTAGCATGAACATCTGTGAGCCATATATGAAGCTACAGCGCTTGCTTTCTTCAAGTCGGTCACTGATTTGCTCCACCTGCTTTGTAAAATTTTATCTAACAGGAAAGGTCTGTTGGATAAATTTTATCTGGCAGATTCGCTCCACCTGCCTTGTGAAAATTTATCTAACAGGAAAGGTCTGTTAGATAAAATTTGTCTGGCAGATTCGCTCCCCCTGCCTTGTGAAAATTTATTTAACAGGAAAGATCTGTTAGATAGAATTTATCAGCCATGTATGAAGCTACAGCGCTTGCTTTCCTCAAGTCGGTCACTGATTCGCTCCACCTGCTTTGACAAGTTCAGACTGTACCCGTTTGTACAGCGGGTTGTATGCCCAGTCACGTCTGGGTCACATTTGGTCACATTTGGTCATGTATGACATACGCGATACAAGACATTTGTTAGATAAAGTTTATCTGGCAGATTCGCTCCACCTGCCTTGTGAAAATTTATCTAACAGGAAAGGTCTGTTAGATAAAATTTGTCTGGTAGATTCACCTGCTTTGTGAAAATTGATCTAGCAGACCTTTCTGTTATATAAATTTTATCCAACAGATCTTTCTGTTAGATAAAGGCACTTTGATGTGCTTCATGGATAGACACTATGAGTAGTTTAAACTCGAAACTCATTGTTCACACCCTAGATAATATTTTAAACTCATGGTTCACTCATATAACTTATGGTTCACCACCAAAACTCATGGTTCAGGCCTAGCAAACTCATGGTTTACCTATATAAGTCATGGTTCACTCATAAAATTCATGGTTCAGACCACTATAGGCCTTAGATAATATTTTAAACTCATGGTTCACTCATATAACTCATGGTTCAGGCCTAACTAACTCATGGTTCACTCATATGACTCATGGTTCACCTATATGACTCATGGTTCACATCCTAATCCCCCCTTATATAATGTTCTATACTCATGGTTGACCATCAAATAGCGTGACAATACTCATGGTTCACGTGATGAACCAATGGTTCACCCCCATAACAATGGTTCTAAATTTTATCTAAGAGGGATTCGGCCTTAGATAAAAAAAACCATGTGCATGGTTTACGGATCAGATTATTAGGGGTGTGTGTCCACTCGGGTACAGCAGAAACTGTGTGTACACCCTTCCTCTCTAGACTCCCCTTCGTTTGGCTCAGATGCCCCAACTGGAGGGACGAAAAATCACATTGAGGATGATGTTGTACTAGATGCATCGCTCTCATCTTGCTGTCCGCCCACAGGCCCTGTGGATGAGCAGTGTAAGTCCGGCACACTTACGGAGATTCAGAAGCTCAATGCACAACTCACACGAGATACAAATATCTTGTGAGTATCTTTGTCTGCTTCTGAGCTGTCGGCGTCAAGATTCAAGGCTCATTTCATGTCGAGTAGTGTGACAGACAGGATGGCGAGGGAATTTGTAAGTAGTTATCATTCGGTAAATGAGGCCTACACCAGGGGGCGGACAAGAGAAAGCCAGAAGAGTTGTGAGTGAGTGAGAGCCGTGCACAGGGCTGGTAGGTGTTTCGTTAGGGCCAAATTGGGAATCAGCTCCCATCAACCTGACACGTGCGCCGTTTGCTCCTCAGGCTCGACTGTCACATTGGCTGTTTTGCTACTCTTTTGTGTATTTCTGGTTTCGATGTAGCGCTAAATATCTTGCTTTTTAATTTGAGGACCCGGATAAGGCTTCTTCTTTTGGATTCGGTGTGGCTTTCTGTCGGGTCCTCTATTCGGTCCTTTGCTTATTTTTTTCCTCACGTTCATGCCCCTGCTCCAACTTTCCACCCTCTCGTACGCGTTTTGACCCTCCAAATAGGGCGGCAAACTAGTAGAGCCACGGGACTGGCACCAGTTCTGTGGATTAGAGTGCCATTACTGCTGAGGTCCCATTGAGGAACAAGCAGGTACTGTACCGACATACAACATGTCCTAATTAGTTGTTCAAACTCTGCAATAACAATGGCGGGGGATACACAGTGCGTCGTAGATTCTCGATCAATGCATTCCGGCATTTCACGGAATCGCTCCCAAACCCTCTTCAGTTTCTCCCACTCCTGCGTATTACGGTGAACGATAAGATGAGCATGGGATAGCATAGAACTTAAATAACTGGGACGTGTCCGGTTTTCGCCACTTAAATTGAAAGATCTGTTTGATATGCTTGATGGGAGGCTTCACGGGTGACTTATTGCTGTTCGTCGAGGTTTTGCGATCAGCATAGATTGACCAGATTTCCTGGACGCTGTCAAATTCATCCAGCGTCTTCTTGGCGCCCTACACGTCCCAGCACAGGCTGGGTTGGCGAATTGCAGTGAAAATGTCCTCAACCCACCGAGCAGATCACATCCCAAGCACCGGATGAACAATTCCGATTGGTGCGCCTGGTTAAATGAATGTGACAAATTATTTGTTAGGAAGTGACTAGTCACCATGCTGACATTATATACTTATGTAATACTGGGCGGAGAGGAACCCCTATTGGTTCTCTCTCCATACCAGGTATGACCCTTATATTCCTAAACTTGTACTGTTTAATCTAACCTATCGGTTCTCTCTCCGTACCAGAGTATAGCTTTAATAGGTTATGGGCCTCCGCTTCTAAACTCAAAAGACACAAATCACCGAGTTTACTGCGCGTAAATCACCAAGAGCTATATTCACACCAGCAACAATTCTCCACTACCTTATCCTACCCCACAATTCACCATTCACCACTACTTATCGCTAAAACCAAATGGCAAACCCCCAAAGCGTCAACAAGGAGAAGGAGTGGAAGAATTTAAAGCTTACCCCTATTCTGGAGGAGGAAGACGGCTCGAATGACTATGGCGAGTTCAAGCAAAAGTCCAAGCTTGACCTCAACGCCACCGGATACTGGAAATATGTCTCCGGGGAAGACTACAGCCCTCCCGTCATCCCCGAGCTTATGTTAAGCATGCAAGTCCAAGGTCTTGATGCCGCTGGAAACCTCGTTGCCGTCACGATCCCGGGAAATGAAGTTGCGGTCAATACGACCAAGCAGAACACCGAGGCATGGCTGCAGGGTGACAAGAAAGCCCACGCCATCATCGTGAAGGCGGTGCCAAACGCGAAATTGTATATTGTTGGCAAATGCAAATCGGCACACGAGGCCTGGAACGCACTAAAGAACGAGTATGAGCCCGCTAATGCTCTGACAGTCGTCACAATCAAGCAACAGATCACATCTTACCAATGCGGCACCAACGAGGACCCAGTGAACTGGCGCCAGGTCATGATTCAGCTGTACGGGAAGCTGCAAGATGCAGACCCGTACATGATGCCGGATACCGAGTTTGCCAAACACCTCGTTACCCTCATGTCATCGTCCGACACCTGGCAGTACTGTCGCCATTCTCTTCGCGAAAAGGTTCGCCAAGGCGACGCGATGGGGAATCCAGTCTCTTCTGCGCTCGTAATCAGTCGGATGAAGCAGGAGGAAGTAGAGATGAGAATAGCACCGTCAATCATATCCATCAATGCTCTCATGGCCGGCAGCAAAGGAAAAAGTCGTGCTGGAGACGCGGGTCCCCAGCGTCTACACAGCTGCAGGACCATCCAGCTATGCTCCTTATGTTCACGCAGCTGGGCATTCAGGTCAATCCTCCAATCAAACCGGACGCAGGAACAATAAATCATCTCAGCGTCAAGGCAAACGCCCAGGGCCCTACAATCCCCAGCAGCGCGGTCCACGATTAGTCTGTGAGAACACTTACTGCGAAACTCCCATTGGCCACAGCAAGACCGACTGCTTCTCCTACGGTGGTGGGAAGGCCGGCAAGTATCCAGAAAACTTTTGTGGCCGAAAAGATGTCCATCTGGCCCCAGAAGCCAGGATCGCTGCACGTCGCAAACAGGCTCTTGAGGCGAGCAGAAGTCCTTTCGCAGGGATGGTGGAGTCCACAGAGGATGGGGAGGAGGAAGTGAACGCAGTCTTCCAGACTGTTGAAGATGCATTCACGTTCAAGCTGGATTTACAGACTGACACCGAGGACAACATTGCCATAGATGAGGAGATTCACGTGAATGCCGCTGCCCTCAACCTCGAGGTTTCGCAGGACGACACGATAAACCACGACATGGGAGCATCGCGTCACATCTTCCACAAGCAAAAGGACTTCCACAACTACACGTTGTTGACACACCGTTAAATGTCCACGGTTTCGGTGCAAACCTGTCTGCTCAGGCTGTAGGGAAGGGAAAGATTGTTATGGAGACCACGTACGATGGAACGAAACACAATTTCTCCGTGTCCAATGCCCTTCACATTCCCACCGCACGTTGCAATCTCATCTCGGGCTCTAGGATTGACAAGAAAGGAGTTAGCACACAAACTGGGAACGGCAAAATCACGTACCTCAATGGGGCAGGAGTCCCGTTTGCGTCTGGAGGTATCGTGAGGGACCTGTACAAGATGGATGTGAGGACCGTCACGCCGGACTCCGTGGTTGATACCGTGGATTTAATCGCTGCGATGGTTCCTTTGGTGGCTTCCCTATTTGGACCCAACACTGAGAGCACGGAAGCAAAACACCTGGGTTTATCACCGTCTAGTTGGCCACATAGACGTTAAAGGGCTGAAGCGCGCCACCACTGGACTGCCGATCGATAGTGTCCAGGTGAAGAACTGCCGAATCTGCGCCTTGGCCAACATTAAACGGCTCAAGTTCCCACGCAAAGCAACCCACCACGCAGACCGTCCTCTTTTCCGTATTCATTCCGACATCTGTGGCCCGCTGCCAGTCAGCTACGGCGCGTTCCGCTATTTTATCACATTCATTGACGACCACTCACGTTTCATTGCTATATTTTTCCTCAAGCTCAAATCAGACGCACTCAAGGCTTTCCACGAATTCCGCACTGCAGCCGAGAAACTACTCGGTTACCCTATCGTCTTCTTGCGAATCGACAACGCACCTGAACTTGTTGAAGGACAATTCCGCGACTACTGCAAGGAGCATGGGATCTATATAAGAATCCACATAGGTTTATGTCTGACCACACAACCTGATTGGCTGCTGGCCACCTTTGTCTCTGGACAAAGCCCGTGCCGAGCTCCACATGATGTCATCCGCCCCACTGCTCCACCGAAATGTTCAATTATCCACCCAACTGTCGGATTGCTATTTATATCTGCTGCGATGGTGAGTACTTCCCTTTCCAAGCAACCTCACACGACAACAAACTTCTGCGAACATCTATATTACAATCCTGTGTCCCCGCAAGACAGAACAATTTGACTCTGGGACATTCAGATTGGCTACCTGGGCTCTGAATGATGTCATGGGCTCCAACGGTCCACTGAAATCCACCCAGATGTTGAATTGTCCACAGCTGCTCCACTTGACTGTTGGATTTCTATTTATAAATGTCCAGTTGTTGCTTTTCACCCGAGTTTTCGCTCCAGCCAGCGTTCTAAGGCCCAGTTCGGATCCCAAAATCCTAATTTTGGTCTGGCTATCTACGAGCATCACATCAGGTCACTCAGTCATGACACCGGTGTGAAGATTTGCCGGCAATTCGGTAACAAGTAATCCGAGTAGCCGGACGCTCCGCCTCATGCCGCTCACCGCTGGATCATCCCGCCGTCAACGATGAGCAGACATGTCTCACTGGTGGTTAAATTGATATGTATCTTAGACACATTTTCATGTGCTCTACTCGATTCATTGGCCATCCAACAGGCATAAAATGAAGTGAACTTTTCGGAGGGCGGAACTGCTGCCAACGGCGACGAGAACAACATTTGATATGTACGTCATCATCGGGGAAATCCGAAGTGTCGGTCCAGACCGGAGTGACTGATGGGTGACTGCCTTATTGAGCCTCCAAATACTAAAATATCTGTTTGGCAGGGAGAATTAGGATTCAGGATTTTAATTTGGGATCCCGAACAGGGCCTAATTATCTATATAAGAATTGAAGACATTGTCTTTGGGCAAACAACCTGATTGACTTTTACCCTCCGTTGTCTGGTACAAAGGTATCATCAGCTCCACTAATAGCCACTAATCCACCACGATGTTCAATTCTTATTTTATAACTGTAAGATGATGGTTTCATTCTGTAATTCTGGTTCTACGGCGCTTCACCTATTGTATAAATCCTAATCATCCATTACCGAGCCCCTGGTATCCTGGTGGTACTGACCACAGATCCAGGACATCTCAAAACCATGTGTGCGGGTTTATTGTTCGGAAGTTCGCGTGATCAAGAGAACTGTCCAAGAAGTCAACCAAAAAATGAAGAATAACCATCAGCATTCGAAATGAGTTGTAGGTGTTGGCCCATATGAATCGAGGTGACCAGGACTGGATGTAAACTCGAGAGTTGTTGAAAGTCAGCCGTCTATGGGGCCGTGAGGAACCAACCGAAGGTTGGCGACGAGCGGCGTGATTAAATATTAAGATTGCAGCTCCTACCAAATTGGTTCTCTGAAAATAGAAAGCTGTTCGGGAGTCGACTGCATATGGGCCATGAGGAACCAGCGTGATGAAGTACTGAGATTAAAGCTCTCATCAAATTTAATTTTCTGTTGTCTATCACTAATCTGTAGCGTAGCACGGGCCAACTGCTAGTCACCTACGAAAAGACAGTCCCTGACGTGTCTCAGCAAAATGGCGTGGCTGAACACGCAAACCAAATCATCGAACGCATGGCACGTGCAATGCTGGTCGACTCCGGCTTATCATCATGGTTCTGGCCTCTCGCTGCGCAGGCGGGAGTACACATCAAAAATTGTGTACCACATGCTTCGCTGCCCGACCTGTCGCCATTTGAGGGCTTGTTTAAAAGGAAGCCAGACCTTTCCCATCTCAGACCATTTGGAGTGCTCGTTACGACAAGAAAATCCAACTCCGACGACCTCAACAAAATCATTCCGAGAGGCGAGGAAGGGAGATTCGTTGGCTACGCTAGGGACTCGAAAGGGTACCTTGTATGGTTTCCCCACTCGAAGGCAATTCGCCCGCGGCGCGACATCGAATTCCACGGCTTCCCCAACTTCCTCCCTTCACCACCACTCTCCGACATATTATGGGATGATATACCAACGGAATTGGAACCGCGTTTCCGCGATGCGGAACCTCGCATCGTTTCGGAGCAACGATCCGACCCCACCGCCTCCGAGCGTAACATTGCCATTGAGCATAACCCCGCCCTAGAGCGTAACGAGTACGTTAATAACTACTCCGGTCTTCGCACCGCAAACTTACCTGTTTCATCAGGACGTCCTCCGAGACAGAAACCTCCATTGAGAGTAATGCACGCCCGCGAGCGATTCCCGAGTACGTTATAACACGACTCGTTGTGGTCTAGAACCTATCTTAATCGCCTGTTAGGCTGTCTACCAACGCTGATGTCGAGATGGAGGATGTCATTGATGACACTCCGCTCGCCACATGTCGTGCTCCGCGTGTCAGACGCGTACCAGCGCGTTTCATCATCAACCATGCCGCGACCTTGGATGAGGGGGTGGGAGACGTTTTACGTTCCATCCTCGAGTTCGACGACGAAGAGCTGGAGGTAGAATGTGACGACGGCGACTTTCCTAAACTTGCCCAATGCTTTATCGAGGCAGAGGCCGTGTTTGCGGGTGCCGCATTGACGGACCCCATCGATGATCCGAACGAGAAAGACCCAAAATCCGTTCAAGAAGCCAAGTCCTCTATCTACTGGACGTACTGGCTGGCTGCCATCTACGAGGAGCTGGAGTCGCTCAAGGCAAAGGGCGTATACAAAGAAGTTGATGAGCTACCTCCGGGCCGAAAGGCGGTCCAGTCGAAATGGGTCCTTCACATCAAACGCGACCGTGAAGGACTCATCTCGAGGTTCAAGGCTCGCCTCGTCGCAAAGGGGTTTACTCAAATCCCCGGCCAAGACTTCAATTACACATTCACACCGGTCGCTCGATGGGAATCCATCCGTTTCGTCCTCGCTCTGGCTGCCGACCACGACATGGTATTGCGCCAAGTCGATGTCAAAACAGCCTTCCTCAACGGGCCTCTTGAAGAAGAAATCTACATGCGCAAGCCCACTATTGTTGGTGACGGCTCTTGGCAACTCCGAAAGGGGCTTTACGGCTTGAAACAAGCAGGCCGCCAGTGGTACCTTGAACTCAATACACGCCTCGAGGCAATAGGGTTCACGAGGACCGAGTCCGACTGGAGCGTGTATCGACACATCGAAGGAACCGAACACACCATCCTCACTACCAGCGTAGATGACATGCTCATCGCGTCAACTTTGACAGCTGAGTCCGATGCCGTTGTTTCGGCGTTGGCATCCCAATTTGAGATCACGGACAATGGCCGACCCCAACTGCACCTTGGGTGCTCTGTAGAGCGAAACCGCAACAAACAAACCCTCCGACTCCAGCAGAAGTCTTACACCGAATCCATCCTGCGAGAATTTGGTTATGAGAACTGCAATTCCGTAACCACACCCATGGATCCCGGAGCGCGGTTATCACCGTCGACTTCTGACGACGCGAACTCGGAGAAGGTCAAGGAGTTCCCGTACACTGCCGTCGTTGGCAAGTGCATGTATTTGTCCACCTGCACGCGTCCCGACATTGCTTATACCGTCAGAGAACTAGCCAGGTTTATGACCACCTACGGATCAGCGCATGTAGCTGCTGCGAAACATCTCCTTTGGTATCTCCGGGGTACAACATCATATGGTGTTACCCTAGGAGGTTCGGAGATGCTGCACCCGATATTCAAGGCGCTTACCGACTCGGACTGGGGAATGGCCAATACGCGAAAGTCCGTTTCGGGCTTCCTCATTATGATGGGAGACTCGCCACTCTCTTGGAGCTCAAAGCAACAAGGAGTTGTCGCGCTTTCATCATGTGAAGCTGAGTATCTTGCTACTACTCACTGTGCACGCGACATACTCTGGTTCCGCAATTTGTTTGCCGAGCTCGGCTATACCCAAATCCAGCCGACTTCTTTGTTCTGCGACAACCAGGGCACTGTCGCCTGCACTCACAATCTGCACGCACATTCAAAGATGAAGCACATTTCCATTTGCGAGCACTTCATTCGGGACTGCGTGATGAAGAGGCTAATTGATGTCATACATGTCGCAGGCAGAGAAAATATTGCCGACCTTCTCACCAAGCCGCTCCACCGTGTACTCCACACCCGCTGGATCAAAATGCTGCGCTTGGACACCAGTCAAGGGGGGGTGTTAGGAAGTGACTAGTCGCCATGCTGACATTATATACTTATGTAATACTGGGCGGAGAGGAACCCCTATCGGTTCTCTCTCCGTACCAGGTATGACCCTTATATTCCTAAACTTGTACTGTTTAATCTAACCTATCGGTTCTCTCTCCGCACCAGGTATAGCTTTAATATTATTCAGTATTAGCATAGAAAGACTGACCTTTCTCGTAGAATGCTATAAGGGGAGGGAGGACAAGCTCCACTCATGTCACCAAGCGAGGTGTGGACATGCTGGAGGCTTGGGCAGAATTATGGGCAGAATTACCATTTGGTTGTCGCGGAGAGGTTGAGTTCGGAGTTGTAGCTTGTGCCGAGTGAGATTCGTCGTCACAAGGGTGCCGGGAGCGCCATCAGGCATGTCGTGGTCCACAGCATTTAGCGCTGCAACATATAAATGCCACAAAGCAAATAAACGCGAGTCTGACGAGAAATGAAACACCCTCTATTCTGGGGACGTGTGGGAAGAGCATTAATTACATCAGCTAGTTCGGCAAAAAAATAAGGATTCTACCTCTTGCCAATGACCGCAGGAATAAAGACGCAACTGAATTCCTAGGGTAGGATCCACCAGGGATCCAGTCCCGTCATTTTGGGCAACCCGTGGCCAAGAAACATGAGGCGGAGAAGCCGCGGAAGCAAAAGCCGTGTGATCCCAACCTTCTGGTAACGTTTCACTTTATTTGGACGCATCGCAATTCAGGTGCAAGCCTCAGAAACTAGCAGCACTTGAGAAACCGGGGGAAATTTCGATTTTTTGCGTCCTGCAGGACCCTCAATGTCACATCTTTCAGACCCCTCGGTGACCTGTGACCTGAATCTACGGTCGAAATGGTACAGTAAGTTTATTGTCTGGAATTCATAAATTTCAGGCTGGTACTTGGTCAAAAGGCCATCCGAATTACCATTTTGGGTTAGGTTAGAAGATACTAACCTTTATTTATTACGGTACCTGAGCTACACCAATATACCTGCAAAAAATTCATGCGTACTTACGGAATATTGTTACTCCATCTGCATGCTTCAGATGAGTTTTCTAGCTTTGATTCGAGTACCTTCCAAGTCTTTTGCGTATCTATTTCAGTATTGACAAATGACAGCTGTCTGCTGCCAAACACCGCTTGGAACTCCCCGGGATCCGACAGCGCGGAACCTCTTCCGAACTCTTCCGAATTCCCCCTTTTTCACGTGCAATATTTTAGTGTCTTTTTTCTTTATTTTCTTATTTTCCCTCACTAACATCAGTATCGAGCCATATTCCAGCCCTTGAAATGACCATTTTTTCCTTGCGAGCTGCAGTGGATGTTCGGGAAGGCAGTGATCCTGTTTGATCCTCTATCGTAACTCGGTTCCGAGCAATAATCACGGCAGGCTTGACGGGCTCCGGATCTCACTGACTAACATCATGGCGCCCTCGGTATCTGACGACTTGCGCATAGAGCTCATCACAGAGGCCGGCGACTTCCAGCCAGCTTTCATTTGTCTCCGCAATGCCTTTGGCCACCAGACACATGACGGGATATGGACCGCCATGAATCCAGGCTGGGACACGCCCGAGGGTGTAGCCCGGGGAGCACGCGAGCTGGTAGATCGGTGGACAGCCAGTCGAGAGAAAGGGGATACACAGTTCCTCAAGGCTACGCTCGCCGGCCCAGGCGAGGAGCGCATCATCATAGGCATGGCTATCTGGGTCCACGCCTCTCTAGTCCCCGGCCACGGCGAGGCGATCAGGCCCGCTGACTTCACGCATCTGTACCCGGACAATGAACCCGAGGAGCACTACCTGCGGCAGCTTCTGGACTCGCTGCGCCAACAGCGGCTTAAGACGCTGAGGGAGAAGGCCAGGCCCGAGTCGCCGCAGAAGTCCGCTATGGTGCTGGACTTGCTCGCCGTAGACCCGGCTTTCCAGCGCAGAGGCGCTGCCTCACAGCTGGCACAATGGGGTCTCGACGAAGCGCAGCGCCGTGGAGGGCTCGAGGCCATCACGGAGGCGTCCAAGATGGGACGACATGTCTACAAACAGTTGGGCTTCCGCGAGGTACAGGGAATCGAGTTCGAGGTTGATGAAGAGTTTAAGGAGCGGGAGAGGCCCTCGAACGTGTTTATGCGTACGGGCGCCGCCTAGGAACGCGCCGATAATTAGCCGAAAAAAATCAGTTCCTCTGCGTTTTTTCAAAGTTCGCACGCTCGCGCTGGGAACTCGTTGGCCGCTGAAGACAATGCATTCTGACTCCATGCTGCTTCCCTAGCCACCTCTGAACGCTGAGACTCAAGATTTACTCTCGCTGAAGATGCTCAAGATGCCATAGCCATCGTGCTTCCAGCCACTGGCTGTCTTGTTCTTCCCACTGTACCTGGCATGGTCTGTGCTGTGGTCGACGACGGGCTCGCAGATGCCCTCCCTTTCGTGAGTGGCGCCTCGCTGGCACATCCCCTTGCAACTGGGAGTTTCGGGCCGTTACCCTAGTCGCCCCGACCATGGCCAATCGCAATCAGACATGTGGCACCGACATCTCGCGGGATGCACCTCGCCGCTTGCCTTCAACTTATGCTGCTTCCCGTATGCCGATATGACTCCCCTTGCTGCGTATACCGTTCTTCAGTGATGGACCTGAAGCTTCCCTGGGCTTCCTAGACTGTATTCAGTGCCTCCGAGCACTACATCGCGGTTGTCCAAGTTGCAGCTTCAGACGTTGGACTTCTGTTTTGTAAGGAAGCAGTCGCCTGGGAGTAGAACTGTGGGTCCCGGAACTTCACCTCGAAGCTCGAGTTTGCTCGTTACAGCATCCAGAGCGTTTCGCAGTCGACGAAACAGCGGGGACACCGGTCATACCACGGCAATCGCGGGTGTCACATCGTTCGGACATCCTAAGAGAAACGGCGACCAACTCGGACTACCCGGGACATCGGCGGCCTGTCGAGGTGTGGGTCCGCGAACAACATCTGGAACTCGAAACCGCAAAAGATCGGTGAAAGCGGCCATCCGCATAGCTTTTGGGGGGCGGAACTGGGGAGATAGGGTTGTGGGTCCGGGAACAATTAAACATCTTGAAGATCAAAGCTACATACGACCACATGTTTAGCATCGGTGAATTTGCCCGTTCTCAGTCAACACCGTCAATACAAAATGGACTCGCGCGTTGGACATGATCACGGCAGTGTTGCGGTTATATTTTGGAGAAAATGGTTCAAGTACTGTAAATCCCCCGCAAATTGGGACGTACTCTAGATCTCCCCGGGCAACCCGTCCGGTTTCATTCTGGATATGCACGGACGGACGGACCCACTGTATAGGCTCTTCAAGCCAGGAACTTGCCGACGGACGGAAAAAAAGTCGGGGTTGAACTCGCGCCGCGATCGAACTGGTTCAGGGGTCGAGTCGACGGCCTTTCTGGTATCTGAGGTTGGACATGATATTCCAGAAGCGCCACCGTTGTTGCGGCTGTATGTGGCGTCCGTATTGCGAGCGGGAGATAAGGCTGCAGCATGGTGGCCCGTGGCGCGTAGCAATGAGGATTATACAGTAGCCAGGTACCACGGGGATAGCCATGGCCTCGGCGCTGGAATGTTCGGGTGTAAAGAGGGCGCTGCCTTGCGCGCTCTGTCATTTTTTGATCTGGCTTCAGACACCGACCAAAGTGGGCACCCTGGAATCCGTAAAGTTGGATGGATTCGAACGTGGGTGGGCTCAAACTCGAACGTGGTGCGGGGGAGTATACTTGCATTGCATACTTGGGTCGGGCGATTTGGTTTTGGGTGGGGCTTGGAGGCGAACGCGGATGGTGGGCGGGGGTGGGGGTGGGGGTTGGGGTTGGGGTAGAAGTGATGGTGCGGTCGTTTATTTATTTTTGAAGAAGGATGTTGAATATGAATATGCGGCTCCCGATGCGCGTGGAAGGCAAGGGTGAAGGGGTGACAGGGCGCGGGGTGGCCGGGTGAACTGAGTTGGCGGATGGGGGCCGGGAGATTCAGACAGTACTAGTGCGACTGGCAGTGACTATCGGGCCTAGATCAAGACGGGACGCAGTGGGTGGGGGGAGCAGGTAAGACGAAGGAGATGCAGCCCATACTGCCAGTGGTAGGGCAGGCACCAGTCGCGGCTTCCCGTAAGCACGTACTTGGAACGTCCGCACGCACCTCATTTCGTGTTCTGATTATCCTGGCGGGCGTAGCGTGGGCGTGCATCATCGGAGGCGCGACGGCTGTTGGGCATCCACTTTAAGCAAGGCACGATGCTGCGAAGCATGTCAAGATGAGGTCGGCCGGGAAGCAGGCGCGAGTTTAGGTTAGACGCTGAAAGCTGTGGTGCTTCTGGTTCGGACTGGGAAGTCATTATGTAGGGCTTGCTGAACTTCAAGACTTGGCTCGAGGAAGCAGGCAGCAGCAGGAGGCATGTCCATGCGATGGGTGGTGTCCGCCGAACGAGGCGCAGGGAGACCTCTGGTTAAGCACGATACCGGACGGAGCTTGCGGGGAACGTCGGGGCTAGAGCGCTAGAGGATCATGATTGTGAAACGGGCCGGCGGAAGCCTCGTTGTTACGTGTTTGGATCGCTGCGCCATTTTCTCGCCTCACCCGAATCGACCCGATAACACCAGATAACACCAGATCTGAATTTGTGTCCTTTCTCCACGCCTCGGAATCGAGCCTTCGGTTATACACAGCTCGAATGGTCAGAGCCGACGGCTGAACGCTCACACACGAGATTCCGCATTTCCTTCCTACCCTCGCCAGGCTCGCCTGTTTCTCTCTACTCAATCGATCCCGCGAGGGCATTACCAGCGTCCAAACATTAGGGTTGTTCACAGTAGCCCTTTTTCGCTCCTTTTTGCTCTCCTTTTTCGTTCCTTTTTCTTTCCTTTTTGCCGTTTCCCCGCCATTTGAGCAAAAAGGAGCGAAAAAGAAGAGAAAAAAGGAGAACAAAAAGGGCTACTGTGAACGGGTAAGCTCGCAGATTTGGAAAAAGGAGAGCAAAAAGGAGACTCTCCTCGCGTCATATATCACCTATAATATTCCTGTGTTTAGAGAGAATTGAAAGTCCAGTTGGGGTGTGTTTAACAGTATAGCTAGCATGTAATCCAACAAGAAGGAAGTCTAGAAGAAAACACAGTATGTAAAGGGAAAACTAAAAGGAACACAAAAAGGGCCCTTTTTCAAAAATGGACCCATATAGCTCATTTTAAAAAAAGGGCCCTTTTTGGCTTCCTTTTTGTCTTCCTCTTTACTTCCTTCTTCAAAAAGGAGGAGAAAAAGGAGCAAAAAAGGAGCAAAAAAGGAGGGAAAAAGGAAGCAAAAAGGACTACTGTGAACGACCCTATTGGGCCGATTCCGCGCGGTATCGGTACGTTGCACCGGTCGTAAATTGTGAGTGTGCTCGTACGCACTACGACCTTCCGCACACAGCCTTGCAACGTGTTGGCGCGTGCTGCTCACTGTAACTTGAACATTACGCCATTCTGGCAATTCTCTGAGCCGAATGTCATGAAATTTCGACCTGACATAGCTTAAATGTCGGGAGGAGGTTCAAGTTCCAGATGGCTACACCGGTTTTGGATTTCTGCCGTTGAGATATACTCGACAGAGAATGTTTACACCCGTACAAAAAGATACAAAGCTGCAGTAAAGCTACTATTTCACTTTCTCGGCGACGAATTTCTTCAAAGCCTCCGTCAACTCTGCAATATGTCCAGGTTTGAGGCCAACCTCAGCGCTCCCGGTAGTGGTGGCATTGACAAGTCCCTCCGCCGTCTCAAATCCTCCGTCGACGAGAAGTTTGCAGATGTAATCACTGAGAAGGTATTGTTTGCAAAACTCAGCCGTCGTCAAGTCCGGCACCTTTCCGTGCACTGGCGATACGAGCGGCTTCTCGAACATCGGCGTCCCACCTACCCCACCGTTGCCACCTTGGTGGCCACCTTCCCCCCCTTCGCCGCCCGTGCCTCCTGAAAGACATCGTACGCAGTCTGAATACACCAACGATGTAAACGGCTTACCCCTAATTCGGCCGTATTGCATCGCCTCCTCGATCGTAAGCTGAAGCCCCTGCCCAAGACCACCATGGCCGCCTATCAAACCCTTTCTGCCCTTTTCTCCTGTGCCTCCTATGAGAGTTTTAAGGTGATGGTTGTCAACGAGATAAATGTCGGTGTACCAGTAATCTCCCTCTCGTTCGGATGGATTTCTAGATTGCGTCGTGCAGACATGAAGACAAGGGGGCCAAATATTGCTAAATATTTGCCTAGCACCCACCGCGACGACCAGGCCGTGCGTGGGGATACAAACCTGTCCCCTCTGTGCCGCGCTGTGCCGCGGCTGCCGCCGCACCGCGGCAGACCCCTGTCTCCGAGGGCCAGTGCGTTCCAAGTTGTCACGACAGGAACCCTTTCTCTAGCAGTCTCCGAAAGAGGAGGGCTGTATCAATGAACCTTTTAGGGTCTCACTGGCCTTCCTCGCTCACCACGAACTATGGAACCCTACACATTGATCCCGTGGCTCACCTTGAACCGCTTTCTTGCCGCGTGTCGCGCAGTCAAGCTACTGCGGTCCTATTCTGCGTCGGAGGTTTTTGTTACATCCTCACCTCCCAATCACCTGCTTGCTCGCGTCATGCACTTATAGGCTGTCATCCACGTTTTCCGGAACTCTCTTTGTTTTGTTGCCTCGGCATCTCCCGCAACATTAACATGGGAGTGAAGGATCTGTGCCAAAGCAGCAGCACAGTCTACGCCTGTCTTCTATAATCGGTTTTTTCTCCCACGCCGATGGATAGATAACTATTCTATAAGTTGTTCTTGGGAAGAGCCGCTTTTTCTCCCCTTCGCCGACGGATCGATAACTATACATAGCACTGAACATTCTGCCCCAATGAAGTCAAAAAAGTCGCTCTTCGTCCCATATTCTGCATGGCAGTACGCCGGTGATTGGAGTCCGGGCGTTAACAAGTAGAATTTTTGTGTTCGATGCTTGGTGAGATTCAACATCCGGATCAAAACATTTCCTAAATGGTTCAATAACGTCCGACAGTGTACTCGTTCATGGAACTGATACCGCCTCACTACTGTACTTAAACCCAAGTCATAATAACCAAGAACTACATCTGGAAATAATATACGAAGCCCCTACTTTGCACTGCCATTCTTCGACGCAAAATTGTTCAACGCCCTCTTCAACTCCGCAATATGTCCAACTTTAAAACCAGCGTTCTCCAAATCCGTATCAGTTAGCTCGAAAAGCGCCCCAACCGTCTCGAATCCTTGGTCGTCAAGAAGTTTATGAATCTTGTCACTGAGTTTGTATTCTTGGCAAAATTCAGCCATCGTCAACGGCGGTAAACCATTCCCGTCAACGGACAGCAGCTGGTGGCTGAACCTCGGCCCTTGACCAGTTCCACCGCGGCCGCCTGTCATGTCGCTTGCTCCACCCTCACCACCGATGCCACCTAGCACAATCAACTGGTGGTTTGTTGGGATCGACGATAGGAAAGCCTACCATAAATTCGGCGGAAGCGATCCACATTTTCTATAGCAAGCTGTGCTGCCTCGCCAAGACCACCCTCGCCGCCTGTTTGACGACCCTCACCACCCTTGCCACCCGTGCCTCCTGTGCGGATATTGAGGTCACCATTATAGGGAGAAGCATGTGGACGTACCGAAGAGCTCCGTGCCGCCGTCTTGTGCTTTCTCGGACTTTGCTCCAAGTCTTAACTCAAGATCTTGAAGAGAGTGGAGAACCTCATGGACCGTAGCAAGCTATTGGCGTGAACAAAATATGTTGAACCAGTTAAAAAATGCTGTACCGTGGCATCAGCGATCATCTGGGCGAGATGGTTGTTGTGTTTCGCGAGGGAGGATGCATTATCTGTGACGTTGAAGAATTGGTTGAGTTTTCCTTGGGAGTGAGCGTCGTTCAGATCCTTCGTCATGGATTGTAATTCCCTGCGCCCGTCAAGTCAGGTTATAGATTATAGGAGGTGGATTACTGACCGTTGGAGAGTTTCAACAATAAGTCGACCCTGTTGCGGCTTATCCCTGGCCATCTCAGACACGAGGGGCGAAAGAAGCTCGATTCGTGCAGCCAATTCAACGAGACCTTGGGTGTTGGCCGACGTTTGCTGGAATACATATGGGTATCAACTGTGTGATAACTGTGATTATGCGCACCTCAATGCGATCGGCGATGGCCAAGAGAGGGTCAATGACGCTACTCAGAACCGAACCGAACGGGATATTGCTGGAAACGGAGCTCAGCGTCTTCAGGGCGAATTTCAAGACATTACACCCGGTGTGGGGGGTTTCTGAGATGTATGGGTCCTCGATATTTCGTCCGGTGGGTTCTGCCCGCTCCAAGAGATCAGACTCTCGCACATCTTCCTTGCTCGTGACAGAATCGGTGCGACTTTTGCGTAGAGAGAAACCCCGAGAGAACTGCCAGAGACCGCAAAGTGTCCAAGTCATGGCCTCAAAAGGAAGCAGAAAGAGAGGAGACAGCCATCCGTCTGCAATGATCAGGTAACGGCTGCAGCTTCTCGCCTGCAATGTCACACGTGGTGACGCCGCGCGGCGATTTTGACCTTCACCTTCGGCACCACTTCTTTAACTTTCATTCAGGCAGCCCAACCAAAGTTTTTTGGCCTCAAAACTCGCCGCACGGCGTGCACTATAGCATCAATCTTGAGCTTGAATATTTATATTAGTATTAATATCCGAATGAAACGTTAGGCGGTGGGAGCGAGCCAAGGGCCCGATGTCGCTTGACACTTAAGTACAAGCCAGATCGAATGGCACAGAGCCACATCGAGATACACACAAGTCTGCGGAGGGAAGCGAGGGTCCACGGATCCTGTGGGTGAGGGACGCAAGACGCAGGATTCAGAGCGACGCAAGCTGGGGCGAGGTGGGTGGCGCGTGGTGAGAAGAAAGGAGAAAGGCGCGGCGGTGAGGATGTGGGTTCGAACTGTTATCTGTAGCGAGCGCTGCGATGCGTTGGCCCGGCACAGGACGCCGCGCCAAAATCCAGGCGGAGGCGCCTCGAGTCCGTCCCACGCGCTTCGTGATGCCGATTCAGAGGTGGGGTTTCCGCCAACCCACTGCCGAAACATGCACCATTATAATCACTTGACGTTCTTGCAGCTGCTGAAGGCGAAGGAACGTCGAGTGAAGTGAAGTGGACTTGCGCGAGAGACGCAGTGCCGGATGCGAGTGCGACGCAGGCTCAGGGACATTTACGCATGGACACGGGTAGACACGGCGTTGGGGTGGGAATGGACATGGAGAGCGCAGGGAGGAGGCAGCAGAGCAGATATCGAGTGCGCAGGACCCGGGAAGAGAGGGGCGCAGCGAGGGAGGCAGCGCCGGCTCCTCGAGAGCAATAGTACGAATTGAAGAATGTATGGCAATTATAAAGGACGCTGGGCGGAGATCTAGAGTTTTAGTCTAGTAGAGACGCGTCGTCGTCGCTTGGTCGTTTGGTCGACGTTCGGCCGAATTTGTCGGCTTGCATCGGAGCTTTGATCGAACTCGTGAGCGGCACGCCGGCACGATAGGGGGTTCAGGTTCTCGACTTGACGCATACGGCATCCTCGGATCTAGCGGAGTGAATCCAAAAAAAACAAAGGCCACTCAGAAGAGCTACTGCGACAAGGGTTTGAGCAAGGCTTTAAGGCCCTGATAAAAATTCACGGGGCGCCAGGGATCAAGAATCGCGTGAGTATGAAGCAAGATGAAGCCGGTATATTAATTGTTCTAACGCATGCACATGCACATACGAGTGCGGAATCAAAACTCTCGACCTGTTATATGTGTATTCGCCCACGAGTCTCCCTACTAGTTCCAGTCGGTACGTTCCATCCCGTTTGAATATACTCGCTGTCCGCCCGCGGTGCGCAGTCGATTGGTGTTGGGGGCTCGTTGTGAGGTCAGGGTAAATGAGACTCCGCAAGAAGCGTCAAAAATCCAAGGAGTTCACATAAGCTGGGTGGATGAGGTGTTGGATTCGAGAAAACTGTCGAGGCGAGTGCTGGGTTACTAATTCTCGGGCGAGGGGTGTTTTGTTGTTATTGTTGTTGTTATTGTTGTTGGTGAGATAGAATAGAATAGAATAGAATTGAGTGCTAGGGACGCATGGGGTCGGATGGAGATCAAGATGAAGGTGGAGGTGAAGGGGAAGGGGAAAATGAGGAGCGTCGTGCGATGGGTCGGGTCCAGGGGTGCAGACACGGACGTCTGCCGCGGGTGGGTACTGTATGTACTCGGCACTGGATGAATTCGAACGTGGGTGGGTTCAATTCGAACGTGGTGCGGAGTACGAGTACGAGTACTTGCATTGCATACTGGGTGGGGCGATTTGATTTTTGGGTGGGGCTTGGAGGCGACGTGAATGGTGGGTGTGGCGTGGGTGGGGGTTGGGGTGGGCGTAGAAGTGATGGTGCGGTCGTTTATTTATTTATTTTTGAAGAAGGACATTGAATATGAATATGCGGCTCCGATGCGCGTGGGAGGCAAGGGTGAATGGGTGACAGGGCGCGGGGTGGGACGATGGACGCCGGGTGAACTGAGTCGGCGGATGGGGGCCGGGAGAGTCAGACAGTACTAGTGCGACAGGCAGTGGCTATTGAGCGGCTTGAGCCTAGATCGCGAAGGGACGCAGGAGCAGGCAAGAGGAAGGAGATGCAGCCCATACTGGTAGGCAGGCGCCAGTCGCGGCTTCCCGTAAGCAATTACTTGGGCCACGCACCTCATCTCATGTTCTGCTTATCCTGGCGGGCGTGCATCATCGGAGGCGCGACGGCTGCTGGGCATCCACTTTAAGCAAGGCACGATGCTGCGAAGCATGTCAAGATGAGGAAGCAGGCGCGAGATTAGGTTAGACGCTGGAAGCTGGGTGCTTGAACCGTGCTTCCGGTTCGGACTGGGAAGTAATTAGAGCTTGGTGAGCTTGAAGACTATTTGAGGTCTGACTCTGGAAGTAGGAAGCAGGCATGTCCATGCAATGGGTGGTGTTGGCAGAACGGGGCGCACTGGCTGCGCACGATAGCGGACGGAGCTTGCGGGGAACGTCGGGGCTAGAGGATGAGTCACATCGAACCAGGGTTGTGAAACGGGCCGGTTCCGCATGATGCTGTTACGGAAGCCTAGTTGTTACGTGTTTGGATCGCAGCCATTTTCTCTCGTCTCACCCGATAACACCATGGCCGCCCCCCGTCGCACCCACCGCAAGCGCATCTCGGCGCTGCGCCTGTCCTCCGACACGACCAGCACGCTGCCGGAGTACATCGGGTGGCGCGACGTCATCCCGCCGCCGGAGTACGAGGCGGACGAGGACACGGACCGCGAGGACGACGACGGTGGCACGCAGGTGTACATCCCGCCGACGCCCGTGTCCCCGCGCCTGCACCCCCACCCGCGCCGCACGACCCACCGCCGCCGCACGTCGAGCCCTCTCCCGCAGGACGTCTTCCTCGACTCGCTGCTCGAGCGCAGCGTCCACGCGCTCGAGCTCTCCAATGCGCTGCTCCAGTCCAGCATGGCCCCCGCCCCGGCCTTCCGTGCGCCATCCCCGACCGCGCCAATGGCGGTGCCTCCCCCGCGCGAGGCGTGGGCGGACGATCTGGCGGCGATCGCGCGCGATGTGGACGACCTGCTCGTCAGCTCGTCCCTCCCCTGCACCGTCTCGCCCGCCTCCCACCGCCGCCCACCCCGCCGCCCCTCCCTCGACCCCATCGCCTCCTCCGTCTCCGCCTCCTACTCCCACTCCTACTCCCACCCCCACCCCCACTCCCGCTCGACATCCTCAACGTCCACAGGCCTGCGCATCGCGCCCCACCACCGCGCGCGCCTCGTCGCCCCCGCCCCACGCGCCCTCACGCAGTTCGTAGGGTCAGGCGCCGCGGACGACGCCCTTATCGCGCTGCCCTCGACGCTCGGCCTGCGCGCCGCCCCGAGCGACTGGCGCGGCGTCCCCGCCGCGCCCGCCGTGAGCGCCGGCCTGCCCGAGCCGTCGACGCCCGCGTATGCGATGCTCAGCGCGTTCGTGCAGACGCCGCCGTCGCGCTCGCCGTCGGCGGCGGGGGCAGGGAGGTCGGTGTCGCGGGGGCGCGGGTCACCGGTGTCGCGGCGGGGGAGCACGCGGACGCCATCGGTGGAGGCGTGCGGGGGCACGCCTGTGGCTGCGAGCTTTAACACCAATTTTAACGTCAACGCCGCCGCCCGCAGTCCTAACCCCGCTCTCCCCGCCAAATCGAACTCGCTCTCAAGCACAAGCACAGCGAGCACAGTACACCCCAACGCCTCGACGCTGACGCTCACCATCTCGCACACCCTGCCCTCGCCCGCGCACTCGCCGCAGTCGTCCGACGGCGGGGACGGCGATGGCGGGGAGGGGGGCGGGGGGGACGGGTGCCGCGCGAAGGAGGCAAGGACTAAGTTGCGCGGGATATTGGAGAGGGGTGAGTCCTTTTTCTCTCTCGTCCATGGAACCTGAATAACCTTCTTCTCTTCCCCCAGCGCCCCGCCCCGCCCCGCCCCCGCGCCGGCGCGCGCCGCAGTTCCACCCCTACTCGCCGCCGCCCACGGCGCACACCGCGCCGTCCGGCGCGACCGCGAGCGTCTCGCGCCTGTTCTCGCGCGGGGGGCGGCATAGCGTGAGCGAGCGGCCGGTGGTGGTGGGGATTATGAAGCCGCCGAGTGCGCTGCGGTCCGCGATGGCGGGGTCTAATTCCAATTCCGCGGAGGCAAGTGGGAGTGGGGGCGGGACGACGAAGAGCGAGCCGCCGACGCCGGGGCCGGCGTCGCCTGGCTTTGGGTTCTGGGCGCGCGCGACGGGGAGTAGGGGCGGGAGCGGGGCGTCGACGCCCGCGAGCGCGAAGCGGATCAGCTTCGCGCAGCTGCCCGAGAGCTATGCGTCTTCGCGGGAGGGGTCTACCTCTGGGTCCAAATCCAAATCCTCCTCCAAATCCAAGTCCGCTAAATCGCGCGCCTCACGCTCGAAGAAGGGCAAGGGGCGGGAGGGCAGCGAGGAGCCGGAGGGGTGGCTTGCGTGGCTTGTGGGCGCGTCGCTTTCTTCGGGGTATGGGGAGGGGGAGCGGGAGCGGGAGCGGGAGAGGCTTGGTGTTGGGGGGGGAGGGGGGGTGGGGAGGGCGAGTGGGGTTTGGGGTGGGGGAGGGATGGGTGGGGGGATGGGAAGGGGGGCGGGGGATGAGTGGGCTGTTTAGCGCATCTATGCTCGGCTGCTGTCCGCGTAGGAAGAGTTGCGAAGAGGAGCGAAGAGGGAGCGCCAGGCCCGGAGGAAGGGGGAGGGAGCGCTACAGACAGCAAGAGGAAATACGTCTGCTGCAGCAGACCACGCCGCATCCTCGCAGAAGAATGGGCACGCAGACGAAGACGAAGAGACGCGCCGCCTGGACTAATTTATCCTTTATCTACATGCTGCCATACGACCGCTCACGACCCTCCTTCCTTCCTCCTTCCTTCCCTCCCTCTTCCCTTCCTCATCCCTTCCTCGTCCATCCTGCCACTCATTGTTGCCACTCATATCTGTTGTCTCGCATAGCTACCCCAGCCAATCGTACATTCATCGATATCTGCATTCTGCACCCATCCATCTACCTCTATCCATTACACTTGGTGTTTTGGAGAGAGGGGGCGGGGAAGGGGGGTTCTTTACATGGGAGGGGCTGGAAAGAATCCTAGGGACTGGGATGACAATCGTGCCCGTCCGTTCGAGCTTCGGATGACACTAGACATGAATGCAGCTCTCATGCTCGCCCGGGAAAAAAATCAATTCAATTCTCTGTAGAGCCTAGAGCCTGGAGCTGGTTACTCCCAGCCCACTTTTTTTTCCCCCCGAGTCCACCAGTCCCCTGTGCTCGTCGACTCCCGGGCCAGCGCTACAACTTCAATACGGCGGAAACACGTCCTCTCGTCCTCGTCTTCATCCTCGGTCGGATCCCTTGCCGATGTTTGACGGGACTGTGGACCGCGCACGGGCACGGGGCGCCTCGCTCCACAGCGGGTTCGAAATCTACTCCCGCAATTCGGATTTTGACTGGGCACATGTCTGGTGAGCCCGATTGGCTTGGACGGATAGCGGGGCGGCTCACCATGTCGTCCAACAAGTAACAGGAATCAGGACCACGGCGGGCCTTGGGCGCACGCTGGGACTTGGGCGCACACCGGGACTTGTTGGGGGCACCCTGGGACTTGCTGGGGGCACCCTGGGACTTGTTGAGACCCTGGGACTTGGGGGTACCCTGGGACTTATTGGGCTCACGCTGGAACTTGTTGGGCGCACGCTGGGACTTGTTGGGCGCACGCTGGAACTTGCTGGGCGCACGCTGGAACTTGTTGGGCGCACGCTGGAACTTGGGCGCGCGCTGGGACTTTGGCGCACGGGAGTTTTGCACTGGGGACATCTGTGCAGCGCGCCACCCCGCTTGATGATGCTCATTTCCAGACGTAACCCGGCCGTGAGGGTGCGAATGAAAGTAGGGGGGAGAATGGTATCGCCCTCGGGGGATACGATGCTGTAGTCTCCGCGCTCCACATAGTGACCACCGGCTTCCTTCCGACCACGCATATATCTCTTGAGAATGTCGTCTAGGAGCTTGGAGAAATAGATAAGACGCCGTCAAAGAAGTGGGGAGATGCCGCTCACGTTGTACGAGGTGCAAAATGTGAGCGAGATCGGGATGGGAATTCCGATCGGAGAGATTACGACGAACATCGCCTCGGAGATGCCATCCGGGACGTGCCTAATAACCGCTATAACCTGCTCGTGGTAGGTTGCAAGCTGTTGGAGGAGGACCGCTGACGCCGTCTTGAATCAAGCTGTGTCCGTGGCGGACTTGACCAGCCAACCTCGTCAAGCCGCTGGGCAACGCTGCTGACACCATTGTGAACATCTTGGATCTGGGTGTGACCGTGGCGTACTTGACCGCCAACCTCGTCAAGCTGCATAGAAAAGCTGCTGACACCATTCTGCACGTCTTGGATCAGAGTGTGCCCATGGCGTACTTGCCCGCCGACGTCGCCAAAGCTGCTGGGCAACGTCGCTGACACCATTGTGCACTGTCGTGGATTAGGGTGTGCCCATGACGTACTTGCCCGCCGACGTCGTCAACGTGGTCGCGGACAGCCATCAGCGCGCCCCTGCACCCAAGGCTGTGAGTCGGTAGGCTAGAGCGAGCGGACAGAAACGCACGAATTTATCACATCCATGACGAGCCCAAGCGCACTTCGGCGCTCGATTATCTGCGTCTTCAATTTTGCCAGCTCCTTCTCCTGGGACGCAGCCCAGCGAATTTTCTGCACGAGGCTTTGCGGCGTGGTTATCTTCATGAAGAAGCGCGCCATGAGCTTGTGGCACTGCACAACCTCGTCCCGAATCCGCGCGGCGACGAACGAGGCGAGAGGCGACCCGGCCGTCTGCTGGAGCGTGCGGTCCGCAAGGTCTAGGTCGCAGCTCAGCGCCTTGAGCTCCTTCTCGGTCTCGGCGCTCTCGGTTGAGTTGCCGCTTTGGCGGAGGATGATCGCGATGCGGACGGCGAGCTGGACGGCGGCGAGGATGTCGCCGAAGGACCCGAACCCAAAGGCGAAAACAGGCATGTGCAAAATGGACGCGGATGTGTGCGAGCTAAGGCGAAAGTGGAGAAGAGAGGAAGCGGTACGGGAGCGATGCCAACAGCAGAAGGCTGTAGACACGAGGCATTCTTGAGGCTTTCATTGTTTTTGGAAACATCAGGATCGTGCGAAGAGAGTATGGCAGTCGTAGGAAGAAGCACTTGGTGGATCTGAACGACTCTGAGTAGTTCAAGTTATTACCGGCCTTGCGGGGTCCCGCTGAGGAAACCGTGACTGAGGAGGCTAGTTTGTATACCCAAGTGAGAACTTCCCAAAATTCTTGAGATTGCGGAGCTCGACAAGTGCGTGAGTTTTGAATCTTGTTGGGAAAAGCCCCAACATGGTCGAGGAAGTTGACAGGCCGACGCTGATGCGTCAGGCCCCTTGACTCATCAACGTGCACAAATACAATTGAACCTTCAACTGGAGCAATAATTTGGAAAATAGTCTGGCCCGGCCACACAGGCATATATTGCAAAGATCCCTCCCCATATACTGGCTGAATTCTTTTGGTCGCCCATCCGTGAAATGTTTACTGTATCGGGAGTTGGACATTTTCTGCAGTGGGGATTGGAGTGCGGAGGCGCGACGGAGGATTGGAGTGCGTCTATCGAGGATGGCGTATGCGGAATACCAGCCCACAAAAAAAAACACGCGATCCAGTCCCAGTACTGGGATTTATATTAAAATAGCTATTTACATTCACGAAGTCGGTGGTGAGTCAGGGATTGCTGATGGGAAGGTAGGGATGGGGCCACGCCATTGTTATTGCTGAGAAGAGGGTGGACGTGTACAAGTATGGGGATGCAGGCATGTTAGCGCTCATACTACCCCCGGACCATATCTGGAGATGGAACACAGGGTTAAACATTATTCTGTGACGGAAAGGGCGGCCGGGGGGACACAGAAGTGCTAGAAAACAGATTTCGTTCGTTAGAAACATCGCCATACACGGCGGAGTGCACGCACCCGTCAATTTGCTATGTAGTTTTTTCGTTTGTCCCGAGGTGGATTTGCATGCCACCGCGCGCGAGATCAGGAGTTCGTCCAAAACCAGTTTCTGTTCGACGATTTGCGCCTCGAGCTCCGCGAGACGTTTTCGGACGGCTGCGGTGGCCATCATTTCTGTTTTTTTGGTCACTATATGAGTAAATGACTTCATGGCTGAGCCTCACATTAAGAGCACAGTCTCCTTTTCCAATATCTCCCCACAGGACGAGGAAACAGCGGTGAAAAAGTTCTAGGGTGCTGTTTCTAATTCATGTTTGCAAACATGTTTATAAACACCGGTTTATAAACCGGTTTTTAAATGGATCGGCCAGAGATGGCCGGTTTATAAATAGGATTATGTAACGTGGCAAATTTTCGCTGCTTCCGATGTCTGGCTCGGGCGCGACATACTATAACGAGGAGCTAAAGGAGCTCCTCCGGCTTCTGAACCATTTCATGGCGGCACCCGAAAAAATCTCTGCAAATGTACCTGGCCCATCAAATGTGAGCGATCAACCACCAGTCGCACAGGTATCAGATGACTGCATCAGCAAAACCGGGATTTTGCCGTAGTGCCGTAGTGCCGGTAGTAGCCGATGTCATTACGTAGTGCTGTGTAGCGCTGTGTAGTGGTGTGTAGTAGCGGGCTCCCTTCGTAGTGGGGGCTCACTACACAATGCTCTGGAGTGGCGGGTCACTGTGTAGTACTTCATAGCATAGTCTGGTTCCCCTACTTAGTGCTTGATAGTTATTAATAGCCCAGTGCGACATACACATAGGAATCACATTCAACTAACCCTAACCCTATGCAAACTTTTGGGACATCTGCGTGATTTCAACGTCGATTAACGGATTTGCGTATGTAAGTACTGACTTCCATTTTTCTGTACAGCAATTCCTTAGAATCAACAGGTTCCGGGATTTCTGAGTCCTGTGAAAATTCACACATTTTGGATCGAAACATGCAAATACTTCGTACCCATACAGCGAGCATCGCTAGTACAGTAGCGCTAGGAGTGAGTGATAATGGCCGGTGCTTTTTAGCAAGCCTAGAGCCACACCCGTTTATTTTTACAACAGTGTTAAAACCGTGAACTTGTGTTGAACGCGAAAAGACTCGGAAATGGTATGTATTTATAACAGCGAGCGACGAGCCCGTATCAAAATAATGTCTGCCTAGGGATACTAAATCATAAATGGTCTGTATGTACCCATAGCGATTCAGACAGAAAATTCCATCAATGCCATAGCCGCCTGACATAGAGTCTTTCCTGCTTGTCCTCCTGTGGATAGCTACTGCGTATGCCCCAAGCCGAATGACTCCGATCACTCGCGCCGGGAAACTCCGCATCTTCGACGACCCAACGTGGGACCTAAAGATGAGCGTGGCGCGTGGGGGCGCCGACATGGTGGAAGAGATCGGCCTGGCCTCACAGCATTTCGAGGACTTGTTGGGGACCCTTTTCGAACGTCTTCGCCTCCGATGTCTCTCACTGACGCTACTCCACTCAGGACGCCAAGAAGCGGCACGCCGACAATGTCACCTCCCTGGAAAACCACACTTGGTTGATGGAAGAACTCAAATTTGCGTTAGAGAGTGCAGAGTGGGCGGCCTTCATTGACCCCGGAGCGAAACAGGAGGTTGCTGTGTTGGGGCCAGTCGGACGCCACAGAGTATGCTTAAGTTATTAAGAAACGAAAGCGGCAGGGCGAGAACAGTCCTGGCGACGAAAAACTGTAGGCCACATACTTGTGTATGGTTGCAAATTCCAAGCTCCTTGCCCACAACGTAATCCCAGTCCGCATATTAGGATTTGGCTCGCAGCACACAAGTACGCTAATATCCTCTCACGCCGGGCCCTCTTCCGCGCCACTCCCGCTCCCATTCGGTTTCGCCGGCGGGCCCTTGGTGGCCGCACCTGCACCCGCCCGGTCCTTGGAGCTCAACAAGCTTTGGAAGAAAGTCTGCAGCACCTCGTGCTGCGTCGGGTTCCCCGCAGACGTGGGGCTCGGGATGCTCGCCGCAGGCGTGGGCGATCCGCCCTGTCGTGGGGACGTCGTCGGTGCGAGGCCTGCGGGGCGCGGGGACGCCGGTGCCCTCGGCGCGCTCGTGCTCGCGCTCGCGCTGCCGCCGATGCCGGTCTCCATTTCGGAGAGCACACGGTCGACGGTAGGGAGGTCGAAGCTCGGGATGCCGAGCGGGCCGACGAGTGCGCGCGCGGGGCCTGCGGAGGCGGGGTCGCGGAAGGCGCCGCGCGGGTCGCGGTCGGGCTTCTTTGCATTCTCGTCGTAGTTCTTGGCGAGGAACGTCAGCTCGGGCGTGGGGTTGTTTAGTGGCGGGAGCGGTGTGGGCTACGGGTAGTTGCATCAGTATATGACCGAGTGTGAAGGGAGAGGCGGACCTTGGTGCCCTGATCGGGGATGAGCGCGCTGAACAGCGCGTGCGTGCCGTCGGCGGCGGGGGTGTTCGTGGCCTCGAGGTCGCGGTCCCACGCGTCGCCCCAGGTACGCGCGTCAAATTCGTCGCGCATGATGGTGATCTTGCCCCAACTGTCCCAGCCGGCAGGGACGACAATGCGGTCGCGGTCGAGGTAGTTTGGCTTCTGCGTGAAGGGGAACGGGTTGTGCACGGGGGCGTCGGACGCAATTGTGGGCGAGGGAGCGGGGGGTATAAAGAGCAGGTGCAGCGCGTATTGGCGCAGGGTCTGCAGTGTCGCAGGGTGCTGTGTCATGTAGAAGAGGCTGGCACCGTCTGCGGTGGGTTAGTGAGAAATAACGGAAATGGCGTGGAACGGACATTTGAGGCATATGGTGCGCAGGACCTGCATGACGCCGTCCGTGCGCTCCTCCTATTCGCCGCCCTTGCCGCGTACCATGCCACCCATTCCCGACGCGCCGGTGGCGAGGTCGCTCCCCTCGTCGATGAGGTCCGCCTTTGTGCACGCGACGATTATTGGAACGCCCGCGGAGTTGTGGGTGAGTGTCCCGGGCCCCAACTGCAGTAGCGTGCTCCCTGAAACGGAGGATGCAGCAGCAGGCAGGTCGATGGAGGGCTCTGAATAGTGTTGGAGGTGGGAGTGGACTGATGCGAATGTTAGTGCCGAGTGCAACACGAAGCAAAAGCGACTGGCTCACGGCGCTCGCGGCTCTCTTCGCGCACGATCTCGAGCTTGCGCGCGGCATCGCCTCGGGCCCAGGTCTCGACCCACTGCAGCCACGTCTCGAGGTCTTCGACGAACGTCCATGGTCGTGTCCAGTCGAGCGCAATCATGACGAGGGTGTGCGGTAGCGCTGAGCGCGGGGGTACAAAGTGCGGCAGTAGAGCAGTGTATTCCAGGGCTGAAGATGGCACGGTGTACACGGAGAGGCGCGCGAGAGTGTCTAGGAACGCGAGATGAGCGGGCGGGGGTGCATTTTATACAGAAAACAGTGCACCCTTGTCAGCGTCGTCGCGCACGTTTGCAAAGTCGTATCCCACGGCAAAGTCTGTCCGGTGGTCGTCTTCATCATCCGCCAGTGGCTTCTGGAGGAGTCCAGCTGCGAGCGTGGATTTTCCTGCGGATGGCTGGCCGAGGAGAAGGATCTGTTTCGAGGGAATGGAGCGGGAGGATGAGACGGAGTCGAGACCCTGCGGGGGCTGCTCTGGGGAGGAGGGACGCGAGTCCATGCGCGTGGAGGGAGGAGGTAGGAATAGGATCGCGCTCAGCCGTGCAACAGATATCCTTCTCATGGTTGTAGTACCTTCTCTCCCGGCCAACAGTGCAGCGAGGAGAGAAGGCGCTGGTCGGAACGAGCATGCTGCATAGCGAGAGTGAACAGAGAATCAGATGGTCGGACGGACTCAATGACACGTGATGATGGAACAATCCAAATATTTGGTCGTGGTTTGTTTTCGCATCTCTTTCTCTTCGACCACCACCCCCTTTCCGCATCCGTCTGGCGCGCAGTTGCCAAACGGAAATCACTTCTCAACTTCGGGCCCCTTACGTCGTGCTGCTGTGAGCGGCATTCCATCGGGCGATGGTCCGGCGTCTTTGCCAAATGTGATGTGCTCATCGCCCGTCTTCGATCTCCCGTGTTGCCGATGTTGGAGCTCTTTCGTCGCCACCACGAGCCGTCCAGTAATGGTCAGTACTCACCAGCCTGTGTGCTCCCAGCCCTTACTTACATCTTGAATATGCCTCCTGCGCGCGACACCCTGGGTCTTCTCTACTATCCATCATGGAATTATTGGTGCGGGCTCACCTTTACTTTTTGTGTTGTGCTTATACATTCTGTGTATGTTCACACCTTGTGCACTCCGTTCTATTAAGTGGCGAGGAACCCTGTCATTGTCGTCAGTGTGTACTATCCCTCTCATCTGCTCGTTATTGATGGGGAAAAAAAACAGCGCCCGCCTCGGCTCCCTCCAGACCCCCGAGGGCTCCGCCGCCTGCGCCACCCTCGCCGCCGTCTACGCCAACTGCGTCCCCCCGACCCAGATCCTGACGGTTGGCCTCTGGTCCTCCGAGCTCTCCAAGCTCGCCGCCAACGCGATGCTCGCCCAGCGCATCTCGAGCGTCAACGCCCTCTCCGCAATCTGCGAGGCCACCAGCGCCAACATCGACGAGGTCGCGCGCGCCGTTGGGTACGACTCGCGTGTTGGGCCCAAGTTCCTCAAGGCGAGCGTGGGCTTCGGCGGGAGCTGCTTCCAAAAGGACATCCTCAACCTCGTCTACCTCAGCGAGAGCCTCCACCTCCCCGAGGTCGCCGCCTACTGGCGCCAGGTCGTCGAGATGAACGAGTGCCAGAAGCGCCGCTTCTCCAAGCACGTCGTCGACACCCTCTTCAACACCATCACCGGCAAGGTGCCCTCCCTTCCTTTGCTCTCCCCCCACTCTTTCATTTGCTAATGCACTCTTAGCGCATCGCCGTCCTCGGCTTCGCCTTCAAAGCCGACACGGGCGACACGCGCGAGTCCGCCGCCATCACCATCATCCGCGACTTCCAGTCTGAGCGCGCCCTCATCTACGACCCCCAGGTCACCGAGGCGCAGATCTGGGCGGATCTCGGCGAGGTGAGCCCCGTTGTCCCTGCGGATGCGTGTGAGTGCCGCGAGTGGCGAGTGTACAAGTCGTACTGACGCGCTGACGCGCCCCACAGTGAAGAAGCAAATCAAGATCTGCGGCTCCGCGTTCGAGGCGTGCCGCGACGCCGCGGCGGTCGTCATCGCCACCGAGTGGGAGGAGTTCAAGGAGATTGACTGGAAGGAGGCGCGTTTCTTTTCTTGGTGTTTTGTGTTCGTCGCATGGAGCGGGGTTGTGCAGGGCATGTGTTCTTCGCTTGCGCGGCCGTGCTGCTCGCGGCCGGTCTTCGGCCTACTCGCGCGCTCTCCTACCCTCCCTCCCCTCCCCTCCTATCATTAAATTACTAACACCCCCGCAGGTCTACGCACACATGAAGAAGCCCGCGTTCGTCTTTGACGGGCATCTGCTCGTCGACGCGCAGCAGTTGACCGAGATTGGGTTCAAGGTCGCGTCACACCCCCTCGTCGCGCACCTCGCACACCACGTTCGCCAGCGACATCAGCGCCGTGTGCACAGCGGGGTTCAGCAGCCTCCGTGCTTCGGGCGCAGGCCGCGTCTGCGCTCCTCCGCGTCGAGTGCGCACTCGACGATCACGCACCGCACGACGTTGTGGGACGCGGGCAGCAGCACGCTGCGCATCTGCCGCATGTGCACGCGGGCGCTGCCGCCAGTAGAGCTTCGTTTACTGGAAATGGGAAGTCTCACGACGATCCGCAAGACGAGCGATACTGATTTTGACGCAGGCGGCGGTGGCGGCGACGGACCCGTGGGCGCGGACCTCGGCACGATGGCGCTCGACAGAGCGTTCGGCGGTAATTTATACTCGACATTCATTTGCGCCGTGGGCGGACCAGAGCGCGGCGTACCTGGTCGAGCCTGGCTTTCACCTCCCAGGCGTGCCATGCGAGCGTGCACGCGCCGCCGCCCCGGGTCAAGTGAGGTCAGTGTTCAATGTGCAGATAGTACTTTGAGCTGATGACGTGCAGGTCAATGGGTTCGGCGACGAAGCCCCAAGCTCTACGCAAGCACACGGCTGGAAACGGTAAGTAACATCTCCTAGGCGCATTTTGAGTCGTTCGAACAGGTGTTCAAGATGCCGTCGGAGTGAAATTGGACCTTGAGATAACAACGGGTAACATGTGTTGAGACTTAGGTACATTATGTTTGTGTTGTAGTAGAAATGCATCAGATTTGAATTTTGAAAACGAGAGATTTGAACAAGCAATAGCATCTAATATGAGATAACATGCCCACCATATATAGACAACTATATATAGACCACTACTACACAGCGCTACAGAGCACTACGCAGCAACCCTAACCCTACGCAGTAATGCACGTGACTACTACACGGCACTACACAGTAAGGGGGTCCACTACACAGCACTGCACAGCGCTGCACAGAGGGTACCCCCCACTACCGCACTACAGCACTGCACAGCACTGCCGTAGTGCTACGCAGCGCTGCCCAGCAACCCCAGGGTTTGCTGATGTGTGAGGCGGGTCTGGCAGCAGTCAACGAGATTGACGACAGCTCCGAGTCCGGCTCGCCGCTTGGTTCCCTAGCCTTCGACATCGAACGCGACGGTGTGAATATCACAATCCCGTTTTTCCGCGATTGCCTCAGTGACGAGCCGGTCCCCGGCGCGGACGAAATTCGGAGTCTTTCAACTTGGGTAGGGACCTCTGGGAAGACGGCTAGCAGAGCGAAACCCGCGGCGAGGCTGGAATTCGGGGGGGAGGTCGAGGAACTTGATTTTTAGCGCCCTAGTACACAGTGGTTTGTAAACATGTTTATAAACACGCCGGTTTACAAACATGGTTTATAAACCGGTTTTTAATTGCTCGGGAATTAAAAACAGCACCCTAAAAAGTTCGAGTGACTCGGAGTGAGTGGAAGAAGAAAGCTGATTTGCCCATCCGGAAGTCGGGCCGAGCCGAGCTCTCAAACGTTCGATTATTTCGACGTGCGTCGCCTAAGGACGCTGACGAGCCGCTAACCGTGTGCAAGGGATACCTCGGGTCCTGAAGTCCACCGTAGTACCATTGATTTTTGGGGGGACTCTCTACTCGTGATCCAAGTTTCTATATTACCTTGCTTGAAAAGCGGTCCCACAAGCTGGAAATCCCCCCGGTTATTCCCGGAATCTGCCAAAGTAAATCACCTTTCTTGGAAAGGTCCCACACCCTCGAAATTATCTAAGCTTTTCGGGTTGATCTGTCCCACCTAACACGAACAAATAACTGGGCGACGCTGAACCAGATAACCACGAGATGCCCAGCTGCACAAACAGGTACAGCGTTGCTGTTGTTTTCTGACCAGCGGGCTGAACAGTGGCTGTGTAATGTATCGCTGGCGCTCACCATCCGAATCATCAAGTCCCTCAATGTTGGAAATGACAACGCGCCCGTTGGTCCGCAGTCGGGTCCAACTGCCCATTTGCCAACACCCTCGCCCGTTGGTGGATCCCACCACGCCTTCGTGGGCCGCCTACGTTGTCGGATCAAGCGACGCGGAACGCGCTCGTTGCGCGTTTGGTGGTTCCGACAACCGCTTCGGCCGGGCAACGGCGTCATCGGATCCTACCACGGTGTGCGGCCGCGGTTGCATCTAACAACGCTGACGCGCGTCATTGGCACGCTTCCATGGGCTCGCCGTTGTCGGATCCAGCGATGCGGGCAACACACCAGCCGCGCCAGGGGATCCAACCTCAGCTGGACGTCGTTGGATCCTACCACGGCATATGCAGCGGCTGCCCGTTGTGGGATCCCACCACCGTATATGCAGCCGCTGCCCGTTGTCTGATCCCACCACCGCTGCTGTGGCTCCCGTCGTCGGATCCAGCCTCAGCCGTCCTCAAGCTGGACGTCGTTGGATCCCACCACCGCATATGCAGCGGCTGCCTGTTGTGGGATCCCAGCAGTGGCCGCCCGTTGTGGAATCCCACCACCGCTGCTGCGGCTCGCCGTTGTCGGATCCAGCGACGTGCACCGTCTTCCAATTCGAAATATGTATTAGATAGAATTAAATCCATTCAAGATATCAAATCTACAACTCTTTACGGGGGAATAAGTCGTGCCCAGTCCTCAAGAGGGAGGTTTTCGGCGAGAGTGTGCATGCTGCTCAGAGAGGAGAAAGGCGGCATTGCGGGAGGAGTTTGCTATAATGGAATGCACCTGGGGGATTAAATAGGTCACTAGACAATAGGCGGACACTTGGACCATCTAGACAATCAAAGCATGGGCCACCGTCGATTGACAATAAGTGTCCGAATTCGGACCAGCTGGCAGCATTGCAGCAATGGGCGCGCATCAAAGCGGGGAATTGATCGACAATAAGTTTCCGAATTCGAGTGTAAGACCGGCAATGGCGTTGGGAAAGCCACCGTTCAGCGACACCGATCGTCCAAATTTGGACATCAAGGACCAGCATAATTTGGTGGCCCCTGATTGTAGTTTACCTCAATGGGAAAAAATGGGTGGCTCAATGGCTGCCCTTGAGTTATAAAAGGGACCAGCGCAAGGGCCAAAGAGTCCAGAATCCCCCACCTGAGCCACCCCGAGAAACGTGCAGAGCCTCTCGAGTCGAGAGAGCGTGTCACGTCCCTCAGGCGGAGTGGCATGGTGCCGGGCTCTTGATCGTGGGCCACCCCGAGAAACGTGCAGAACCTCTTGAGTCGAGAGAGTGTGTCACGTCCCTCATGCGGAGTGGCATGGTGCCGGGCTCTCGAACGTAGGCCACCCCGAGAAACGTGCAGAACCTCTCGAGTTGAGAGAGTGCGTCACGTCCCTCATTCGGAGTGGCCCAGAGCTGGGCGGTGGGATGCATGCTGACTCCGAACCTTGCTGAGGTTGTGGATACTTGCCCGCAGAGCCTTGCGAGTCGCAAGAGCACGCCGGTGCCAGCCGCGACGTTATGGATTAGTGGGAACTTCGGATAATTGATTATGTCACTGATCAGATCTTTATAGAAGCTTCATCGGTCTAAGCTAAATTCACGATCAACCTTTATCTTCGTTTAGTCTAAGCTATGGATCCGTAGTCTATTCCAAATCCACAGGAATACTTTGGTATATATAATGGCCCGTGACTGCGACATGTAGCTCACAGACTTCCGCACCCGCGCCAACCCACTGTTGCCACATTCCCCCGCACTAGAATTAATGTGTGAGAGTCTCGGATCGACATTACAATAAGTCTTGAGAAAGGCGGCAGCTGAACATTTCGTATGGCCCACAGAGTGGAAGTCGTTGATGACAAATTGGGTGCTGCTGAGAAACTCTGGCTCCCTCGTCATACAGTATGGTCCCAGGGCACACGCAAAATCGTAGATAACCCTCTTGGGGGGTGTCTCCCACCGTGTGATCAGAGCTGAGAACACATCATTCCGGCCCTCACCACGGGGTATGCAATGGAAGCCATATGATATGCTGTGGGTGCACCACACAACCATTATCCCACCCGTCAATCTTCGTTCACCGTACTGGGAATAGAATTTTGAGCACTTCACCCCCCTCTTACCACCAACTTCATTCCGGACGTCATGTTTCAGCTTGGGATATTTTGGCCGCTGTCGGATTTTTGGGAGGCTGTAACAGCAACCTGTCTGCAATGTGAGATCAATATTCCTATGGCTCAGAAAAATAATAGCGAGGTTACCTCAGTCCAGGACCGTTCACCACTGCCCTCGGCAATCCTCGGTGGTTCAGCACCCTTCACCAGGGAGTTGAGGATCATACGTCCGCGGTTCAGCACCCAGCGGCAAACAGATATCAAAGTGGGAGAGATGTCACCGCCTGATAATCTTTCGTAGCTAAGCACCTCGTGGATAGCCGGGATTTCAACTAGGGCGGATCCATTCGCGTGTGAAGGCTGGAGCACAAATTGCTCGAGGCAGTCGAGTGCTAGTGCTGTAGTCATCTGAAGCACTGATTCTTCTGCGCATATCTAGAAGGGAATCAGAATGTGCGAGTCACAGAGCATTGCTACGTACTTGCACAAAGAGTCGGCGGTAGGCGCTCGGAGCCACAGTTCCTCGCACAACACAGATCTCGCCAAAGGGTTGATCAAACAGTTCTCCCAAGTCCTTTTCTATTCGAGCAAGACCTGACACCACCAACGGGATAGCCTCCAGGCGCTCCAGCATTCCTTTACGTGCTCGATCGCGGGCACGTTGTGTGCGAGATCGTTTGCCTGCACCAGGACCGGTGGGTGGATCCTCCTCCTCCTCCTCATCATCCTCTTCATCCCCTTCATTCACTGGCGCAGCCCCGGCAATGCTGTCGCCGATGCTCAGCGGTGATCCAGTGATTACTTTGAGAACCAGCTTCCACAGGCACCGGTCAACGATAAGCTGCTGACCAGACAGGTATCGTGTGTGCTGACGCTCGACAGAGGCGGGATGAGATGTTGTTGGAGGCTCCAAGGTAGGTAGCAGGTGCTTTCGATTGAAGGCCAGCGTCACCCCGTCCCAGATCATGTTTGCGGGAGACGGCCCACAACGTGGACATCACATGTCGCCCTCGAGATGTTGTAGTTTGGCATATGAGAACCATACCGCCCAAAACATCTCGTCGCTAATAAACTTCTGGGCACCACCGCTGTGTGAATCATATCGGCGAGCGACAACAGTTACCCAAGCAACGAACGGGGTTTCTGAAGAGGTGTACGCAGAGGTGTACTCATCGAGCAAGTCATGGGTGAAAAGTTTGTGGTTATTGTAGTTGAAGATCCCTAGTTCTCGCGCGCCCGGTCCTATCAAGCGGTGGCTGCAGCGAGAGCAAGCTTGGACCTCGATCACTGTTTCTACATATCCACCCAGCCCGTAGACTTTGAAAATCTGTTGCCTATTCGGCAATACCTGTGAATAGGGTACTCGTGGCAGAGAGCAACAACAGGATGACGTCTCTGTGAGCGAGATAATCTGGGGGGGGTCTTTAGCAGGTACCTGGCGCTGATAGAGAACAGGATCCGTGGGCAGTGCTGCCCAAATGGGGGCAGATATCGGTAAGTATGAGACAGCCTTTGAGTCCTGGGTACCCCGACGCGTGGCGGGTACTGTCAGAAACTATCAGACCAGTGGTATATTTCGGAGGAGGGGAGGCTCACCAGCATAATCAATACGGCAACCATCACCTACTCCACTGTCTTGTGCCGACGGGTCTTTGAGGACCAGCTTTTGGAGCATGTCACGGCATTGGTTGATATGATAACAAGTGCGGGTGCCGGGGTCCTTCCTACAGGACCAATCACCGCTCCCCGCATCATCCCCGTCGTATATAACCACCGTCCGACCATTGATGGACCTTGAGTTAGAGGAAGGCGAGGAAAAATAGTTCAGGTAGAATCGTGGCATCATCTCTTGTAGAGAGAAAAAGATAGTGTCCGCTGTACCATCTGATGATCCACAACATTTTAATGCAAAGGAGAGTACTGGTGTGAGAAGGCTCATCAGAGCTGAACACCTCGTCTACTGGGAACATCTCTGCCCCGTACTCAAGCAGAAATTTTTCATGCACACAGCGTCCATCTGGGCTTGACAATGGGCAGCGACAGACGATGACCAGATCCGCACCAATGATGGTGCGTTGGAGGTGGTACCAGGATGTCTAATATGGGTTAATCTATGCGCACGCCTGCAAATATTTGCCAACTGACCTTAGCCTTCCTTGTACGGCCATCCCATCCACTGACGATGAAAAGGTCTGCGCTGATCTGATAGAATGAGCCACCCTCTTGTAATATCATTTCAGTATAATCCTCGTAGTCCAGATCCACAGCAGTATCGGCATTTTCAATGTGTGCAGGCCCGTCCATTACGATGACTGAATCTTGAGCTGTATCACTGAGTGTTCCATCATCCTCGCGAGTAGCCATGTCCCAGTCTGGCTCATCAAACGCCGGGACAAGTGAAGGGATGGCTGGGCGGAGACGAGCACGGTGAGTACATTTTTTTTTCTCTCGCCGAGATTTTCTTGTCGGAGTAACGTTCATAGTCTGGAAGACCGAAGCACCTGCCATCGGTGTACTTCCTGTTACATAGATGTGATCGAATGGTGAGGGCGGTGGACTATCCAAGTGTATGTACGTCCCGGGTGATGACTACATCGGACAAGTCAGATCATATTCTGTAGTCAGATACGACTACCGATCACAGCGAACTGACGTGGCCTACATTCGTTGTCTCCCCGCCATGCCTCGGGTGGACACTCAGCATATTGTTCAGCGTACTTGTGCCATTTGTACAGGATCTGTTGCCCTCAGTACATGTTGTCACTCCAACAATGGGAACTTCAGAAGCCCTGAGCCCCGGACGCCGGAGCGGGTATGCACCATAAAAAAAATGAGGCCGTCTGTGTTGCTGATAGCACATTTCCAGAGTACACTGCCGCAATGTTATTGCCAGCTGCTTGTGAGTAGTCGCGGATCGCCATGAGAAGCTGCTCCCCGGCGTGATGGATGCCGGACCAGCCCCGTTACCTGCTCTGTTTTCACAGGATGGTGGAGCCCCACAGGTGCGGTGAATTGTTCAAGAGGTTGGATAATATCGATGCATGCAGACCAGATCGATCCCCGCCTCCTGCCTGCCTGGTGCTGCAGCTGGTAGTGGTGCGTGTCCCAGATGACATCCATACAGTACTTAGAAGGCCCGTCCAGATGATCTTCATGATCCTGAGACATACCAGCACATACCAACCTCTAGTGATGTGGACCATACCAGCTCGCCCGTTCCTCAAAGTAGAGGGACCAAAACTCGTGTTCGAATCACCAATAGGAATGCCGTTTATGGGACGGTCGAGTGGGCTAAGAGAGGGGCCAAGTCGATGGGTATGTCCCCTGTTGCTCCTCGGCATGCTCAACAACGGACTGGTGCAGTGATCCCAAGGATGTGGGCGCTAAAAGAACCCATCACATCACAGAGCAAATCTAGTTGCCGTTTCTTGAGATTGGTTACAGATATCTTAGAGCGGGTGAATATTGTTCGCTCTTATCACTACCTAGACTATTAATTCGTAGTGTGAGCAGGTATCACAGGAGACGGGTTGCTGGCTATTCTTTTCAGCACAGCACATGTTTGCGAAGGTCCCATTCTTGCATTACGCGTCCCCGCGTATCCGGAAGGAAGGTAGGAAAGAAGTAGAGGAGATTACTAATCACTTCAACCGCCTCTTCCTCAGCCTGATCGCTGCCCGAAATCAAGACTCAAAGGAGATGCATAAGAAGCTTCTCGACGCGCAGGCCAAGGAGGCGAGTGCTCAGAGGCAATTGGAGGAAGCAAGGGCGGTGCAGGAGGAGACTGCCATACAGGCTGCATCGGTTCAGAGGGCTCTCGAGCTCCAGGAGGCACAGATGCAGGCGACGAAGGCGAAGTTAGAGATGTACAAGGCGAAGCTGAGAGTAGCCGGGATGAGCTAATTTGATCCGTGATCATGTGTCCCCACAACAGCTTAAAACAACTGCTTTCATCCAATTAAGGAGATTTGGGAGCCGATGTGCGTTCTTCGTCAAATATCTGTTGAGTGCCCATATCAAGTGGTATTCTGAAAATATAATATTTGTCAGTATCTTTCCGAGGTTATCATTCTGTCCAGAACGGGTGTGAGCCGCAAGGAGACCGAAATATAGTAAATCATATCACAACACCGAAAATACACTTACGGCACCATGCATAAGGCTGTAGGATATTAAGGAATAAAATGATCTTTTTCAACATCATCTTTGGATAGTTGTATACCAAAGACAATGCAGGTGTGTATCAACACACATATTTTTGTGTATATGGCTTCACACATGTACAGCTTCAACATTGGCCTTCTTTAGCTACCAACAGGTCTTATAGCACCTATAAATATCTTATGGATCACTTACATAGAATGTGCATGGAATGGTCAGTGCTTCTCCAAAGTCTTGCGAGATCTCGGTCGCAAGAGTCTGGAGTGTTATAGAATTTTATACCGAGATATTCTTGATTAGTCCTGATGTGCAGACAATATACCAGATGCTCCTGGCATTTAAGATATATGCTTAGGTGTTAAATGTATGGTCTACCAGCAAAGCGATCAACAAGATACAAGATATACATACAGAATGTGCAAGGACATTGGGTTGTTTTCAGACTTAAATGCGGAAAATGTCTGTACAGTCTAGAGTGAGAGGTTTCTTGTAAATCATTGGGGAGCATATTAGAACTGACACTAACACGCTGAGGACGGCTGTGGATGAATCAAAAAGTTGCGACAGGGAAAGACAATTTTCGAAGGGACATCAAAAAAGAAATAGGCTAGGGTTCGAACACAACACCTTGGGGTAACATAAATAACTCGCAATCATACACAACAATTCCAACTGAGCTAAACAACCATTTACATATTATGGACATCGGAGGTTACGTCTAGACACTCACCCAGCCTCACCCAATTTCGAAAACTCACGAAAGATTTGATGCACCTTAAAGTACACATGAAATTACAGCAGAGATATACACCACAGTACTGAATTATAAAGACATCTGACTGCAAGACCGCAGTGGTGGGAACATCAGGTTATCATGAACCGGTCGTTGAATCCCCCAACGACGCAATAATTTTAGCACAATGGGGGGATCCTACTACGGAGCAGAGATATACACCACAGTACTGAATTATAAAGACATCTGACTGCAAGACCGCAGTGGTGGGAACATCAGGTTATCATGAACCGGTCGTTGAATCCCCCAACGACGCAATAATTTTAGCACAATGGGGGGATCCTACTACGGAGCAGAAATCTATCACCTGGTTGTTGGATCCTACCACTGTGTTATAAGTAGCTTGTTGTCAGATCCAACTACGAGCCAAAAATTGTAAAATGGCAGTGGGATCCTAGAACGGCCCAGAAGTATACTCGGTTGTTGGATGCTCCAACCATACAATAATTCTAGGACAGTGGGGGGATCCTACTACAGAGAAGAAATGTCTCATCCGGTCGTTGGATCCTACCACTGTGTTACAATTAGCTTGTTGTCAGATCCGACTGCGAGGCAACCATTGTAGAATGGTAGTGGAATCCTACCATGGACTAGAAGTATGCTCGGTTGTTGGATCCTCCAACGACACAATAATTCTAGGATGGTGGGGGGATCCTACTATGGAGCGGAAATCTACCATCCGGTCGTTGGATCCTACAACTGTATTATAATTAGCTTGTTGTCGGATCTGACTGCGAGGCAGTAATTGAGTGTAACCAGCTGTCACTTCCCATCCGCTATGGCTCCCAAGCGGAAAGCAAGGTTTTCGACCAAGCATCAGTGCTACTATAAGAGGTGGGCAGGCCAACCTTTATCGTGACTCAACCACTCACCACAGGCTTAGAAACAAGGAGACATGTAAACTATATGCAGCCAGCCGTTATCGCTTGTTGAGAGCCCCGACTATTCAGAGGGAGGCACATGGTAAATAAGCATATTGCAGAATGAGACAAAGATATGACGGGACGTCAGACTCAGCTCTAGACCCTAAAACAATTGTTCAAGCAAAAATGACACCGTTGGAGCTCAGGTTCAACGCCTGGTGGGGTGCCTGGGGTGAAGCAGCTCATTGGAGCTCATTGTACGATGATTTGGATGCAAGAGAGCGTAATATAATGGATGATGCCATTTGGAACCATCGGGGCGAAGGAGAGGGCTTGCGTTGGGAACTCAGGGATTCTGAGGGTGACAAGGAAGATTGAATGCAACAGGCGATTGGGAAATTAAGCCTTGGGATCGAACAACTTGGAGACATTTGGGAGGCGAGCGTAACAGGCTAGAACTCGGCACTTCATCCAGGTCCTGTGATTCAAATTCAAATATTAAATATTGGCCACGACTTTGTGTAGGATGTAAAACGCGAGCGCACTGCTTTGTCAGCTTTCAGATTTTAAGCGCAAGTGTCTAGTCTTGCGATCACTTCCTTCTTTCTGACACCTGCCACGGCAATGTCCGACTTGGAAGAAGTTGTAAAGTAACTCGCTATGTTACAACTATCACAACTATGAACAACTGGTTTCCCCGCCCACTGTATCAGTCTACTCATCCACAACCATCCCCTCGAGTAACTCGGCAAGGGGGCCTGCAGCTGCGAGAAGACGCTTGACCTGAAGGTGCTTGACACGGAAAATGTAATCTGGTGATCCATACACGAGGTCTTTGCTGTACAGATCATTCATTATAAGGTGCGTCACCTGGCAATACATCTGGATGAAGAAAGAACGGTGACGAGGGGTTAAATTGCCGCTGATTGTCAGGAACTCCGCCCCGACAACGGATAGATTTTCCGACGTAATCATCATCACTTTGCTGAGGAAGAAGTCCCACAGACCCGACTCGATGCTGCACCCGCAGTTCATGGCACCGTTTGAGATGGTGGATTTGTTTTCTGAGAAGGGGATCCCATGAGCTCTCATACCCCTGATGTCCGCTCCGTCACAAACACCTTTCAAGGTGAAACGTTTGGTGTGGTGAAAGATGCACCGAATGTTCCCTGTGTTGACATAAAGGACGTGCATTGCGAGTTCATGTGTCGTCGTAGCTGCCTCCAGCCCCAGGTCTGGTATCTCTCGTATGAGGCGACGCAGATCGTCGTCGATGTCGGTTTTGTTGATGAGGAACTCCTTGATAGCCTGCACTACGTCATCTGGACGGGAGGTGAGACGGTGTTCATTCGGCTGAAGCTGTAGACGTTATGACCTCTTATCCCTTGCTGATAACCTGGCTCGGCTTCCTCTTTAGTTCACCATTGTGCAACACTCCCATGCGGTGTTTTGCTGTCATCTGCGGAGAGGTTCTTTTGGATTCGTGCTTCGACCTGAGCCTTTCGAACGGCGGCCTGTTCTTTGTTTGGGTCTGTCGAAGGTTTCAGCTCCTATTCTGGGCGGTTCTGGAATGGCCTACCATCGGTCTTACGCTTTCTCTTGCCTCCAGTCTTGTCGAGCTGCTGGATAGCAACTTCCAGATCGATAATATCAATAGACATCCTCTCCACCGATTGAGCCAGCTGTTCAAGCAATTGAGGGTCTTCAATACTTCCGTGATCCAGTTGCTGTCGGGTGAGTTCTCGTGCAGCAGTGAGCATGGCTAGCTTGGAATTAATTGCTCCAAGCTCTTCTTCGTCAAGTTTCTTCAGGCCATCTTCAATGGATTGTTCTCCCTCTGTAATGTTGAGTAACAACATGGTTGGAATTTAAAGCGCACCTCACCGGTTCCCTTTGTCTTCTTCTGCCTTGGCTTTGAATTTTTGGTGCGGGGTTTTCGCTTCGCCTTCTCCCCGCTATTCGCCTCAGCCTCCTTCCCTTTCTCTCCGCCATTCACCTCGACCTCCTTCCCTTTCTCCCCATGCTCGCCCTCTGTCGCTTTCTCCCCGCCATTCACCTCGACCTCCTTCCCTTTCTCCCCATGCTCGCCCTCCATTGCTTTCTCGCCACCATTCGCCTCGGCCTCCTTCCCTTTCTCCCCATGCTCACCCTCCTTCCCTTTCTCCCCATGCTCGCCCTCCGTCGCTTTCTCCCCGCCCTCGGCTGCCTTTGCCTTCTCGTTGTCGCACTCCTTCGCTTTCTCCCCACCATTCACCTCGCCTTCCTTCCCCTTCTCCCCACCCTCGCCCTCCGTCGCTTTCTCCCCGCCGCCCTCAGCTACCTTTGCGTTCTCGTTGTCACGCTCCTTCGCTTTCTCCCCGCCACTCACCTCGCCCTCCTTCCCCTTCTCCCCACCCTCGCCCTCCATTGCTTTCTCCCCGCCCTCGGCTGCATTTGCCTTCTCGTTGTCACGCTCCTTCGCTTTCTCCCCGCCATTCACCTCACCCTCCTTCCCCTTCTCCCCACCCTCGCCCTCCGTCGCTTTTTCCCCACCCTCGGCTGCATTTGCCTTCTCAGTGTCACGCTCCTTCGCTTTCTCCTCGCCTTCCCTCTGCTTTTGCGACCTCATCTCGGACTTCCTAGCCCTTTCTTGTTTTTTGGCGTCCTTTACCAGTCGTGCCTTCTCTGCGGTGGCAGCTTTCTTGACTCGAGCAGCATTGTCGGTGGCCAGCTTTGTTGTCAACTCAGCAAAATCTTCCTCGGTACGTTTATCGATTGCATGCAGTCTAGCAGAGAGCTCATGGGCAGAAAATTGGCGGACAACAACAACAGCCGCCTCAGCTGCATGTACACGCTCGAGTGCGCGGCCGTACATATCACTGAGCACAAGGGCCTCCTTCTGGAGCTTCTCCTTCACGCCTTCATGCATAGGATGAGTTTTATTTCCTCATCGCACCAAAATAGAACCTACGCTTTCCCTTTGAGCCTGCTCCATCCCGCTCTACTTTTTTGGCAAGGAAGTTGTGTTCGACTTCACTGAAATGATCCTGGGCAGCTAAGTCCACAGATGAGTTTAACTAGCCAATTCGGAAACCAAGTGGCTAGACCTCGCAGTTCTAAGACCTCTACAGGTGTAAGTTCTCCCGACGACGACATGGTGGTTGATCTTTGGTAGGGCCGATATTTCCAATATTCCGTTGTAGGATCCGACGAACAGAATTTCCAATATTCCGTTGTAGGATCCGACTAGCAGAATTACCAATATGGACGATGTTTCAAAGCCAGGTAGTAGGTTACAACTACAGAGCAAATGTTTCTTGCATGGTAGGTTCCTACAACGCTGACGCGCGGGGCGCGGAACTGCACGAGAAAATGTGATGCTTAGTAAGCTGACTCTTGCGAGACAAAGCCAACCAAACTAACTCCCAAAATCACACTACAAAATCCACACTTCCAACGTGGCAAGTTCGGGGTTCCAACCAAGTATTAGGTTGCTGCAATTTGGTTCAATACAATTTATGTAGCGGACTTTGTGCTAATTCTGCAATACGGACTTTGTCCTGACCGTTCTAGGCGCTTTGACACGATCTAAAGGCGTCGGAAAGGTTGGGTTTACAACAGGGGTTGGTGGATTTAACTCCAGAGTGGTTTGTTATGTCCGTAGGACCGCTGACGCTGTGATTCCGATGTTTACTATGTTATAGCTAAAGGTGACTGTGAGGTCCCTAGAGCCCGCTGACGCTGTCGATGTACGCTGTAATAATCCGCTGTTCGCTGCAGTAACCCTTTATCCAATTCCTTTATCTCAAATGCATGCAACAAGTGGTTTATTCCCAACTCAACACTTTCTCCGTAAACAAGAGATACACAAGCAGAAAGACAATAATATATTTCTCTGAGGTACTCTGAGCGTATTCAAGGCGTTCCCACTGGCGTAGTCGTCTCCTAGACAGTCCTAGCAGTGAGAAAGAGGTGAATAAGCTCTCCAACAAGCCAAATATCCGATAAATCCCAATATAATCAATTCAACTCCTTCCCGAGTTCTACTACACTGACAAGGAAGCTGCTTGGTCCCAAAGGCAACCAGTATAAACCGATTATCAGTGGGGCAGGATCCAGTACTCTACAACGAAGATATCTACTCTATTTATACAAACCCACAAGTCTCAATTAGGAAATTACAGGAACAACAATAACACGGACAATTCATGCCCTAGGACCAGGGTTGTGGAGCTTTCCACAGTATTTAGCCCAGAAAGCCACCTATAAACAGTCAGTTTCAAATAGATTAGTATATTTCCGGCACAATTGTGTGCCCAGACTGCCTTACTCATCCTGCTGAGCGGAGTAATAATATCCCCGTGCCCTAGCCCTGGTCTAGACCTGATCCAACACTGCCTCATCTCTGTTCCTGGGCCAACATGCAGTACCCTCTGCCTGTTCCCATCACTCTTTAATCAAATAACGATCGAGCTCGATCATAGAAGCCCTCTGCCCGCTGTCAAGCGTGGGATCCCACCGATCACCCGGCCCGGTGAGTCATCGGCTTTTACCGGTTTCATCCGTGATCTGCCTGCCGCTAGTTCTATTGCCCTCCAATGACCATTGATAGTAGTAAATCCTTATGTAAGAACCTGCCGCTCCTTTGTACTTGTGCCCGCATGTGACAGAGTATGTCACAATTGAACCCTATGCGCCCGCAACTGCCTCAACACTGTTGTTGACTCAATTTAACCTGCAACCAACGCTCCCTGGCCTCACTCATAGTCTAGATGGATGTTATGTGGTACCCTTGTTCGGAATACATGCAGATAAACCCCAATTCGGTCATAGAATGGTTGAGTAGATCTTTAGCTAAAGCTTCCGTGCTCTCTTGGAATCCAACCCATAGTGGTATCATCATCAAATCAGAGCTCTTCTACTTCTGCACATGCGTAGCTTCCTAGCTAGCTGCTTGGGCATCGCACTAGCTCTCCTATGGACATATAACGGCCTATAACACAGTACAAGAACACACAATTAGTGTGTTTTCATGCCTGGTCATTTAGCCAGCTTATCAACGCGTGATTCCTGTGCTCCATAGTCAAATCCAACCACGAACGATCATCCTGGTTATTTTTCTGGCTCTGGCGCTAAGGCAATGACTAATAACTTGATTCGATCCAAACAATTTTTCCTCTGGTACTGGGGCCGACATCCATCACTCAGGCACAGCAGTCCTGCGACTGAAACCTTCGGAGGGCACAATTGACCACCATGGACAGTGAGCCTTCCAAGGAGCTCCTGTCGTAATATGTACACGAGAGCGATGTATGATGTCAAACCGGTACCAATGAGGATCAATGTATGTTTGACTGCGCAAAATGTGAGATTGCAGATGCTGATACAAGTTTAGAGATGCGTGCGCATCCACTGCTGCATCTGTCGTGATATTCAGTGATGCGGTTCTGTCAGACTCGGTGGCCAAAAAATAATACATTGTTTTAGGCCCTCTGGTAGCAAAGATGTGTCCCATGCCACCTGCTGGTCTTCCTTGCTGATGTAAAGGCCGAGTGTATATGTGGCGATGAGTTGTAGGCCAGGCTCAACAGCATATGGTTTGTCAGGAAAGATATGTTCTGGGTACGCAAGCTTGGCCACAAGGCCTAGAGGGGCTACATTTTGAATGTCTTGCCTCCAAGAATCCCAGAGAGCTCGCCCGTCATCTGTCACGGCAGAGAATAAGTTTTAAAAAGTTGCGGCTGGAACAAGCACGCACTCAAAATTCCGGGTGCTACTTTGAGAATATCAGAACTTTCGCAAATACGAATGAATTCCGACGGGATAGCTGAGATGACTATGAGATGCATTCATGAAGTCGAACCACACTAGATGCACCACAGATACTGTACAAGTTTATGATGAGCACTTTATCATCCTCTGTAGCGATTTGAGCAAGACAGATCACCGTTGCATCCCAATCAAGCTGGAATAACCCGGTCTCCAGCTGACAGATCTCTTCAGCCAGCTTTTTCTTTTTGCCCGCTGTTCCCAGCTTGTTATGTGGTATATCAACCCATTCAAGATCGAATCCAATGATGGCCCCTGCTTGAATGTTGCGGAGGTGTTCATCTGCAGTCGCGAGTGAATCAATGTAAATGAAGACAGGAGTGGGGTAAGGGGGAAGACTCCGGTAATTGGTTCCGGTATAAACAGGGGCTGGAAAGATGGCCATGCTCCTACGCCGACACGGAAGGAAATCTAGACAGGAAAGCATGGCCCCCATGCCTCTGGCGAAATTGAGAGGGACATAGTCGCATACCTATCTTTAAAGTTCTCGAAGATACCCTTGCAAAATGAGATGTTCCACCTCAGCTCTCCGTACAACATATCGAGATCCCTTCTGGAAATTGATGGTACCAGACTCCATGCAAATTATGCCCGGGGACTGGATGACATCCACGGTCGCCATTAAATTGGTGGGCACATGCTCGATACCAGAAGTTATGTTGATTGGGTCGTCAGGAAAAACATCGGATCGGAGTTGGGTGATGGAATCATGGTATTGGCGTAAGAAGGCAATTTCCTGGGTAGAAAGGTTGTCGCCAATAGTGTGAATAACTGGGCCAAAAGTGCACCCAATGCCCCAGTACATCTCCCGGATGAGGTCGGTGCGTTGGGAATGATAAGCTAACAAGCAGCACTTGTTCCGGAGGATGACTCTCTGCAAGAGAATGATCCTCATCCAGTTCTGTCCCAGTTTTGCGCGCTCGATGTCCCGCTCTATGTCGTGCAGTTCTTGGATCACAGATCGAACGAGTGGTCCATTGTATGCAAGGAGCCTTTTCAAATCCAAGGAGAGTTTGGACTCCTGGACCAACTGCGTGCCAAGCTCGCAATAAGAATCCATACCAAAGGTGCGTGTAAAAGGATGAAAAAGGGCGGATGATAATGCGAGGAGGCATAATTCCTAATGGGTGCTGGATCCCGCGACGGCAAGAGATTAGATAGAACTTCGTCGGAGAGATTCCCAACACAGGGCCTACATAAAGGAGGATCCAGCAACAAGGAGAGTGGGTTGCAGTTGTATCCTACGACAGCAAGAGGTTGGAACAGCCTAGGGGCGGAAGTCGGATCCAGCCACGGCGGTGAGATTCCCAATGCATGGTCGGATCCGACAACAGACTGAACGGGCAGCACAAGAAGGGGGATTCAGCAACGAGGAGAATGATTTGCAGTTGGATCCTACGACGGCAAGAGATTAGAACAGGGGCGGAAGTTGGATCCAGCCATAGCGGTGAGATTTCCAATGCATGGTCGGATCCGACAAGAGACTGAACATGGGCAGCGCACGAAGGAGGATCCAGCAACGAGGAGAATGGGTTGCAGTTGCAGTTGGATCTCACGACGGCAAGAGATTGGAACAGGCCCGGAAGTCGGATCCAGCCACGGCGGTGTGAGGGCCGGATACGCCCTGCATATGCCCTCGCGCAGCAGCACCGACACGACGGGGATGACAGCGTGTCTCGATCAAAGAAAGACCAATTTCCTCATTGGGAAGCAGCAAGAAGCCACATGTGGATACACCTAATACCCACGGAGGACGAGCTGCACTCTGCACCAACTCGACGCACACAGCAACGCAACACTTCGCCACGACCGTCCTCGACACTCTACTCGACCCCATTCACCTCGCACACAGCGACAATCCACGCTACAGAAGCTTCGGAGGCCAATCCCCCATGGGAAAGACCCGCCCCCTGTACCAACTCGACCCACCCAGCACCACGGACCTTCGTCATGACCTTCCCATGCGCTCCAATTATTCCCATCGACCTCGCACGCAGCGGCGATCCACGCCACAGGACTCCCAGATACCAATCCCACGGGGGAAAGACCGCTCGAGTTGTATCCCTCGGGGGACAATCACAACCGGACCGTCTCCCCGCAGGGGACACACACCACAACAACTCACGGTCGCCACACGAGCTCTGGCAGCGCAAGCATGGACTATGCACACTCTATTCACGCCCATACCCGACAGAGATATGAATCCCCAGCGAGTAGACTTGCAATCGCGGACATCTCGGGCTCATTTGCACCTCATACCAACAGCCCACGGGAGGATTCAGCCTTTCTGGGCACGAACCTGAAACGAGGGTCGCTCCCTTGATCAAATTCAAGGTTTGTCTCTCCAGAGAACGGCCTTCCCACCAGGGATACAATCGAAATGTCCGAAAACATCGGTTCTGTTCCTCGTACCCTCCAGGGATTCGGTCTCCCAACGACATGTGGACGTTCTGGAAGGAGGGAACACATGGTAACGGGGCCCGGAGGCTGTGCGAGGGCGATAAGTATAAAAGCCCCATGAAAAGCCTGCAGTAGTCAGTCAATTCTTGGGTAGTGGTTTTCCCTCACTCTTCCCCTCCTGTGTACCTTGCCCATCCAATACAGAGTTGATCACACACACACACACCAGTTCACGCTTGTCTTCGGGCACTCTACTCTCCTCCCCCATTGCAGCTCCTCTTCAGAGCTCGCTCTCCTCATTCTTGTCGCCTTCACCAAGCGCACACCTTCCTACGCAGACACTCCATCTTGTAGTAGTGGGAACCTTGTGAAGGTTCATCTGGCAAATCATCTACACCCACCTGAGCGTACCAAAGCGACCCCACTCGCCGCACACCGTATCCTTGTCGACGTTGAAGCCGTCTGCAGAGTCTCCCGCTTGGCAGATCCATCACCTCGCTCCCTCGCCCAGCACAAAGGGGAAAGCATCGGAGTAGAGAAGAAGCAGAGGCTTTAGGGTTCAGAAGCGTCACCGTTCACCACTGACCTACCTGAACAAGTATTTCACCTTCTGGACCGTTCTTTGCAGCTTACCACACAGCACCCAACCCAGGTATAAACACATCGGAACCACACGTGCTTGCCCAAAGTGCCATTACCTCATCCTAGGACTCCCTCCGATAAAACCCCTAGAGGACGATACGCGCTACACCGTGAATCCCACTTATTTCACACCGTAGCAATGCGGTCCTTATCACAGCGGTACCAGTGAGATTCCCAATGTGTAGTCGGATCCGACAACAGACTGGACGTGGGCAGCGCGCGAAGGAGGATCCAACAGCACGGCGAGTGGGTGCGGTTGGATCCCACAATGCGGAGTAAGATACAGGGGCGCCTCAGATGTGTAGCCAGATCCAACTTCACCGTTGAATTTTAGTAAGTAGTCAAAAGCAACTACGGACTGCATTTCTACCACTCCTACCCATCCTACCTACCAAAATCGCCGGCACAGCCACCGTCCAGCCCGCGGGACGGAAAATGTGTGCAACGCTGCACCTGTTTGTACAGCTGGACATCTTCGACTTAGGCCCGCTGAACCTCGAAAATCACCATCTGCCACCCCTAAACTTAACAACAGCAAACAACTGAAATCATGGCCCGCCACCCCTCAACATAACAACAGCAAATAAACAGTTACGCTACCTCGACCTCTGATCCGCTGTCCCGTTGTCGTCACTATAGCTAATCAGACTTCCCAAATGCTGTATACGTCCCCGTGCACTGAACAAGGACTCAGACCACTGTCGTGTCAGGCAACTCGAGCGAGAACTTGCTAATCGATGACCGCAGTAAGCCTGCCTTGCATCTGAGACAAGTCTGAGAAGCCTCGTTTTCACTAAAAGGGGAGGCAACGACGACACTAGTGAGTTTGGTTTACCCCAGTATTCGCGATACTGACAGGCGGACAGCACCTCTGAACATTTCCAAACTAGATGTCGCCGCCGATGTTAAAGACGCCCTCGAGGGCCTCGTCAGGACCCATGAGCTGCTCCCACTGTTGCGTGTTTTTGATACAGAGAGATTGCTTTTGTCGTACGCTGCACACATTAACCCTTATTACAGCCAGTGTCAACCAAATCATCATCCTCAAAGCGGCTCTGATTCAGCTGCGCAACAACTATGCAAAACTCAATACAGCCGTTTTCAAAAAAGAATACGGGTTTTGATGGAGTGGTGCTGTTCAATTTTTGCTTACCTGTGTTTGACGCCGAGTCTTCTCTGCTCCACCTTTCAATGTCATGGCCCCGAACACCGTGACTTGTGGGCCATGTATTTTATATCTTCTTTGCACTCTCTCTGATCGGTGCAAATGTCTTCCGCGTGCTATTGAATGCCAGTAAACCCCATCCCACTACCGGGCCCTCATCCACAGTAAGTCATATTGTGTTGCGCAGAACTGTGGAGCTAACTGCACCGCATGACGAGGAAGAGTGGAGCGAGCGAGACTCAGTGTCAAACAGAGGTAAGCACAAATCGAACAGCACCACTGGATCAAAACCCTTATTCTTTTTTGAAAACGGCTGTAAGCCTTTCTGTTATTTTGCCCCAGCTAGGGGTGTGCCCTCAATCCCCTCGACCCGCTCGACTCATACCACTCTTGTCCGACCCGTCCTTGCCTCCTGTGCATTCTGCCAACGGGCTCCAGTCTTCTGGTGCATGTATATTCTTTTTCTATATGAGGCACGCCACTGATAAATGTGAGATAGGCACTGGTTCCGTCGAGGATCACCCTTCCGACGACAGAGAGAAGCCTTCTGACGACATCGAGAAGACTCCAGAGTGCGCGAAGACCCAGGGTACAGGTTGTTGCAGGTCTGATGCCGTCGGGGGGAGGTGATAAGTCGAACAGCGGGAAAGCCGTCATTGGGAAGGGAGACAGTGCCGTGGGCAATAAGATCGATGACGGGGATGCCGATAAAGGTACCAAGTGCAAGGCCCACAAGGGCGAAACCATGCAGCCTGACCCTCGCCGCAGCAACAGGTCTCGCACTCCTGCTCCTTTGTAGATATGCATGTTATAGCTATACCGCTTCCTTTTTTGCTGAACCTTTAGGTTTGGCTACCCAGGAGAACATCGATTTTGCGTATCAGTTTTTGATCTGTTTGTCATGAAGAATTGGTCATCCCAGCGGAAAAGATGCGAAACAGGTAAATGAAGCAAGGGAAACAAAGGAATTGAGAACTCCCCATTAAAGAAGGATTCTCATTGATCCATCTGTCTGCCTCCTCGTTCTATTGAAGAGATGCAGCCCTTCAGCTTTGCATCTTTGTCATTGCTTCGGGCTAGTATCCGTTGACGTGGGACTTTCGGTGATCATCATGAAACATCTGAGTCGTCTAAATAGAAAGGATTGGTTCTCGCTCACCTAAAGGTTCAGCACCCGCCTCGAAGAGGCCCAATCCACGTCATAAAATGACTTCCTAAAAAGTCTGGAAAAGTGGTGCTCTTATTAGGTTAAACGGCAACAACAAGAAAGGTTTATAGCTTGGCGAAGCACAAAATCCCCCCGGTTATTCCCGGAATCTGCCAAAGTAAATAGAGCATAGCTTGATCACACAACACCAAATACAGGCGCTGGTTCGAAACCCTCGAGAAATTGAAACCTGCCAGCACGTGACCGGACGCAAGGCAAGTCGCAAAAATACTTGAGGGAACTGGAAACATGCTGAAAGTATTGAGGTGAAGGGATAAATCTATTTAACAATCCCCTTTGTTGGTATCACCCGGGTTGTTGAATTGAACATTTCTATTTAACAACCCCATCCTATTGATAAACTGGTCACAAACCGGTCATCCTGAGGTTTAGGGACATGCAGCTTGACTATGGAACCTCCCTGGAGGCTCCCAGAGGCTCCCAAGTCATTTTGATTCTGAATTCACCGAGGTTGAATTTTTTGGGTAGGGTAATCAACTTGAAAGTTTGTGCCTACCGACGATCCAATTATCCTGCGCAGAGAAATATTTCGGCCTTAGCCTGCGGAGCCAGAATCATCCTTTTTAAAACCCACCAGGACACAGAACTACCTATCAAAGCATAAAAAATCAGCCGACTTGAGGACTCAGAAGGAATCAGCGAGATTCAATATTACAGCTGTTTGACGGCCCAGCTTTCAGCGCTTCTTTTCAATGCTGATAACATTTGGATGCACGTCATATGCCCACCCCACTGAGCACCGACAACGGGAAGAAGTTTGACGCAAATTTCGGAGCCCCACGAACAAACATCGACATGGTATGTAGTATAATATTATCACAGTCTCGCGAACGTGTAGGTCTCCACAAGCCTGGATGCATGATGTGTTCCCAATGACTGTGCAACTAATCAACATGCAGCCGTATGCGGCAGTTCATGCGCTTTCCCGACGCCCCTCCTACTCCGCAGATGCTCCATTTGTTGGAGCTCCCCTGAGTAATGCGATGCGGCGCGGTTAATGTAAGTGCCCTCGTCCGGTCAAATCCTTCACCACGCTGAGCTGGGGCTGATGTTCTTTGTCCTTCCGCGCCTAATGCTGTAGACCCCTAAATGTTGTAATTTCAGCTTTCGAAGTCCTAGGGGCAGCTTGAAGCGTCCACAGTGCAAGGTAAGTTTGAATGATTATTTCAGCTTCAGGCGATATTAAATTACTTGCAGCTTAGTGCGCACCGCACACCTGTGCTATGTGCTCAAGAGTACCGCATATCCTCATTACAATCTGCGAGTGCATGTCAAAGAGGTATGATTTTTTGTGGTTTCAACCGAGCGGGCGCATAACGAGCTTGCAGCCAGCCATCTTCCAGCGTGGATATGTGTTATGATTTCGTTTAACCGAACATAAATCCAATATGGTGCCAATCACTTAGTCACCGCTACTTTTGTACAGCGGCCAATCTGGCCAGCGGAAATTTTTGGCGGGAAACACCCTAAAATGGATGTTTTCCTGAGGGTAAATTGTAGCATCAGCCGCGTGTAGCGCGGTGCCAAAACGTGTTTTACCCACTTTTAATGTCATTTTTTTGTGGCCCTGGGCATATTTGGCAGGGAGTGGCCAATTAGGGCCCTCCGAAGTTATTGATCTCACCCAGTTTTGACTTCAAGAGAAATCCCTCTGAACAAAATGTTCCTCTCATTAAAAGGAGCATTTCCACCAGAGGGATAAGAAATTGGGATAAAACTGGGCCGGCTATATCCGGTGTACAAAAGTAGCGGTGCCTAAGTGATTGGCACCATAGCACCGCGCTGTTACTATCATCGGACGGGGTCCATGGGGCAACTTGGTCAGTCGGATTCTTTTCATCAATTCTAGCAAGGAATACACAATTCCATGCTGACTCGAGGATCTCATGGGTGTGATGAGCGTTCCTGCTGATGCATGTGCCTCCTCGTCCTGCAGCACCCTTTGCAAACCCATCGGTAAATCCCCCATAAGTATTTCAAATGTATTTAGATCTACCTTCATCCGTGAATGCACGAGGATGTTGAATGATCTTTGGCACAGCAAGACCAGCATGCCTATGTGAAAAAGCAGTTTGCACATACATCTAATTGTCTTCACTAAAGCTATAAGAAAATGAGGCAGGGCGGTCAGGTCAATCCCGGATTATCTGTATTGTAATCAATCTCTGTTGAATTCTTTCGGACTATGGAATAAATGAAACCGCCGGGTTGCCTTGCACGCAAGGATGTGAGTTCACCATGATCTCAGATGACACAGACAAATAATATTAATCAACACCCATGCCGGAGCGGAGCAACGACATATCTTGTATATTGTCTAGCAGATCTAACAGTGTCACGTGGTTGGTCACATCGCTTAATGTCACAGATTATTAAAAGTGCTGAACGACCACCATATGCGACCTGGGGCAAAACTATCCATCTTCTTCCAAATCAAGGATGGTGTTACTTACGTGATCCAGGTGTTCTCACTGGAAAGTGATGAATTACATTTGGCCCTTTAGTTCGAGCTTGCGCACTCAATGCGCACTGATACCATGTTGACCGCTGGATTGAGCCGGCATTTTGATGGTTGATGGAACGACCAATTGGCTCGCTCGACATGTCCCACATGAGCCAGATCAGCCATGCTGGGTATTTCTGGTTGGTTCAGACCAAGGCAAAGATCAAAAACCATCGCAGAAAGTTCACTTTCCGTACCCCAACCATCATGAATCACCGCAACTGCAACACTCTGGGTAGCTGTGGCTTGGCCTGGAGCCGTGAATGGGACACAACTGTTCTGAAGCCCATACATCATCCAGATGTCCCAATGAGCTGTGCCACCCATCTCAACCTATGAAACGAGATTGACAAGGATGGTCATTGTGAACCGCGTTGGAAACACATCGTCACCTGGATAGGGGGACGGGCCACATTACGCAGGAGGAGACACTCCTTGACGAGGACATCACCACGTTGATGTCGCTTCAGACAGATGAATCGATCCGAGCAGCGCTACACAACAATGTTGTCAAGTTTGCGAATTAGATCCAGAGTTGGAACTAGCCATCCAGCCCGCACGATTGCTATCTAGTTTGCTTTACTTCCCTCGTGAATCTGCAGTGCTCCAAAAACAATCTATTATTCTCCAGAATTTCGTAGTTGCCGGTTGTCCCTTTTGCGGTCTGACTTGAATTCACGTTGCGGTAATATTAACTTTTTCACGTGTGGGACTCCCTGACTTTATTTTATGCGGAGCTCAACTATGTTTTACGCATGGCTCAACTGTATATTACACGGGGCTCGAATGTGTTTTACGTGGATCAAAACATGATGGGGACCCTCTTTCTTACGCGGAAGGTGCCGAAAAAGCTATTTATATTATGCAGAACCCACATATCTGACGCGCGGAATAAAAGGGCATCCGGACCACCATAAGAGTCCACTGATCTAATGATCAACAGGGTCAAATGCATTGACTGATACTGGCTCCGGTATTTTGATTTGATTTGATGTATCCACGACTCACTCTGTATGGGTTCTCTCACGGAATTTGGGGAAGGCTGTTACCATCACTATTCAATTGTGTTTTTCCTAAGCTCACAGCTTACGAGCAGAATGATCTCCCCAGACATCACTCCTTGGCAGATGAAAAAGGAGGGTATCTATAGCCCAAGTATACCTTCTGTGAGGATACATGTGACATCTTCAAGGTGACATTATCAAGGAACAGAGATGCATGTGCATCTATGGCTCCAATCATCAGTGCAACATCAGAGTGATGATCACATGATGAGCCAATGGATGTTCAACCTCCCACGTACATTGAGGATAAAAAGGACCATGTCACCAGCACAGTCAGAATTCTGGCCCATCAGACCAAATGCCTCCCCAGCCTATTGCGACCGAAATCCGATTAAACAACATTCTAAAATGTTTCACTATAGCGGTGGATACCCTCGAGGTCCTTGCTAATAGCTTCAAGACTCCATTCTTGGAACCTATCTCCAAAACTGCCAAGTCTCTACTGATTGCTGTACAGGTACATTTCCACTATAAATCATAAAATCCATCTCACTTTTGCCAGACTGTCAAGCAAAACAGGAGTGATTGTGCCCAATTGTTGGAGCAAACCTATGGGTTGCTCTATGCAATTGTTTCTCTCCATATGAAGCCAGAGACTGGTCTGGATTTGTCACCCAGCATGTTGAATCATCTTGGGAAATTCACAGAGTATGTCTCTACTTGTAAATAAATTGTTGCTGATTGTATATCCTCAGCGCACTCCACATGATCCATACATTTGTGGAGGCCCAACAGGATAAAAGCAAGATCAGGCACTTTTTTCGTCAGGGAGAAATGATCAAACTGTTGAAGGATTGTAATGTGGGTTTACAGGAGGCAGTAGATCATTTCAAGGTGAAGTGGTTTGCTGTATCATATATATATGCAAGTACTCAACCGGAAGAGAAAAAAAAGCTCCAGGATATTCATCTACTCAATGAGGTTGGAATCATGCAGAAATTTGCAGAAGACAGACATCAAGAGGTTCTGGGTTTGATTGATGCCTTTTCTGATGGAACTACTTCAGACAAATGGTCATTGGTGGGTGGACCTTGTATTCTGGGTGTAGCAAGCAGTAACTTTGTACAGACAAATAGGGTCCTTTCTAGTTCCTCCAACAGGTATGGTCCAAACTAAGATTGATAAAATTGAACCTGATCCTATTCTAATCAAGCTCAAGCTCAATCTCCATGCTGCCATCAGAACCAAAAATCTTCCATGGTCGAGAATCTGAACTTTCCGGCATTGTCAAACTGTTCATGCAGGAGACACCGAGGATAGCAATTTTAGGTGCAGGTGGAATTGGGAAGACAAGTCTTGCAAGAGCTGTTTTGCATCATCCAACAATCACTGGGAAATATGCCCAGCATCGCTTCTTTGTTCCTTGCGACTCTACATCAAGTAAAGATGAATTGGCTATCCTGATTGGGGCCCATTTGGGACTGAAGCCAAAGAAAGATCTGGCCAAAGTGATTTTGCATCATTTTGCCACCAATCCAGCCTGCCTCTTGGTCCTGGATAACCTGGAGACACTCTGGGAGCCAACAGAGATCCGTCGAGACATTGAGGAATTTTTGTCTCTGCTTACAGATGTAGTGCACCTTGCATTGATTGTAAGTGCTGATATTCTCACCTTAGTATTGTAACTAACACTCTAGTAGATCACAATGCGAGGGACAGAAAGGCCAGCATCTGTACGCTGGACTAGGCCATTCTTGCCAGCTTTAAAACCCTTGAAACAGGATGCTGCCCGCCAGACTTTCATCGACATTGCAGATGATTGTCACAACGGTGATGACATTGACAAAGTTCTCCTCCTGACTGACAACATGCCACTTGCAATTGATCTCATAGCCCACTTGGTGGAATCCGAGGGGTGCCCCAATGTACTGGCCCGTTGGGAGGAAGAGAAAACCTCTGTGATCTCGGATGGCCATGACAAGCGATCAAATCTTGATCTATCTATTTCAATGTCTCTATCAAGCCCCCGAATCACATCTGTGCCTCATTGCCAGGATCTATTGAGCCTCCTCTCAATGCTCCCTGATGGGCTTTCAGATATAGAGCTGGTACAGAGCAAGCTTCCAATAAAAGACATCCTCACTTGTAAAGCAGCCCTGTTGTCCACCTCATTGGCCTATAGTGATGACCACAGACGGTTGAAGACTTTGGTACCCATTCGTGAATATATGGCAAGATATTACCCCCCCATGGAGTTCCTTGTTCAGGCTCTTTTCAATTATTTTCATCAACTGTTGGAACTTGAGTACAAATATCATGGGACTGTCTCAGCTTCTGAAATGACCATACGGATCACATCAAATTTGTCAAATATCCAGGGCCTACTTCTCAACAGGCTCCAGCACCAGAATCCTACAGCGGTTAATACAGTCTACTGCATCCTATATCTCAATGCTTTCAGTAGAGTTGCTGGACAGGGCCGGACTCCTTTGATGGACCATATTGCCCATATTCAGCCTCTCCCATGTGGGCTGGAGGTTTTCTTGATTACAGAGATCTTCAGTTCTTGGCCCTATCATCCAATTCCTAATCCTGTGGTACTGGTTGAGCAAGCAATAAAACAATTGCCTTACTTTGATGAGTCTGATGTCAAATGTAAGTCCTCAAGCAATATCAGTTCCCTTATGATTGAACATATTCAACAGGTCGATTTTACAACACTTTGGGAGCCTATCATCGGCAGTCCACGGATGATATTCATACAGCTATCAATTACTATCAGACTGGACTCTCATTGGCAATTTCAACTGGGAACACCCGTAGACAATGTCAATCATTGATATCTTTGGCAGGAATCAAGTGGCAAATGGGTGATCCAGCTGCAGGCCAACTGTATGCATCTGAGGCACAGAGGCTAGCAAAGATTTCTGCAGATTTATTTAATGAAGCAGGGGCACTAGACATTGAAGCACAATGTTGCTATCCACTTGGAAACTACAAATATGCAGCCTCTCTCTGCAACAGGGCAAGAGATCTCCTGACTCATTGTGGGATGTCTGGTGGTGATTTGGAAAACTTGATTATGTCAACTCAGGCAGAGATGTACAAGCTGAAGTCAGAATATGTGGAGGCCCGAGATATCCACAGGCAAATTCTTCACGGACTCCCTGTTGAACTAGCTTCCCATGCTCATGCCTTTGCTGTGCTCAATATTGCAGAAGTCGAGGTGTTTCTGGATGTACCAATGAACGATGTGAAAAGGAAGGTTGATACAGCAAAACCAATATTCAATTCATTAGGATGTGTGGTCGATGCAATGTTCTGTGATGTCATAATGGGAGCCCTCCATTTGAGAGAAAGAAATCAACCATCTGCAAAGCCGCTTTTCCACAAGTGCCTTTCTTTCTTTTGGGGCCATCAGACCGAAATGGTAAATTACTGTTTAGAGAGACTTGGTGATAGAAGTCTCTGGGGTTCAACAGATTGGCCATCTTCTTGGACAATAGTATATCTTGTCCATGCCTCAAAGTCACAGCAGAGCCTAGATGTTCATAAGGCTCTTCAATTCCTTGGGGATGTTTTCTGCACTGAAGGTGATCAGGATACAGCAGTCAGCCTCCTGACGGTTGCCCTCAAGGGATTCACACGGATGGATGTCCACCGCAGCCGAGCAGAATGTATGCTTCAACTTGGATACATCTCGAAAGAAAATGGGGATGTCCTGAAGGCAACAGAGTATTGGAGAAGTGCAAGATTTCTGTTTGAACGGTCATCTCAAGCAAAAAAAGTTGCCCTCATTGATGATGAACTTCTCAGCATCTCGGGAGATGTCCTCGAAGAACACACACAGAGCTTGACACTTCTCTCAGAAATCCATGCACCAGGTGCAGCCCTCAAGACCATAACTGAAAGCCTGGCTGAAGAAATTGAAGAGCCAGGGAATCCAGGTCAGGGTGAGGGGAAAGAGCTTGTTCCTGTGTTAATTTGAGTTGGGTCAGAATGTGTGGTTGAGATGTCTGTTTAATCTGAACTTTCTTTTTCAATACCTCACTCACTCAGTGTTCATGTTATGGTGTCAAGGATATATCTGTACTTAGTTGCTGTCGTTGGCTTGTTGGATATGCCTGCTCACCATTTTTGTTTGTTTCCTTTCTTTGTTTAGTATTTATACTGTTCAATGTCCGATATTATCCTTGAATTCATGTATGGGATTCTCAAGTGCCGATGATACTGTTGAGCGAACTACCAACGCAGAAGCCAGGTCTTTTCTTTGTGCTCTAAAACGATAAATGACAAGGCCTGCAAGTCTCCTATGGAAGAAACAAGTTGTCCATAGCTCCCAAAATTTTGCAAGTGCAAGCATCAATTAAAAAGAGCTCTCCTCAGCTTGGCTTCGCTGGGACTCGAGTCCACATTTCCCACATCCACTTTTGTGTGATGTTCAACCTGAGCATGCTCTGCGTTGCTCTACAACGTCTTCAGTGTTGAATAACCTTGCACCAGTGTGCTGTGAGGGCTCAGCTTGGATGGCCAGTGATGCGAGCCGGACGGAGATGTCAGGGCTTTCGTTGAGAGAATCCTGCATGGGGAAAGGGGCAATAGAAAGGTGCTTCCCTTGCTAACGGCTGCGGCGGGGGTCGAACCCACATCTCTCTTGTAGAGCGCAAATAGAGGATGAACAGGACAAGAGTGATCTACTTTGATCTACAAAGCCTTGAGTAGCAGTGATGCGAGGCTGAATGAATCAAGAGGCTGTGACGAAGGCAAGAAGAGGGCAGTGTCTTGAGGGTTTGAAGAGTGGCCACATCAGTTCTATGGATCCACCAGTAGAGGGAGCGGGTGGTTGGTTCATATCTAGAACCATCTCGGTGATGTAGCGATGTCAGTGAAGTTGACGTGCCATCCAGAAATTGATTCAGTGCAACAAAGGGACACAGACAACAGCTCACGGCTTCGGTGGGAGTCGAGCCCGCTTCTCTCTCTCAGGGTACAAGATCCGATTGATAGGACCAGAGTGATCTGTGTTGAACTACAAAGCCTTGAGTAACAGAGATCAGGGGTGGTTGCGTCAGGCCATGTGCTGTGAGGTGGCTTCGATCCTGAGATTGTGAAGTCATTTCTACAAGGGAAGTGCACTTGCATGCCGTGCTTTCAGCGTGCCCACTCGGAGGGAAGTGCTTGTTGACCCTGTAATAAAAAGGAATCAGGAGCACTCAGGGAAACAGCTTAGGCGGGACTCAAATCTCTCATGGGATGGGACTGTATAATGGGACAAGAACGATTTTCCTTGATCCACAAAACCCTGGGTACCAAACCGCGGTGTTGAATAAACCCAGGCATTTTGCACAGGGATTACAGTCAGCAAAATGAACGAGGATATCTGAGAACTCGGGAGCAATCACATTGTCTCATTCACTTTGTGGCCTGTCGACCAGGACTCCTGAGGGGAGTTCATAACGACAGGGCAACAAAAGGGGAATCTCATTTTCACATGGCTTCAGCGGGAGTTGAACCTGCTTCTCTCTCTCTCTCTCAATTGCAAGATGGTCGCGGACTGAATCGAATTTCGACGTCTGGGAGCTCGGATCATAATGGGACATCTCCCGATCCAAGAAGGAACTGTACTGCCAAACGAGCCGGAAAGAACTGAGGTGGGGTGTTCCCCCATTGGATAAGAATCGCAGGAGATCATCAAAGTCTATCCTTCCCCTCAAGCTTGACAAACTGATTGTTCGGAGGTTTGGGAGATCAAGAGAACGGAAGATGTTTAACAACACCTCGTTGGGTAGGGATCGTATCTCGAGGTTCTTGAGTGTGTCGGCTACACAAGCCAGACATTTGGCCCAGTTGTGAAATGTAAATTCGGTTACGTTGAAAGATAGAGAAGTTAAGGGTGGTCTCGATTGTTGCAGAAATGATTCGAACACGAGAGATGGGGGGTTTTCATTGTCGCTCTCCCAAACCGATATGTTTAAAGATCGTAGAGCTGGAAGAGTGAGGTGTTGGAGGAAGACTGCAGCAGGGTGGTGCCATGAGAAGCCATATATAGCGATGGATTGTAATTGTGAATGTGTTATTACTGCTGTCAGAGAAACCTCCGGGTGCTCTGTGAGGAAGCATTCAGCTTCGGTGAGGTTTGAGGCGAGGGCGAAGAGGTCCAGGTTCTTAATGATCCCATTGAATTTTGTGAGCTGCGACCACGGTGGTGTAAATATATCAAGTGGGAGTGTCGCCGTGGTTTCTGAATCCATGACTAGAGTGCGCAACCGGGGTGCATTAGCGAAGACGTTGAAACCAGTGGCGACAGCGTCCGGCCCCTCCGCGCACCAAAGTATGGTGCTGTGAAGCAGAGGGAATGTCGCTGAATGGAGTCCCAGCTTGATGAGACCGGGCGCGGACATCTGGAGCTTGAGATGACGCACTCTCTGAGAGTAGCGCTGAACGATGGCGCAAATATGATCCTCTGTACAGGCTAAATTTGACCACTGTCTATCCTCGTCCTGGTCCTCATCTTGGGTTAATTCTCGGGAAGCGGAGAGGGAGATGGACAGAGGTCAATTCCCTGCGCGGCCCAGCCAAAGATCAATGAAGCTTTCTATCAACCCTGGCTCCGAGGCAACGCTGTTGGGAAACGCGTTGAGTCGGATGTTCAGCGTTGACCAGAGCGCCGGTGTGTCGAGAGCAATATCTCTCCACACTCGGCATACCTCCAGAAGAATGAGGGGAGCCATCGTTCGGAGTTCATGTCCCATCGAGGTCGAGTCCTCGTCGAAGGGACAGGGGAATAGAGGCGGATCCGGCAAACACTGGCAGCGGATGAAAATATTGGTCGTGATTTCAACCGGCAGCGTCAAGACGGGATACGTCGTGGCATATAGTTCGCGCTCTGTCACTCTCCGCTTTCGCTCGAGTCCGTCCAAAATAAGTTTCTGTTCGACGATTTGCGCCTCGAGCTCCGCGACGACGTTTTCGGATGGCTGCGGTGGCCATCATTTCTGTTTTTTTTCGTTCACTATATGAGTAAATGACTTCATGGCTGAGCCTCACATTAAGAGCACAGTCTCCTTTTCCAATATCTCCCCACAGGACGAGGAAACAGCGGTGAAAAAGTTCGAGTGACTCGGAGTGAGTGGAAGAAGAAAGCTGATCCACCCATCCAGAAGTCGGGCCGAGCCGAGCTCTCAAACGTTCAATTATTTCGATGTGCGTCGCCTAAGGACGCTGACGAGCCGCTAACTGTGTGCAAGTGATACCTCGGGTCCTGAAGTCCACCGTAGTACCATTGATTTTTGGGGGGACTCTCTACTCGTGATCCAAGTTTCTATTTTGAAATACACTATTGAAAATCCGGAAGCGGTGGACTTCAAATCCAGAAATTCGACAAGCGCCACGAGGTCTACCGGCCACATCTGAAAATTGACGGCTCGGAGGTTTGGAAGAGAGAAAATGATTTTTCTAAGGCTCAGATGGAACGAAGTTGGATAACAGGATCTTGCAATGAGGCGATGGATGCGCCGGTGCCAGTCTGAAAAAAAAGTCGAGATACATGATGATTCCAATGGCTCGGAGGGTGATGGCTCAAATGTGTCCGAGGGCGATGGTTCAGATGATTCCGAGGACGCTCCTAGTGATTCAGATGATTCCGAATACGGTTTTCGTTATTAGTCGTCTCCCTTTAAATTCACTGCGTTGAGGCCCCCAGTAGACACAGGTTGTGTCTACCCACGTAGACCCACGGGTAGACACAGATCTATGTCTACTTATGGTTACATGGAGTAGACACAGAGCGTCGATGTGTGTCTACCTGTGTTTATGTGTGCAACACTGTGTCTACCTGAGGTAGACTCATGTATGTAGAGGTTACGGTAATTAGATAATGTCCTCAGTCGCACACAGTTGTGGGTAAGACTCCATATTAACCTGTAGAGGTTACGGTAATTAGATAATGTCTACAGGTAGACGTAAGTATAAGATGAGGTAAAATATAAGGAAGGAACGTACCCTCAGTCGCACACAGTTGTGGGTAAGACTGAGGGTCGTCGCTGCGGAGCCGCACACTTTATAGTGTGCGGGTACGATCGAGAGTGAAACAAGTAAATAAAATAAAATAGTAACCTTCCCAACGTAGGGCTGAACGCCAAAGTCCACGAAAGGCAATGCCTCTCGTCAACAATGTAGACTCATCTGGCCAAATGTAAACACATGTATTAGACATCTTTCTGGTTCCCACTGACCATGAATTGTGAATTGAACATTTCCTCGCACTTCTATTATTGTGTTTTCATATTTCGGCACACTCGGCACTGGCTGCGTGGCTTGTTTGGTAGGCCCGTGCTTCCGGCATCAGACACATCAAACTCAGCTTAACTGAATCTTCAACCAACATAAGTACCGGCAGGGGAGTAGTAAAATTATCTGTGGACACATCCAGGGTCAAAATGTGTGCAAAATAATGGTGGCCGGTGTGTCTACCTTGTGTCTACCAGCGGTAGCGAAAGTAGACAAAGGTAGCCGAAGGTAGCCGAAGGTAGCCCAATGTGGGAATGCTGTGTCTACATGACGTAGACCTAACGTAAACGAACCGCTGCAAAGGGTGTGTCGATCTGGTGTAGACCCCCCTTGTCTACGCAGGTAGACACATGTAGACACGTGTAGACACACGTAGACGAACCGCCGCTCACCTGTGTCTACAGGGGGCCTCAACGCAGTGATTATCAACAACTGCCAATGTTATCTTATCTTTGTCTTATGCTCAACCAACTAAACCCGAAGTACGTGGACGTGTCGGGTGTATTTAAAAGATTCCTAGGCGATATATTTTTTACTCGGGATAAATTCTGGACGATGTATTGAACGGTACACTTGAAGGAATACAATAATGAGTTCATGATGCATAGTCTGGGTCCACGACCACCACAGGTTTGGCTGTCGAGGACCCGTTGAACAAGGACAAGAATGCTTCTGGACCGCTCTCCAGCCCCATGAAAAGGTGTTCCTGCCCCGTAATTTTACCTTGTGCAACTAGCGGCGGGATCTCCGTGAAGAATCGAGCATTGTATTCAGGCGTGTCCGCGACGATGAAACCCTCGAGACGAATACGACGCTTGAACATAGTGCTCATGTTCTAGGCAAGTGGAGTCAATAACTGTAGACAGGTTTAACGCAGAACTGACCTTGATGCCATAACGCTGATCACTCGGAATGTTGTACTCAGCAATGGCACCACAGCTCTGTCATGTTTTAAGCGATGATGGTGTGAGCACATAAAACAACTCACAATAACTCGGCCTTTCATGTTCATGTTGTCAAGGGCGGCTTCGAGCTGGTCTCCACCAACATTGTCGAAAAACAGGTCAATGGGGCCGTACTCAGCGAGTGCTTCCGCCACGGGAGTCGTCCGGTAATTAAAGGCGACGGCTCCGAGGGATCGCATAAATTCCACTTTGGCATCGGTACTCGCAGAACCAATTACCCTGAGCCTATAGTGAACCTGATGAGTTTCGCGAACGATGTCAGGAACTGTGATGTACCCTTTGAGTTTACACAGTTGAATAACCATGCTGAGGAATATTAAGCTCCGTCGGAAAGCAAGAGCGCGCACACGCACCTTCCAACTCCGGACGCGCCAGATGATACGTAAATGGTCTGACCCTAAAAAGTAATGAGGTCTAGATGATTCGAGGGAGGGGTTGTAGACATGCCGCTTTTGGTTCTGCGAGTTGCTCTAAACCGATGAATGCGGTCAGACCAGGAGCACCCAGGCAGCTGCAGTATCGTGTCCACGGAAAGGCGCCTTGCGGATCAGGAACAGGTTGCAGGACGAGTGAATCCATATCAAAGGTGTACGCTGGGAAATCTGTATATTCAACGCGAGCTGGATGAGCGTGAGTAAACGGTTGCGAATCAAAGATGTTCCAAATACCCTCCATGTAAGGTTGCACAGTATATGCTTCCCATGGTGTAAAGCCATACATGTAATCTCCTGCTTTCACTCCTTCCTTTTCAGACCGAAGGACAAGAACCAGTCCGAACCCTACAAGTCTGGGTCCGGTTGAGGAAAGCACTTGAAATTGACGGTATATGTATTAGACTCACGGCTGTCCCAGCTTCATTGGAGTAGAGTAGCTGTCTATCGAAGCATCTCGCAGGCGTTCGCGCATATATGGCTCCGGACTGAGCAAGCGTTCAGAGGTAAGATAAGAGCAGTTTTATGAGAAGTGACCTGAGCAGCAGTGTTTTAGTCAGAAACCCGCCATTTAATTCGAGATCGAGGTCGATTGTAGGTGAAGGATCAAAAACAAGGTGCTTCCCAGCGACTGGGAGTTTATAGCTAGGATTCTTTGCTAGAATAACGCGCGGATTTGCGGTAGGTGCCATCGCTGGGTGATTGCTGACTGGGAAGATGAGGTGGGTCGGGTATTTATGTCAAATCGAGGAGGAAGGGTCCGGCTTAGTGCGCCGTAGGAAGATCCCATACGGAGAAGATGAACAGATGGACAGATCAAAGATGACGCTCGAATGCGCCCACCTCGGGTGCAGAGTCAGGCAGGGTCAGAATCCGGTTAGAAGACCTGGGACTGCAGATGTGGAGCCACAAAGCGAAGTCAACTGTTTTGAATCATCCAGTCCAAGCTTAAGTTACCCGGGCGTCGCTCGTCGGAAGGGTCAGAAGTTGCGTGCGCTATCGAGAGTGCCAGATTCCTAGTACGTCCATATCATGCGAGTGAGATCCTCTAGGACCCACGAAAGAACCAAGAAGAAAGATAAGCATGGAAAGAAGATGATACCGGACGCCGTGGTAATCTTGAAGAGGATTTTGATTCCCTGTTTCGTATGGCAAGTTCGCACCATTCTCATACCCGGCTTCAAAATCGCTCGGATGTCCGATCGCTTCGTGCCAGACTAAAAATTGGCGAGTCAAGTGATACGTAACATCCCAAGCGACAAAATATCAAAAGTGACGCAAGCGCACTGTTTCGGGGAACCCGCCGGGTCCTCCCAGTTCCCGCGTAAGCCGGTGTCCCGACCCGACCTGTTTGTTTCATGGCGCACCCAACTTCTGCTGTTTTAAACCCGCACTCTATCTTCGCATAGATTTACCACTAGGTCAAATTGGAAGTCAAGATGACTCGAATTACAACTACCTGGGGTTTCCTCTGAATCCCCTCGGCCGAAATCGATGGGGAGAAGCTTCGCCGAGAGATGTCGGGTAAAGCCGCCATCCATTTTGACCTCGGCAGACAGCACCAGCAACCTAAAGAAGGATCTTCGAACGACAGGATTATCGGCCATCTCTCTTACCTGGTTTCGCTTATTATTTGACTCTGGCTCCCCCAATTGAATGGAGAAGACGTACACAAGCGCCACACCCAAAAAGTATTTAAGACAGCAATGCGGGACTGCGCCGGGCGCATTCCAACATCTCAAACATGCCTGCACCTTTTTCTCTCATCCGGGCCTTCATTGTTTCGATCTGGGTCGAAGTTAGTTGGTTAAGAATTTATTGGAGCATCACTGATCTATTTAACCAACGCAGGGTGTAATATACGGTTCGCACGGACTCTCATGTCTGCTGCATGCAGTGCTGACTCTGTCTTTCTTCGGCAGGCTTCTTTATATGCATATTCTCGCTTTCACTTGCCGTCAATCTTGGGACGTCGAAACGCCAGTCGCCGCATAGTCGAGTAAGAAGATTTCCTCAATTATGGTCACAATCCGACGAATTCTACAGGCAATGTTCATCGTGGGCATCATCACATTTATCCTGGCTACCGTCCACATATGTATGTGAACCCTGTAGCTCTCGAAACCCCCGTTGACTCAGTCGAACATCTAGCTATAAACTGTATGCGGATGATGCGCGGATATGTTGACCACAGCGCGTTGCTGGGCGGCCCAGTCGGTTATCTCGGCATTCTTTCGCAATGGGACCACGTCTTCAAAAATGTAATCTATGCGACACAAAGCATAGTCGGTGACTCTGTCGCTGTGCGCATCGATCTTCATTGTCAACCATCCATTCGTCTCATTACGGATTTCGTCCAGGTGTATCGCTGCTGGGTGCTCTGGAATCGCAACTTCTACGTCGTCTGCGTTCCTTTCTTCATGGTTTTCGGCAGTGCGGGTGTGTTCATGCAGCCAAATCGACCTCGCCTCTGTAGACATTGATTGTTTAATTCTCAGTGTCCGGATACATGACGTGTGCCATATTCGCGAAAATTCAAGTTGGGAGCACAGTGTTCGACGGCTCGCTCGACGCCTGGGTAAAAGCCTTCTACTCACTCGCCGTCGCCCAGAATATCATCACGACTGCCCTCATAGCTTGGCGCATCGCCGTCACGGAACAGCAAGCGTCGTCCTACCGCATAGGCAAAGGAAACCTCATGCCTATCCTTCGCATCCTGGTCGAGTCGGCGGCGCTCTACCTCGTGGCCGAACTGATCCTCCTCATCCTGTACGCGTCCAACAATAACGCGCAGTTCATTGCGCTGGAGGCGATCACGCCTATTGTCGTTCGTCCAATAAAAAAATAAAAAACATCGGACTCCTTGCTCATTGCTTCCAGGGCATCACATTCAACGCGATCACGATTCGGATAACGCTGCGCTCGCAGTCAAGCTCGAGTGCGAGCGGAAGTGGTAGCCAAGGGACGGACTCGCGGCATCCGACGATTGGGCACATTCCTCTCCGGCATATCACGGTGAACATCACGAATTCCAAGGTGACGGATTACAATGTGGAAAGCCAGTCTGGGAAGCGCGAGGAGGCGAGAATGTGAATGAGGTGCGAAAAATTAGCGGAGAGTAAATTAAATCACTACTTCTGTCTCACCCCAAACTAATTACAAATTACAAACGCCATGGGAATGCAAGCGGACAGTATTGTCTAAGAGATCTACTGAAAGGTATACGCGACACCTGCCCACAGTGCTGCGCCGGTCGCCCAGCCAGAACCATTTCCTCGTCTTCCTGGACAGAAAGCGACGACAATTGCTGTGAACCATCCAATCCAAGTTACCCGGGCGTCGCTCGTTGGAGGGTCGGAAGTTTGGGTGCGCTATCGAGAGTAGCGAGTGGAAACTATGACGATAAAATAACGGAGCGGGGATAACGGAGAAGGGAAAAGTAAAGACGCAACAATAGATGCTCCCACTGCAGCTGGAGCTAAAGTCCATCAAAACCTGAATGACTCTGCGTTGGCATAAGCGACGGCGGCGGGAGTAGCGGGGGCAGCAGCGCCACGCTGAGGAGCGGGAAGAAGAGGCCCAGGCTCCATTCGTTCTGGTAGTGGCCCAACTTCTGGCCCTTGAAACAGCTGATGCGAGTGGCCAGCGCGGACGTTTCGGGGAAGGAAGTGAAAAATTCCGACTCCTGACGGATCTCTTCGTTGAGCAAGCGGCAGATACAAGAGGTACCCACTACTAAAATTTGCTACACAGGCCCGTCGGAAAAATGAATTAAGGGTCCGGGGACTGCCAAGGTCTGTGGAGGTACACTGGATACCCTGTGCCCAGGTCTGTTAATGTACACTGGGCGGGGTTAGCGAAGGTCTGTCGAGTGTATATTTTCCAACCTCGGCAGAGCCATCGGAGGTCGTCTCCGGACATCTCGGCCGAGCCGGGCTGCCCTGCACTAATTTAGTTTAGGTTTGTCTTGATTAGCCGAGTTATGGAAGCACCAAATCGGTAAGTATTCCCACGGAAATGGTCACATTTTAGCCCATAACCTACCACCTATCAGGCCGCGATGTGCGCTGTTTATTAGCGCAGAAACTCATGTACGAACCTGATTCGAGCGTTCCCCTTCAACCGGGTAAAAAAGAGTCGGGGTTTCTTTTACCCTTCTAAACGCATTTTTAGAGTTCTCCGACACTAATAAGTACATACGGATTAACCCACTACCACCACCATCGAATCTATATTCCCTTGAAACACCGTGGCACCTGCTGTGTGCTCACGAATAACGCAAGGGGAATCAAACTGTACATCTGGGGATAGAGCGTGCCCGACGTCCGCGCCCGAACAAACCGCACCATCGCCAACCGCGCATCCGTTTTGCGTCGGGCGCATCCAGCTCAAAATCAATGCTACGTGTCCATTCAACTTCGTACTCTATTGTGATGCAGCCGCCTTCGACATGTCCCCTTATCGTGCTCTGGTCTCCCTCGCTGTTCGGCGCCGTCGCGCGCGCCTCGCCGCGACTTGGCTGACTAAGCATGACACTGCCACTCGGAATTCTCCGACTTTGTAATTGTCGGACGCTCTCGCCTTCGGCCTTTTGCTTGGTGCCTCTGTTGCTGCCGACGGTAAAGCCTCGTCAAGCTGGCTGAGCCCTGCCTACTCCATGACGTCGTGTGAGGCTTTCTGAGGCTTTCTCCTCCCGCACACCAACCGCACACTCGCGATCGACATCATTTGTACACGCATACATTCAGCCCTGTAACAGCATTGTTAAATGTAAGATGTTTGGCAAATACCATGGGCTACAATGTTGTGTCATCAACTCGGTTGCAGCACTTCTAACGAGGATCGTGCAACCAAATCTTCTGTAAAATGTTGCATAAGAAAGACAAGCAATTCAAGGTCAATGGATCTCGGTCATCTCGCCCCCCAGATCCCACATCATTTGGGGACAATCCGACCACACTCCAAGTCTTCTCTCGTACCACGGTAATTCATGCGAGTCGTGTACGCACATGCCGCATGCATCCCTTGTGCAGGCTGAAACAAGAAAATATAGCCATGATCCATCCTCCGACGTCCACCCGCCGGGCCCATGTATTGATTGACGTGCTAGCCGCAGAAAGGCTGCTGAAAAAACTACATTGATTTCGGCTTTTGCTAGGACGAGGATCACTGGATTCGGTGGCCACTTCCCGTAAATCAGAACCAAGTACGCACAATCGAGGTGCCCGTGATTACTGACTATTATGCTCCCTCTACTCCCGCCTTTGATAGACGTTCTGATAGCGAATAGCTCGTCAGGCCAGAGGGCTGGAGTCCAAGGCGAAGGCGCGAGAAGCTTGTGCGCGCTGGGAGAACCTTGTGAACACAGTGTTCAGTGTTTGGACCATCCTGTGTATAAAATTACTACTACTACTACCCTGTGAGGCTGTGTCTCGGAGTCGGCTTCTTGCGGCGGGTACCTTCGGTCTCCTTCCTCTTGGAAGGATAACGAATTCGAGTTTGACCTTCTCGGCATGCAAATTCAGGGTAGCATGTCATAGGTGGGAAGGGACATGAGACGCGTGGCAATGTGCGCGTCCGACGGCTTGTCCGATGTCGTTGTAAATGCGACCTAGGCTCGTTGTAACCTCTATAGCTTTCTACGTGATCTTCTGAAGACAGTCGTTCAAGGTCACTATGCTATAGAGGGTGGAATCTACGAGTACGAGCTGCCTCGGAGTTTGAAATTAGTGATGGCTTGGTGTTGGATGATTATTGAGACGCCGTTTTTTTGGCTCAGGGTTTCTGAGGTATTTAGCGTGAAGCTCATATGTTTTCTGGTATCATTTCCTGTGGATAGGAAGGTACACAAGGCATTTATTGCGCAGGTTTCTTGGAAGGCCAATTGATGTAGTGATGAAACCGTCACGGCGGCCACAGCGATGGCTCTCGGGTTTTGTTCGGATCTTTTATTTTCAAACTCCGAGGCAGCTCGTAGCCTCGTACTCACCCGTACTCGTAGATCCAAGCCTAAATGCGCCCGAGCTTCTCCGCGTGTCCACGGACCGGTACCGCTGCGATGCGAGGGCGCATGGTCGAGACTTCAACAGACTTACAGAGCGCGTAGAACTTCCTCTACATGGCCACCACTCCTCCCAATCTCAAGCTCTGATGCGTCTCTTTCAACCTCTCCCACAACTTGACCCAACCGGATCCTCCTCGAAATCACGAATGTGGGCGAACTAAGACGGATCGAGCCGCGGGATGACGGTGGCGGTCGCAACATCCCTCCTGACAATCCAAGCCTTCAGGGCATTGGCATTGTCGCTGCCCCGATTCATCCCCCATAATGTGGTAAGCACGCCGCGCCGCTGCAGATCGGAACCTCCCAATCATACAGCACGTCGTCCTTCAACTTCGTTCCAGCCTTCGAGTTTCCAAGCAAGGTGACCATCGTCAATCGTTCGGTAGCGTTCGGTCGCCCAATTTCTGCTGTCTTCAACCCAGCCGCACTCTATCTTCGCATAGATTTAGAGAGAAGAATCTTTGAACGACAGGATTATCGGTTATCTCTATTGCCCTGGTTTCGCTTAGTATTTGACTCTTAACTCTCCCATAATTGAATGGAGAAGACGTACACGAGCGCCACACCCAAAATAAAGTATTTAAGCAACGCGGGACTGCCCCGAACCCATTCCAACATCCCAAACATGCCTGCAACTTTTTCTCTCATTCGGACCTTCATTGTTTCGATCTGGGTCGAAGTTGGTTGGTTAATAAATTATTAGAGCATCGCTGATCTATTGAACCAACACAGGGTGTAATATACGGTTCGCATGGACTCTCAATGTTTGCTGCATGCAGTGCTGACTCTTTCTTTCTTCGGCAGGCTTCTTTATATGCATATTCTCCCTTTCACTTGCCGTCAATCTCGGGACGTCGACATGCCAGTCGCCGCATAGTCGAGTAAGAAGATTTTCTCAATTATGGTCACAATCCGACGAATTCTCCAGGCAATGTTCATCGTCGGCATCATCACATTTATCCTGGCTACCGTCCACATATGTATGTGAAACCCTGTAGATCTCGAACACCCTGTTGACTAAGTCGAACATCTAGCTATAAATTGCATGCGGATGATGCGCGGATATGTTGACCACAGCGCGTTGCTGGGCGGCCCAGTCGGTTATCTCGGCATTCTGTCGCAATGGGACCACGTCTTCAAAAATGTAATCTATGCGACCCAGAGCATAGTCGGTGACTCTGTCGCAGTGCGCATCAGTTTTCATTTTCAACCATCCATTCGTCTAATTGCGGATTCAATTCGTCCAGGTGTATCGCTGCTGGGTGCTCTGGAACCGCAACTTCTACGTCGTCTGCATTCCTTTCTTTATGGTTTTCGGCAGTGCGGGTGTGTACATGCAGCCAAATCAACTCTGCCTCTGTAGACATTGATTGTTTAATTTCTTAGTGTCCGGATACATGACGTGCGCCATATTCACGAAAATTCAAGCTGGGAGCACGGTGTTCGACGGCTCGCTCGACGCCTGGGTAAAAACCTTCTACTCGCTCGCCGTCGCCCAGAATATCATCACGACCGCCCTCATGGCCTGGCGCATCGCCGCCGCGGAACAGCAAGCGTCGTCCTACCGCACAGGAAAACTCACGCCTATCCTTCGCATCCTGGTCGAGTCGGCGGCGCTCTACCTCGTGGCCGAACTGATCCTCCTCATCCTGTACGCGTCCGACAATAACGCGCAGTTCATTGCGCTGGAGGCGATCACGCCTATTGTCGTTCGTCCAATAAAATAAAATAAAAAACCGAACTCCTTGCTCATCGCTTCCAGGGCATCACATTCAACTTGATCACGATTCGGATAACGCTGCGCTCGCAGTCAAGCTCGAGTGCGAGCGAAAGTGGCAACCAAGGGACGGACTCGCGGCATCCGACGATTGGGCACATTCCTCTCCGGCATATCGCGGTGAGCATCACGAATTCCAAGGTGACGGATTACGATGTTGAAAGCCAGTCTGGGAAGCGCGAGGAAGGCGAGGATGTGAATGAGGTGCGAAGAATTAATGAAGAGTAAATTAAATTAATACTTCTGTCGCGCCCCAAAGTAATTACAAACGCCATGGGAATACAAGTGGACAGTATTGTCTAATAGATCTACTGAAATGTATACGCGGCACCTGCCCGCGTGCGGCATAGGCATACGAACTGACGGACATAATTACCACCTCATAATTGAGTCCAGTGCTACGCTGGTCGCCCAACCAGAACCATCCCCTCGTCGTCCTCCTCCGTCTCTATGCCGTTCTCGCTCCCGGCCACGCCTTCGAACGCAGAGTCCGCGAGGGATTCGCGACTCAGAGCCTTGCCTTCGAGCACCGCGTCCTCGGGCATAGCGGCGGCGTGCTCGCTAACGACGTCCGATAGAACGGCAGTTAAGGATGAGATGGAGCCGGGGGCTGGAAGAGGGGCAGGCGGCTTCGGTCCGGGCGTGGCGTTCGTGGAGATCTCGATTAGGGTGGCCAGCATCTGGTCGCTCACGAGGGTGACGAGGGCCGGGACGTCTGCCGCCGTTAGACCGGCCGTCGGAATGGGCGGGAGCATTGTAGAAGCGCGCAAGGACACAGAAAACCGCTAGTCACGTAGCGTACCTCGCACGCCGCTCTCAAACAAGGTTTTGTGGTAGATGTGCCAGTAGTTCTCCGCGACGATGGGGATAATGGGAGGCCGGCATGGACGGCGAGGTGGAACCCGCCCTTCTGAGCGACAGCATCTCGGCGTGCTCGCTGCTGTTGCGCGTGCCCTCGGGATACATCCATAACGAGATGCGCAGGTTCTGCATCAAGTTGACGGCGGCGTCGATCGAGCGCATGGCCCGCATGGACTTTAAATTTCCCCGATCGATGAAGATAGCACCGGACATTGTCATGAATGGGCCGAGTGGCGTGAACCATAGGGACTTTTTCAACATGATGGACGTCCGTTTCTCAGTCCGGATGAACTCCAGAGACAGTAGTTGGCCGCATACCGCCCCAAGGGAATCAAGTCGAGCATGCTCTGGTGATTTAAATGTAAGGAAACAGGAGCGAGAGTAGCCCGAGCAATATGGATGAAGGTCGTGGTTGAACGTTGGATATCGATCATAAACTTGAATCCGGCAGCCGGCGCGAACTTCCGTTCTCTAGTGGACCGTGCCGTGTAAATCTACCTACCTACCCACCTACCAGCCAAGCCAATGCCGCACCCCGCTCACTCGCGTACAGCTGAGAATGCACGCGTGGAGGCATCTCCCGATGTGCACGGCGAGTTCACAAGCGCCGAAGGATTACACCAAAACAATTACAGCATCACTCCATGATCTTTTGCTTCTTGCAAACGCCCACCTCTGAAATCTGGCTTATCCTCACTCTCACCTGATAGCTCCACGTACATGGCGCCCAAGCCTTCGGGAGGCGCAGCCAAAGCTGATGCAAAGACCAAAGTAACGATTTCTGTGCCTGTCGAAGGTGCGCTCACCATTCTTCTTCAACAGAATTGTTACCAACTGTCTATCTAGGCGTAGAATTCAACTGCGAGGATCCGGACGCGAAGGCCAAGAAGGTAACGGTTTACAAGTCAGAGGACTCAAATACGGTCGACGTTGGTCGGAAGTTGTTCGGGGAAGATATCAAGATTATCAGCAAAAATCATGCCCGACTGACTTTTGAAGATTCCAAGGTCTGCATCGTTCTTCGTCCCGGATTATAATCAAGGCTCACTGCTCTTCAACAGGTCTCGATAACCGATCTAGGCTCCTGGAAGGGCACTTGGGTGCAGTCCAAGAAGGGCGCCTTGACGAAGGATGTGCCGCATGTGCTCAAGGACGGGGACAGGATTGTTTTGGGTTCGAGGCAAGACCAGGGGATCGCCAAGGTGTGTGCGTAACATTTCGTTCGCTGCTGCAATTGGGTTCTTATTTTTCGCGCAGGATCCCGACGCCGTACGCGTAAAAGTGAAGTTCCTGACGGAACCCTCTCCCGCAGACAAGAAACGACCGTCTTCCGCACAGTCGACTAAGGCTAAAACGCCGCCCTCGTCTCCAAAAGGCACGGCTGACGAACCGAAGACACCCTCGCCGTCAGGTCCGAAAGCTGGCGCTAGCAAGCAGGTTAACCCTCCATCAGCTCCCAAGGTCGCTTTAACGAAATCTGAGCGCTCTGATACCCCGGATGCGATGCTCAAACCACCTGTCAATAATCAGCATCGCAGGACTACGAGCCTGCATGCCCCAGAGAAGCCCAAAGTGCTAGCTCAAACCGACGCAGCTTCGACTCGATCAACTAAGGTGCGTAGGCTCCATCTATAGATCATCCATTGTATCAAATATCGCGCCTACAGACACCACATACGAATCTGGAGCAACACATCAATATTCCCTGGTCGGAGACCTTCAGACTCGGGTTTGGTGTCAACGCGCTTACCGGCGAATTCACCGCCCGCAGCGCGCTTCGCCCGTTCAAGATGATCGAATCCTCGGAGCCAGGCAAGAGCAGCATATCCATCGAGCGCCTGCAGTGGAAGGACGTCAAAGACTTGCGTGATGAATTTGAGATGGAGCTCGGCGGGACGGTGAATGTGCTGGCTCCTGTTGGCGCAAACGTCAAGATCGCGTCGGTCCTCTCGCAGAACACATCCAGCTCGACGATTCTCGTGCAGTACAAGGTCGACTCGGACTTTACCGCCGATTTTATTCCGGAGAATGTGCGGCTCAAGGAGGGGCTGGAGAAGCTTCCGGATAAGGAGTTTAGGGATCAATTTGGGGACTATTATATCGCGGGATGTCGAAGAGCGTACAGCTGTCGCATGATCGTCGTCTGCAAGTGGGTGTACCCCAGTGCCGGGAATTGAGGACTAACTGACCCCTCCATTGTAGGATCAACGAAGAGACGGTCACCGAAAGCCTTGAAAGAGAAGCTATTGCCCTTGTCGAGGGATACTTCAAGGCCGGCATCAAGAAAATTAATGTAAAGAAGGAGACGACAAGGGTGTCCCTGCTCAGTGTGGTCGTCGATGCGGAGGGTTGCTCGGTCGATCACAACAGCGTATTCTCTGTTGCTGTCGAGGAAGCACCCAAGACGCTGGCGAAAGTATTAATGAATGCGCCCGGCGTTCGTCGCGTCGCGTTCCTATACCATTACAGGTGCGATCCATCTTGTGTCACAGTTAATCGATGCTGATTCGTTTTACGTAGTTCCCTCGATTCGTGCAACTTAAGCCGACGGGTAGACGTCCGTAAGGACGTGTTTAACAGGGCCCGCTTAATGCGGGACATGTACGCCCATCTCCAGGCTTGCCTCCTTCATCCTGCTCTTCAAGAGTTCTACGTTGATTGTCGCAACATCCGTGCGGTCCTCAAACGTTTCGAGGACCAGCGGAAGTCGGTGGTGCACGTAGGCAAGAACGAAAAGACGACCAAGAATATTGATACCCTTCAAAAGGACCTTACTTCGTCCAAGAGCAAGGCTGACGCCCATATCCGACGGTATGACTTCATCCACATCGTCGCCACCATGGACAAGAGCATCGTCTCGCACCCCCCGGCTCTCGCTAACGGTCTGCAATTCCATCGGTGGGACTGCGGCAAAACGGGCGGGACCAAGCAGAGCACGGAACTGAAGGCGTACAACCTCGTATCCTTTGAACCCGCGGCTTACAAGGCCTTCGAGGCCGAGTGGTACTCTCCCATCACCGACGGCTCGTCGACCCTCCGCCAGTTGCTCGGTGGCCCAAGCCCCCGGGAGACCATGAATTTCAGCATCCAAAGCTCGGCTGACGAGCTGCCGCCCTCTCCATTCCCCCCTTCCCCAAAAGGGAGCAAGCTCCTGAAGTTGCGTCCTCCGACTCAGCAGGCAGAAGGGACGGACAACCAGGGTACATTTAACTTTACCCTCGGCGACCACAAGCCCGTATACATCCTGGGTTGGTCGCTATCGTGTTACTGGCCTGAAGGCAAATCGGAGCCGACGATTGAAGTGAATCATCCGTCGAATTGCATCTTCTCCGACCGCCTGAGCATCTCCGTCGACAATTCGCGCTCGACTCAGTGGCACTGCAAGGTCACCTTTGTAATAAAGTCGACGTATAACTTTCCGGATTTGTTGTAGAGCGCCAATAAAATGAATTTCGGGTTTTTTTCTGGAGTCTGGGGTCCGGATCAAACGGTGTTGATGCGGCCCGCGGCAGCCTCTAATATCTATCTTTGTCTATGCACCCAGGTTTTTGGCGGAGACCACCTGCTTCAAACTGGACCACCGGGTCATCGCCTGTCATCGCTCGAAAAGAAATTTGTTATTCAATTTCAAGTGCAGGTCATGGGTCCCGCAAGGATGAACTCGCTTCCGGCGGGGAAGCGGGGCACATATAACTGAAATCCTTGTGCAGAATCCCAAGAAACCCATGATTTCTCTCGTCCCCATCTCGGTCCTTGCACTCGGCCTCCTCCCTGCGCTTTACGACTCAAAGAGCACGACTGACTGGAAGAAAAAATGCGACTCGTTTACTTCTCTTCCCGCCATTCCCGAGGCAATCAACGCGTCGCTCATAAAAGTTGACTACTACCCAGCTGGAGCCTTGTTCAACGAGTCCGACCCCAACACGAGCTTGACGTCTACAGGGTGCGGTTATCTAATTTTGGAGAAATGTTCGATGCTTAATGCGATGTATAGCTTCAAGGCATTTTGTCGCGTCCAAATCAACATCACGACCTCGAGCACGTCTTCTGCAGTATCGGAAATATGGTGAGTGTTGACCGTGGAATTACCGAGCGACGTGTTTATGGAAATCAGGCTTCCCGACGCCTGGTCCGGAATATTTTGGGGTACTGGAAACGGCGCATCGGGAGGCGGCCGTAAGGATTATTAACCCGTGTCTTTTAGCCGTCTGCTCAACGTTTTCTAGTCAATTGGGCTGATCTTGGCTACGTTGCGATCAATCATGGCTTTGCCGGACACGCAACGAATGGCGGGCACTCGTCCAATGGGTCGTCAGGAGTAGCCTTTGAAAATCCAGAAGTTTTGACCGACTGGGATTATCGGGCAATGGTGAGTTCTGGTTTTCAGGCCGAAGCGTTCGACGTTTGAATGTGCCCCCAGCATCAAGGAACGGTTGCCGGGAAAGCTATTACGGCGAAATATTACAGTGAAAACAAATTTCATTCGTATTATGGCGCTTGTTCTGCTGGTGGGCGACAAGGGTGGATTGAGGCGGAACGTTTCCCTGATGACTACGATTCGTGAGTTGACGATGCAGCCCAGACGTTGCCCGATCGCTGATAATACTGTAGCATTATCACTGGGTCTCCAGCTGTAGACGATATTCGGCAGTCGGGATCTGCGCTATGGGTGAATCAAAAGGTCCTCCCAGTCAATGGTTCGACTTGGTTCAGTAACGAGACCTGGGGCCTTGTACACCAAGAAGTGCTTCGGCAGTGCGACGAGATTGACGGCGTGAGTTTATATTTTGCATCTCGAATAAATTGCTCAAAGCACATGTTCCAGTTGAAGGATGGCATCCTCTCGAACCCTCAGCGATGCAACTTCCGCCCGCAGGCAATTGCCTGCCGCCCCGGGCAGACGACTAGACTGCCTCACCGCAGCCCAGCTGGGCGTGCTGCGATACGCTTATGAGCCGTGGGTCGACGCGAATGACACGTATGTCTACGCCGGGTTCCCGTACGGCTCGGAGGCGGGATTCATCACCGGGAACTTCCTCGCGGATGGCGGCCAGTACGGTCAGGATGGGGACTTCTACCGTCACGCCATCGTCCATGATGCCTCCTGGACCGTCGACCAAATCGACTTCTCTTTGGTGCAACGCGGTGTCGAGGCAATCGGGGGCCCCAACTGGAGACAGTGTAAGCTACCCCCCAGTCGACTCCTCGTTCCTTGTGCTGACCTTGATTAGGCTACAAACCCAAATATCACTGCATTTGTCGCCCGAGGAGGAAAGTGAGGAAATATGTATCCTACCCAGCACTATCATACTAATGGTTCCATAGGATGATCCAATATGTGGGCTGGAATGATCAGTATCTGTCCCCCTATGCATCGATCCGCTGGCACGATGAGGTCGATACTTTCATGACAACGAATACGGAATATACCACTTCAGACTATTACCGTCTTTTTGTTATCCCTGGAATGAAGGTAAGCCGCCAGTATTCCTCATTTCACGCATGCTTAGCCCGCATTATCAATCAGCATTGCTGGCAGGTGGCGAGGGCGCTAACTTTTTCGGCCAGCCGTCCATGTACACCGCGACACCCGTCTCTCTGGATCCCTCGCACAATGTGATATTCTCGCTCTTCGATTGGTCTGTGCACTCGCTCCTCATGCTCACACCCTCCGCTCAACTTTTTGCAGGCACCAGAAAGGCAAGGCGCCCGCCAGCTTCGTCGGGACGTCCTTCCACAACAATAACATCTCCCTTGGAGCCAGCTACGAGCGGCCAATCTGCATGTGGCCCAAGCACACGACGTACAACGGCCATGGCGATCCCATGAAGGCATCGAGCTTCCATTGTGCACTTTGAAAAATAGCCAGATGTTCAACTCTAATGTACTACTTCTTATAAATTTGTGTCTTTGATTTTACCGGTCTCTCACTTTCAAATTATGACTGAAACATGAATGGGCGTAAAATTATATCCTCTTTCCAATGGCATAACCCTCGCCATGCCATACTTGTAAGTTTAACACCAGACATTGATTCAGTTCCAAGACGTTATATTTTAGCTTTAATTCACCGTAGTTCTGGTCCATATACTAAAGGCTGGGTATAGACGTGAAGCTGCGCAACGAATAGCCATCGCACCGTCATGCCTCTCTACCATCCCATATCCTCCCGGGCCATCAAAGGTTATCTTTACCTCTTCCAGGACCCCACACCTCGCAGCTAGCACCATAGCATACTGGTCTATGTCCTCGGGGAAGTCTATGCGCAGTCCAGGCAAACGAATCGCCCGTCCACTTGAGACCGATCCCAAGAGTGCCACACCATACTTCGAGGGATGGACATGGATGGACAAAGCTGCCCGGCGCGCACACACCGTGATCGCCTCCGCAATGACATCCCTTTCTCTTTCCTCCCACTGCGCAAAGTCCAAATCGAGCTCTTTTAATGCGGGCAAACCCCCGTTCGCGCGGAGAGCATCGAACATCCGCGCTACATCCCACGTGGGCGAGTCGACGCCCCCAGGTCCGACGGTGAGCTTGGTCAAGGACTTGGCAAGGCATGTCATCTGGCTTTCCGCCATAATCCGCACGCACTCCGTGTGCCCTCGGAATTCGCGCAAGCGATGGAGCGAATTCGGGATGAGGGCGCCGTTGTCGACAGAAGATAAGTAATATTCATCGTAGTCGCCATACTCGAGATCAAGGTGTTCGAGTGTATTAGAATGGGCGGTGATGAAACCGTTGAATTCGGGGATTGTCTGTACGTCGTAGGCCCAGTTTCCCAGGATGAGGGACTGCAGGTGAGGGAAACGCCTGCTGAAGAGGTCGTGCTGTTCTCTTTCCGATGATGATCCGCCGAGAAGAGAGAGCGTAGTGAGAGACGATGCACAAGTAGAAAGTAGGCCCCAGAGTGGGGCATCCGGGTCTGTAGAGAAATTATAAGGGAACTCGAATATAAGTCACGAATGTGAATGGAATGCATACCATATGTATTCATTTCATTCACATTCCCATCGCTAATTCAAGTTTCGAATACCAATTTGACACCGATCTCATCGCCATGCCTCTCGACCGCGAAGTGTTGGTCTCCGTAATAGTAGGTTATCTTCACCTCTTCCAGAACGTTGCAGCTCGCAGCTAGCACCCCAACATACCGATCTATATCCCCGTGGAACTCTGCATAGTCCATGGGGAGATTAATCATCCGTAACATCTTAAACTTTCCAAGTAAACCCCCAAGTTCCTCGGCCGTCCGCTCGAGACTGTACCCAGGAGTGCAATTCCATACCCATACCTCGAGGGATGGACAAAGCTCGGCGTACGCCGTGATCGCCTCCGCGATGTCTTCCATTTCTCTGTCTTCCCACGGCGACAAATCTAGATCCAACTCTTTCAATGCGGGCAAGCCCCCATTCGCGCGGATAGCATTGAACATCCGCTGAACCTCGTACATGGGATCGTCCACACCCCCAGGCCCGACAGTAAGTTTGGTCAAGGAGTTTGTAAGGCATTTCATTCGGCTTTCCGCCATCAGCCGCACGCATTCCGTGTTCCCTCGGAATTCGCGCAAACGATGGAGTGAATTCGGGGCGAAGGCGCCGTTGTCGACAAAAGACATGTAATATTCATCGCAATTGTCGTACTTGAGGTCGAGGTGTTCGAGTGTATCAGAATGGGCGATGATGAAAGTGTTGAATTCCGGTATTGTTTCTACGCCGAGGGCCCAGTTTCCTAGGATAAGGGACCTCAGGTGGGGGAAACGCCTGCTGAAGAGGTCGTGTTGTTCTCTTTCCGAGGATGATCCGCCGAGAAGAGATAGCGCTGTGAGAGACGACGCACAGCTGGAGAGTAGGCCCCAAAGTGGGGCATCCGAGTCTGGAGAGAAAGTACTTATAAGGGAACTCGAATATAAGTCATGAATGTGAATAGAATGCTTACCATATTCCACCCGGAAGTCGTCAGTCCCCCACTGAAGTTTCTTGAGATTCTTTATCCTCCCCAGATGTGCAGAGGATAATCCCAAGGCAGAGAGCCTCTGATCAATGTTCAGCTCTTCCAAGGAGATACGACCAAGTGCATCCACGAAAGCGTCTTTCATTTCATTTGAAACTGTCGCAAAAACCCCGTCGTTGAGTTTCAGACATTTCAGCCCTGTCAACCTGGGGACAGCGTCGAAATTGACGATGCTGCAAGGTAGCGGATGTAGAGTCAAGTGCTTCACGACGCGAGCTAGGTCGGCATCGCGAGCAAGTAACTCGAGTGTATAGGCAGTCGCGGCATTGGTGGACCGCAGGTTTACAGAGCGATACAAGACCGTCCGCGCAACCGGAAGTACATGTGTAGAAGTGAGACAGAGATTGGCGAGATCTCGAGGAGTTATGCCTGGTTGAGACCATATTCGGAACCAGATCTCATTGGGGAGCGACATTGGCCGTAGAAAGCTGCAAATTGAAAAGGGAGACCAGAGACTGTCGAGGACGGGCTGAACGCTGCAAGAGAGACTCGGAGTGAATGGAGATATGATAGTCAGAATCTCACTGACTCGAATCAGCGCCGGGCACTGGGCAGTGGGAGTAGTAGTTACTGACTGGAAGTCGGCGTGCCGTGCCGTGTGCTACCTACAGCGATCATCAGGGGCTGTGCAACAGCATCGACCATCACGACATCGTCGAAAAGTTTGCGAAAACTTAAAAGTAAAAGCCAAATATCCACAGGAGCAGTAATTCCTTCAAGTTGAACGTTGAACCCTCGTGCCTCGGGATATATTTTTATCTTGAGGCACAAAAGTTGACCCTGCGACGTTATGCCTCAGGGATCGGACTACTTACATGATGGCCTCACCCTGCGCCCGCGAAAAACCCCGATACCAAAACTTGGTGATATTACAGGCGTGAATGTCTACCACCCACGGATTCTCCAAGGGTTCCCTATCGCCCATGTTCTCCGCCCTTGCCTCCAAGCCAGACGGCGGTGTGGTCGGTGTCACATTGGGCCTTGTCCTCGACGCCTGCTTTATTCTGGCAGGCAATCAACAAGGCCAGCTACTCCTTGTCGCCTCGCCGCACCACCGAGTGGCTGGTTCCGACCTCAACAGGCTGCTGCAGCCTGGGGGGTACCAATTTGTTGCCGTCCGCCTCTACCGGATTCTGTCTCTGACGTTCTCAAAGGGAGCTTAACTTCGACTACCACCTCTGTGCGTCCTTCAGCGACTGGACACCTCCCTTGACCATGCCCCACCGTTGGAAGGGGGGACGACACCACCGACGATGTGTATACCTCCGTGGCGGCGCTCACCAACGTCAGCGAGGCGGTGAGGGCTGCCGACCCAGTCTGCATCATGACGGGTGCTGCGACAGGTCTTCAGGCTAGGCATTTGGTGCCTAGGTCTGAACACATTTGGGTATGTACATTCCCAGAGTGTTCAACAATCATCTCATCCATCGCGAATGCTAGATTAAAGCCCATTTTCCTGTGTTGGACTCGTATAGGCGGGTATCCTGCAGACATAAACTCCGTTTACAACCAGATGGCGCTACGTGTGGATCTCGACTTCGACTGCGGTCACTTCCTCTTCGCGCCTTACGCAAATATGGTGCGGTTATATTCGTCCAAAGAACCGCCCGAGATCTCACCTATAACTATCACCTCACTGAAGTTACATTTCCCAACCGAATCCGGCCCATCTATCTCTTCGCCCGCTTCGCTTGGAATATATTCAACTTTTCGACCCCCGGCCTGGTGGATGCCGCAGCCGTGGTCAACCACCCAGAAGACCGCCCGGACACTGTTTCCCTAAAATGAAAATCCATCAATGACGCAGGTGGTATCAGCAAGAAGCCCAACCGGGGCGACGGCACCGCGGGCGGTGGCGGTAGGGGAGCAGGGGAGAGCGGCGGCGGAAGCGGGGGCAGCGGCAGCGGCGCGGAAAACAACGACGGCGAGGCCAGGGACGCGACGAATTCCCGATCGCGAGAAGCCGAGGATACCCTACTCGCCATGTATGAGGCTATAGACGCGCAGTTCAAGAGTAAGTGCCGCCCTCTTGCTCGACTGACTCACAACTCATGAGCCTCCCTCTCAGCTTCTCGCGTCACCGTCGACGATGTCCTGGCCGGACGGTACCCTGGGTACTTCAGGATCAAGCGGCTCGAGCTCGAGTACCGGCGGAGGTCTCCGCGGTGGGGAATCCACACATATGGCAGCCGGGCGACGACGAATATTCTACACCATAATGTTTTCGTAATTCACGATCCTTTATCATAGCACTTCACCTCGCCCGCGCGCTCGGAAGGCCAGTGTCGGCACCGGCTGCGCTTCCCGTCCCCGCCCTGAGTTCCCGCCCACGCGCCCACAAGTTGCACTCACTGCGGCCTGCGCGCCCCACTTAAGCCGCCTACCCCTGCGTCCGCCCGGACTCCCGCACATCCCAGACTGCTCCCTCGCCGCTCCTTGCCGCCTCCTCCTGCGATTCGCGTCAGCGCCCCCCGCCCCCGCACACACGAATCGCGCCCCATCCGCGCGCGCATCCTCCCTCGTCGCTCCCTCGCTGCCTGCACGATTCCCCTCGGCGCCGCGCCCCGCGCCCGCCCCGAGTCCCGCCCTCGCGCACCGAGTTCCGTGGGGCTCGCTCCGCATCCGCATCCACCGGCGAGGATTCGCGTGAGAGCGAGCGCGATTCGCACGGTGGTGATTCAGAGGGTGGTGCGGCGGCTTCGAGGGGGGCGCGCGCGAGGGCCTGAGTCCAGAAAAGTACATATGTACATACAGTCAAAGTCCTATTAACCCGTAGTCATGATAACCCGTACGTCCTTATAACCCATACCTTTCTGGGAGAATTTACCACTCAAAAGTGGCCTGAAACCCATAAATTCCTTCTATCCCATAGCTCGGAGGCCAAACCGAGGCCTATGAGTTATTAGGACTTCGACTGTATGTTTTTAGCGTCGATAGGAATTCAAATCGAAATCGAGTTGACTCACCAAAAAGAGGCAGATTTAAATTTTATGACACGGATCTTATCGCCATGCCTCTCGACCGCGAAGAATTTGGCTTCGTATCCTCCCAAGCCATCATGGAAGGTTATCTTCACCTCTTCCAGAACGCTACAGCTTGCAGCTAGTACCCCAACGTACTGATCTAGATCTATATCCTCCGGGTGGAACCCCGTACGGTCCGTCATGATGGGGAGATTAATCACCCGTAACATTTTAAACTTTCCAAGTAAATCCCCAAGTTCCTCGGCCGTCCGCTCGAGACTGTACCTGAAAGGAGCGTTCCATACCTCGAGGGATGGACAAAGCTCGGCGCACGCCGTGATCGCCTCCGCGATGTCTTCCATTCTGTCTTCCCGCTCCGGGAAATCTAGATCCAACTCTTTCAATGCGCGCAAGCCCCCATTCGCGCGGATAGCATTGAACATCCGTTGAACCTTGTACATGGGATCGTCCGCAACCCCAGGCCCGCCAGTAAGTTTGGTCAGGGAGTTTGTAAGGCATTTCATCCGGCTTTTCGCCATCAGCCGCACGCATTCCGTGTTCCCTCGGAATTCGCGCAAGTGATAGAGTGAATCTGGGGTGAAGGCGCCGTTGTCGACAAAAGACATGTGAAATCCACTGTAGATGCCGACCTCGAGGTCGAGGTGTTCGAGTGTATCAGAATGGGCGATGATGAAAGTGTTGAATTCCGGTATTGTTTCTACGCCGAGGGCCCAGTTTCCTAGGATAAGGGACCTCAGGTGGGGGAAACGCCTGCTGAAGAGGTCGTGTTGTTCTCTTTCCGAGGATGATCCGCCGAGAAGAGATAGCGCTGTGAGAGACGACGCACAGCTGGAGAGTAGGCCCCAGAGTGGGGCATCCGGGTCTGTGGAGAAATTATGAGGGAACTCAAATCGGAATCGTTAACGGAATGCTTACCATCTTCCGCCCGGGTGCTGTCATCCCCCCACTTAAGTTTCTTGAGATTCTTTATCCTCCCCAGATGTGCAGAGGATAATCCCAAGGCGCCGTGCCTCTGATTAATGCTCAGCTCTTCCAGGGAGATACGACCGAGTGCATCCACGAAAGCGTCTTTCATTTCATTTGAAACTGTCGCAAAAACCTCGTCTTTGAGTTTCAGACATTTCAGCCCTGTCAACTTGGAGACAGCGTCGAAATTGACGATGCTGCAAGATAAGCCCCCCACGTACCATGCCTTGCGGGCATATATAGTCAAGTGCGTGACGGCATGAGCTAGGTCGGAATTCCGAATCGCGACCAAGTAACTCGAGTGTATGGACGGTCGTGGGGTTGGTGGACCGCAGGTTCACCGAGCGATACAAGACCGTACGCGCAGCTGGAAGTATATGCGTGGAAATGAGACAGAGATTGGCGAGATCTCGAGGAGTTATGTGCGGTTGAGACCATATTCGGAACCAGATTTCATTGGGGAGCGACATTCGCCGTAGAGAGCTGGAAAAGCAGGACCAGAGACTGTCGAGGACGGCTCGCAAGTGTGATACGACTCGGAGTGAATGGAGATAGACTAACTCGGATCACCGCCGGGGCTTCGCCGGGCTAGAGATTTTCCGAATGTTTCTCGGTGTTAAATAATGTGTTCAAGAGTTTTTGAAGCGTTTCAAGCTCAGGCTCGAGTTGAACTTGGAGGCAAGAAGTCAAGAGGAACTGAAGTTGCAACGCCTTCGATCTCAGATGTTCGTTATTGAATGATATTCATTGTAGAGTCGTTCGGATACATGATGATGACCAGATGATAACCAGATGATGCAGGTACTAAGTAATGAGAAGGCTAGAACGTGAAGTGAATAATATAACACAAATACAAACGAGTGAGCGAGCTGGTCGGCGAAGGTGAATGGTATCATGCAGAAGAGGAATACAGTGGTAAGCCCAGAGAAAGCGGTCGCGTTCGCATTCAAGAAATTCGAATCATGACCAGGACGTTGGCCCGAACGTCCCGGTCTCGGACACGAGGAGCGGCACGCCCATCGCGTCGTTGGTATTTTGCCAGACCGTGTTGCCCCACCACACGATCTCGACGCCGCCGTTCGGGTACTGCACGGCGAAGAACATGATGATGAGGGCGAGGGCGACGCCCGCGTCGAGCGCGGCGGAGAGGATGTAGTTGTAGCGCATCCACCAGCGGAAGTGGCGCCGCCGCACGACGAAGTTGAAGATGAAGCCCGCGAGCGCCCACGCGGCGTAGTTGTACGCGGAGGCGGCGGGGATCGCGCTGACGCCTCCGCAGAAGACGGGGATGTTGATGTAGCGCCAGTAGGAGAGGGGGTAGCGGCGGGCGAGGTAGTAGAAGGGGATGGGGGCGAGTGCGCCGAAGAGGAAGCCGTAGAGGAGAGGATTGTACCTGGAATTCGCGGATCAGAGGGAGTCGGGAGAAAAGGGGCGATCAACGTACATTCCACCAGGGCTGAAGAGCCGGGCAGGGCCGATGCCTCCCCAGGTTATCGACGCCGTGGCGAAGACATTGGTTGACGGGCACACGAAGTTGTCCGGGGCGTCGGAGGTGCAGATGCCGGCGATGTTACCAAACATCCAGCTCTGGACGACGGTGACGACGAAGCAGGTGATGATGCAGGAGACCATCTGGACCAGGAACATCATGCGCGGCGGGATTTCTGTCCGTTGGTTAGCCTTGAGCGGGGCGCGGACAAAAACGAATACGAACTCATGTAATGGCCGAGCTTAAGGTCGCCGGCGAAGGCGACGCCCTGCGCGGTCCCCGTGTACGCGATGGCCTTGAACACGATGTTGGCGACGGGGCGGCCGGGGAGCGCGTAGCCGACAATCATCTCCTCGACGACCTGCAGCGCGATGTGCTGGTTGGTGATGGCCTGCAGCATGGCGAGCGGGATGGCGGCGGCGATGGCGATGACGAGCGCGAGCGCGGCGGCCCAGATGGGGAGCCGCGTCGGGAAGATTTCGATCGCGACGAAGATGAAGATCGTCGACAGGACGCCGACGAGGATGTACCACCAGAGGGGCACCTCGGGGTACTGCTGCATCAAGCGCGAGTGCACGTCGCGCTCGTCCTTGAGGCTTGACCGGAAGCGGCGGACGATGTCACGTCCGAACCAAACTGCGGGTACTGTCAGTGCGAGCAAACAAAGGACTGAGGGAGCCAGACGTACGGAAAGTGTGCGTGAAGATGGCGCCAAACGAGGCGAATGAGATGAAGTATGCCACGCAGAGCGCGGCGGTCATGAAGATCGGCGAGTAGGCTTCGTACAGCTCGGGAATGAACTGGCCATCGACCACGACTGCCGACAGGTTGTACGGCATCCCGGTGTTGTCGAAGGAGACATAGGCCGACACGGGGAGGTACGCCGTAAAGAGAGCGTTCTTGACTGTTGGTGAGAGGTCAGGAGCTGTTCTAGGGAAAGGACGAGATACGCACAATACATGATGGGGACAACAAACCAGAAGCAGATGACCACCGAGGCGATGGTGTTCATCTCAGACCACCACGGCGTAACCAGCGGGCTGCCAATGAAGGAGATCATGGACCAATCGAACGTCACGACGCTCATTCCGAGGCCAGTCATCGACCCGAAGAGCGTGTTGACGGTTTTGTTCGTCGGCGCGATCCAGCAGACTTTTGGAACTTATCAGCAAACAACCGGGTCGGTAGTGGAAAAGACATACTCCAGTTGAACATGCTCAGAGCGGTGAAGAAGTACCCGGGGATCCAGTACCACACAAAGCTGCACGCGCAGACGATGAGGAAGAAGCGCTCGCGGGTCATGTGGCCGCGGTCGCGCTTGCCGTAGTTCTTGTGCAGGGTGTTGAACAGCGCGGAGTTGACGAGCGCGCTCGGCCAGATCATGGACGACGGCCAGACGACGAACTGGCGCAGCATGCCGCCGAGGGAGAAGCCGAAGATCTGGGTGCCCATGATAAGGAGGATCTGGTATGCGAAGGGGAGCTTCTGGTGGTAGTACATTTGCTGCGTAGCGATGACGTCCGTGGCGTAGGCGCCGATGTAGGCGACGTTGATCATGACTGTAACGCAAACATGTTCCTGGGCGAATTGTGAGTCGAGTAATATGAAAGAACGAGGAACAACATACCTTAATGTTGAATGGGCCAGGGTTGAACGACCAGACGCGGTTAAAAGTCTTGAACTGCGTCGTGGGGAGGACCCATCCGAGGAACTTGCCCATCGGGAGAGAGATCAGCTGTCCGACGATGCCGGTGACGAAGACGGAGGGCGCTGGATGTATAAAATGAGGAACCAGGTATGGGGCAAGGGAGAGACCACATACCCCGGTATTCGAATATTTGATTGACTCCAGCCAGCAGAATCGTCAGAGAGATACCCAGGAACCACCTAATACAGCGTAAATATCGAAGAGTTACACAGGGAAGAAACTATACTTACATGCGGAATGTGTTGACCGGCATGAACGGGTCGTCGGCGCTGGAGACTGCAGCCCGCACTTCTGGATACGGGGATTCACTACAATCGGAGACATTAGAACCTGAGGATGGCGAAAGGAAAATGCAGCGTACTCATCAAACTCAAATGCGGTTGAGTTCCTCGATCCTGCTCGTGAGGGGATCGAGGATCTGTCGGAGGACTCGGCATCGACGTCGGAACTTGCGTAGATCTTTTCGGTCCTGAGGGATTCCGAGCTGACAGGCTTCCCCATCGGCTTTTTCAAGTCGAGATTGGGGTCGTTCAGGTGCTCCATGACATAGTCCACGTCCTCGGGGACGTCAGGGACGTTCCGGCGGCGCACATACTGCGGCAGCTCTTCGTTGGAGCTCATGTAAGGCTTGAGATCGTCTTCCATGATGAGGAGAAGGGGAGGGGGGGAATGGGGGACCGCGGCGGAGGGTGCGGGTATGCATCGAATGCGTCGCTCTTTTAATTGTATCGCTTAGGAAGGCGGATCTTGTGTTTAGGGAAGCGCGTCCTGCGATTCCCAAAACGGGCGTGAGAAGAAGCCAGAACAAAAAGGACCTTCACAATAGCGAGCGAGACAAGAACAAGGATGGTGGAAGCACGGGACGGGGTACCTTGCGATCGGTCGTAGATCTTCCTCCTGTCAATTATGATTCATGTTGGGTAGAGCCCACGGTAATAAATTGTCGAGAGGATATATATTCTTTGGAGGCGCGAGTAAGCTGACAAGAGACCATCCCGAGGGCTTTTTCTTGAGTTATTGGCTGCTACATCGCCCTGCCCCCTCCCCGGTGCGGAAAGCAGTTGCATGGATGAGAGCCAGAGCACGAGCAGACTGACTCGACCTCCGAGTCGACGGTCGGAATGAGATCGGACTCGCGCGCGATCATTGATGTTGTGATGCCGTAAGGTTTCTATTGTTGTTTTGCTCCGGACCGCGTCCCTCCGCACAATAAGTACGCCACGGAACGGTTCTCGAAGCTCGACGTTCTGCTGGCAGCTTGTGTTCCTGCGTCAAATGTTACCCTTCATCCGGCCAGCCCGGCCACCGGCTTTTTAACATGATTTCTGGCAGCTCAGATACCTCCTAGCTCTCCTTGAGCTCTCCTATCCTTCACGCGAAATTCGTACCTCAATTTTTGCCCGTCCCAATTCAGCTGGAGTTGGAAGTCGACGGGATGGTCGCCTCTCGTGAAAAATGGCTCGGCCTTGAGCTTGATCCGAGAACTCAGGACGCACGAAGAAGGCAAACTCGTCGAAATGGCTCTCAAACTTCGCCAATACCTGCGCGTTTCCGTCTGCCCACTGGAAGGGAAATAAAGGGTTCTCCTACTCTTCCTGTTGCTGCGCTTCAAGGAGTGGTATCCACATCGCGCGCGTCCAGGTTCTGCCTCCGGAGAGCGAGAGCCGCGCGCTGCTAGAGAGTAGAAGTGATGCTGCACCAAGGCTGCACTCGTCACTGTGCGGAAGGAACTCCTTGTCGACGTCTCCCGTACCTGGAGTTGATCTGGAGCTCCCTGGACGCTTTCCTTCTTAGGTTGCCGAACCTTCGCTAGCATACAACGCTTCGCGAGGTACCCGTTTGCCGTCTTTGCTATTTACTCTATATTATCGTCCTCTGCCCGCGAGATTTTCACACCAGAAAACTTCTATAATTTATTGCAATAACATCTTTGCTCTCTTCCGCTTGAACCGACCGACCCTGTGGATTTCTAGGTGCTTCAATTTAAAAAAATCAGCCAGTGATTTATTTATGTGATCTAGGGGCACAAAGACGTTGCACGAGTGATTGGGAGATGGATAGTATCTGTATGGTGTATATCCATTTCTCAACGGGACCCCGCCGGAAGAAACGACGCGTGTGACGGGGAAGACAGCCTCAACATGTAGAATAAATCGGCTCTGGATTCCGGAGAATTTTTTTTTGGAAAGCTCTCGATTTTCCTCCAAGCATTCTTCGACTTGAATTTACTCTCCATAACGTAGTAAACCAATCCGTACAGCATCTTCTTGAGATTGGAATAGTTTGACCCAGGACAGGAATTATATTATACACACCCATAACATCATATAGCTATACCCTTCTCCGCGACCAACTTCTGCAGCTGCTCGAGCTCCTTCTCGCGCTCAATGAGCCGCATGCGGACGCGCTCCTCCTCGGCCACGACGGCCTTGCGCGCCTCCTCGAGCCGCTCCGCCTCCTCCCGCTCCATCTGCTGCGTAAACTCGGGCGTGCCGCCCTTGCTCGCCTCGAGCCCGCCCATGTGCGCGAGGTGGAACGGCACGGGCTTGCGCCGGCTGCGCACGAGCGGCGTCGGCGGGTGCGCAGTGAGCGTCGTGAGGAACGTCTGGAACGGGTCGTTGAACACGAGCTCGTCGTACTGCCACGAGTGCACCGGCCCCGCCTTGAGCGCGACGTCGAGCGGCGGGATCTCCGGGTCGCCCGACGCGGTCCAGGGGTGCAGCTTCAGGTGGTGGTACAGCGTGATGGGCTTCTCGCCCGCGTCCGCGACGAAGGTTATGCGGATCTGGATCTCGAACTCGCCCCACCCGGTCTCGGTCACCTCGAACGGCGGCTTGTCGATGTCTAGACATGGAATGGTCAGTGGCGAACGCATGCATCCACGCGAGGATACGCACTGCGCGACGGGTTCGGGTACGTATCATGCAGCTTGAACGTGACGCGCTTGATAAAGTGGCTGAGGTCGTCCGCGCCGCCCACAATATCCTGGTCCGGTGCGGACGCCGCGCCACGCACCGCGACGGTCCAGGTGTGCGTGTGGTCCGGCGACGTCGCCGCGAGCGCCTCGCGCGCCTTGGGCGTCAGTACCGTCGCGGTGTTGCCGTAGATAATCGGGCGGTAGATGTTCAAGCCCTTTCAGGTTTATGGCGGGTGAGCTGCAGGAAGCACGGGGTGGAGGGAGACGGACTGACGCGGACGCGGACGCGCTCGGTCGCCATGCGGGGAGACTAAGTGTTTTCGAGCTTAAGAGTACAATGGTAGACAGCCAGGACGGATTTTGGCGACGCGCCTGTGGTGGGCGAAAACAAGCAGAAGCAAATACGTAATCTCACGAAGCAAAAATTCTCATTCGCAACGCGTTGTCCATTTATCGAGTTCTTGGAGAGGCACATTCAAGTTTCTTGAGGAACATATATCCTGAGGCACGAAGGCTCAAGGACACTGACCACTCGGCTGTCTCGCCTTACTTTTCTCCTTGACTGTCTCTTTTTTCCGAATTCCTAGGAAGGAAGGAAGGAAGTAATATTTTAACCGCAGCGGTCCCATTAAGGAACATAGCGGGGCCCGTAACTACATACGCGACGTCAATTGTATGCTACGGACACCCTCCACTTTACCGCTGTGACCGGTTCCCTCTTGTCAAACTCTTGCTTGTCCTGGTCTGAGCCAGGGTACCAACTTTGAAAATATTTATATTGGCATCTCGCACGCAAGTAGCGCAAGGAGTCCCGTCTCACGGATTCCATAGTAGGGTGTGACACGGAGAGCAATTGATCAGCCATTCAACAAGGCTGTATGTTGCCCATGGGGTTGTAATTCCCTTTAAGCATAGGATACTGCGAGAGTGGATTGCCCGACAATCGCCGTAAAATTATCCCTCCGTGTTAGAGGTGGAAAGCACGAAGCTGACGCGCTCAAGCCTTGCGTTGACTACGAGGAGAATCCAACTTGCGGCAAGGCATACAAATCCGCTGTCCAAGAGCTGAGAACGCCGTGCACGGCGAGCAGGAACAGCTCTCCGCCCTGGAAGTCAGGTTTGCGCTCATGCAATCCGACGTCTGTTGAAAATAGACACAGAATAATTCCAGAGACAAGGGATCTCGGAACTAGGTAGAACGAAATAATATTGCTTGGTCCGTGCAAGTGCACACTCGTACAAATACTCCTGATACATGCCCGGGGCCGCCGTAGACCGCCGTTAAAAACACCCCTTGCGCTGTCCACTGTGGCTATTGCTCCATACTAGGTTGGTAGTCCAAGCAGTCAGAGGTTGTAGCTTCAGTTGAGCGGTGTCCAAGGTCATGAATTGGTGGATCGAAGGTGCGCATGCGTAGTCTGAGTCTCACATCGTGACGAAGTCTTGATGACCAAGATCCGCAGCAGTGGGCCGGGTCGTTTCGGAGGGAGCCGATTTAGCCCGCAAGCCCCAAAGCGGCCTGGAGTCCTGGTTAAGTCGAATTCCAGAGGCCCGAGACCCATCCGTCCATCCAGGCAGTCAACTGGCCAGTCTGACCGCTACATCGTGGGATTGTCAAGGCTCCTTGAGGTGGAGAGGAATCCGACCGGGAGTCGTGGACGCTCGACTGGTCCTGACGCTGGTGCTCGGACCAATTCTATTATATAGAAAGGTCTCATGGCTAGCCAGCGAGAGGACGTTGGCCGCTATCGCGTATCGAGCAGCCCGGATTTGTGGTGGCATTTTTAGCCAATTTCGGTGGCATCTTTGGCCGGCGGGTCCCATCCCAGGGCGCATTCCAGGTTTTGCGGGTTATCCCATTGATTTGCTAATAGTCTCAGCCTCTTATGTGGACGCTAACGGTCTGCACTGGGCATTTTGACGAATGATGATGGTGGTTAGAGTCACAGCGTGACTAGAGTTGCCTCAGAGCACTCAGCGCTCAGCTCTCGATCGAAGAACCTGAGCTGTATGTTCCAAGTGTATACTCCGGACACTTGTTCTCTTCCACCCCTTGAAAACCGAGTGACCTCCTGCGTCCCTAAACATCATGTACAAAAAAAAGAAAAATACTCGCGGGACGATCCAAAATCAAGTACGATGTCAAGTGTTATTCCAAATGACAGATATGCAGCGGGTTTAAAATTTTGGCGCGTAGAGTAAACCAGAAGTGAATTTCAAAAGTGTACTTCGCCAAGCGTTGGGCAACGTGGAAGACCGGGAACCAGTTGATAAACGTCGACCGTAACGCGACCAACGCCACTTCAGTCATGCATCCCAGCAGCGCATGACGCTCGCTCTCGACCTGCATGTGACTGAAACGCAAAAGCTGAACGCTCGGGGGGTACGTTCGCGACAGCGCGCAGAATCTCGATGGCAAGGGTGTGGGAAGAGAGGTAGAGTCGAGTAAGTGCGCGGGTACTTTCAATGGCACGCGCAGATATTTCGTTTGCGGCTGCCGTCGAGATCGCTCCCGCACTGCTTCCTCTGTCGACCGCCTTCGCCTGAGTCCCATGGCCATCCCGCATCTCCCGTGTTCGCCTTTGGGTACGGGTCCATCGGTCATCGACGTCTTCGTCAGCGCCGCCGTCAAACTCGGGGGCTTCATCCCCAAACGCGGCAGGTCGTCCAAGGCTCAGATCAGTAAGCCGCAAATTGCTCCTGGTGCACCGGTGTGTGACTGCAAGGTATTTGTGGCTTCCAAGAGCGCATTGGCGAACCCGCATCGACGGCCGAAGGATGATGCGCGCGGGTGGACGGAGGTGCCGGTATTTCTTTCGTCGCTACACAAGTCTTGTCGTTCGAATACGCCAATTAGCAATGGCCATCCTACATTCATCTTCATATCCTCCTCGTCTTCTGAACGTTCGCGGAACGGAATACGATTAATTTAACATTGCCTACGCACACACATCTAAGGCGTTACTTCTGCTGTCGCTTCAGCACCGGGTTCTCGACCTCGTGTATCGGTTTCTGGCCCTCCGGCGACCCGGGGATCACCTTCAATAGGCCCTGGTGCACATATTTCACGTTAGAAACAAGGGCGCGAAAGGACAAGGATGGGACGCACGAGCTTCTCGAACATGCAGGTATTGAGCGTGCGCTCGGCGGGGCGGCAGCGGTAATATTGCTGTGGGAATTTAATAACTATGAGTTGTCGAGGTACAGGGCGGGGTTGGGACGGGATATACGTGGTTGTTCAGCTCGAGGCAGCCCCAGTGCGCGTCGAACTGTTCCAGGCAGTTCTCTCGCATTTTCGTTATCCTGCGGCCAATTGATTGAATGTAATTATAACTCGGCGCGCAGGGGGACGCACAGATCCGTCGCGCAGCGCGTTACCCGCCGGCCCTCCTTCAGGCAGTGCGCAGGGGTTGGGGTCCTCAGACTTGCAGAGCATGAAGTCCTCTGGGGTGCGCGGGTTAGCCTCCGGTCGGCGGCGGACGAGGACGGGTGCGTATACGGACCATTGTATTCCTTGCAGTACGCGCCGAGAAAGAACGCGGCGCTCTTGAGGGGCGCGCTGGTCGTCCCGAGCTCCGCGACCTTAGGGACGTTCTGGGCGGCGGCCTGCTCACTGGTGCTCATCGTGAGCGTTGCGTTGTTGCAATCTGTTTGCGTGCACTTGCTCTCGCCGGCGCTGCCAAACAACCACCTTAGCCTCGACGCGAAATATTATTGGGATGGTAAGATCCCACCCTTGTGCAGACGCGTCTAACCCTGCGCCAGCCGCCCAGGACGCAGCCAAAAGTCTTCCAGATCCTCGTCAAGACGCACAAGCTCACGATCCTCACCACCGTCGCGCCTACTATCACCGTCGGCGCGCTCAAGGCCGAGGTCCTGTCCGCGCTGTCATCCGACGTCAACCAGGGCGCGGACGTCCCCGCCATTTCCAGTGCGCGTGACTTTGAGCTCTGCAAAGGCGAGAAGGAGCGCGGCAAGCTCACCGGCACGTACACCCCGCTCGACGACCCGAAGCTGCCGCTCAAGGACGCGGGCGTAGGCGAGCTGGGAGCCGCTGTTCGTGCAGTTCCGCGACCCCGCCTCCGGTACGTGCTCTTCTGCCAGTAGTCCTTATGTGTGCCCGTTCAATATATCGTGTTTCTTGTGCCACAACAGGCGACCTGCTCCCGGTGGTATTCGTACCGTTCGAGGATGACGAAGATGAGGTCTCGCAGCAGTTTAGCACGCCAGCGCCGCCGCCCGTGGAGGCCAGCACGAGCAGAGGGAAACGCAAGGCGCGTCCGGACTAGGATCTGCGCAATCCACGTCGACTTGGGCCTTGTGCGCTCATTATCTTTCTTGCCCGCCTCACAGTGCTGTATACATCGCTATACTCGATACTTGGCTCTACTATTAATGCGCTGCTAGCAATATAAACGACTCTGCTGTCCCGTTTTGCACTCGCCCAATCGGAATCTCAATCAAGAATTTTTAAGTTCTGTCTTTCTCTTTCCACTCGAAGACGGAGCAAAAATCTCTGCTACCAACTCGATGTAGAGAGGCCGGTGAAAAATAGGGAGCATCGCAGCAAGAAATCGGAGATGCGGAGTGGATATCGATTGGACTTCCAATGGACCCGGCTCGTCGTCGAAGGATGGAATACATAATTCCTGCAAGGGTGCTGAACGCGCCCTCGGACCAGCTCATTTGTCCCCAGAATATCGGGGCAGCTTCTCGGAGGCGTCTGTACTCGCCGTAAGAGGATACGCCTGCAGGATGTGTGCCCTGGTCCTAAGCGGCTGGGAAACATTTCATTCATCCGACAGTTTCTGCTATACACAAGACAGCGCCAGCCTAATATTTTCGAGCAATGTGGGAGCTTGAGTACCTTGCCTTGAGTACGGTATGTCTTGATCCGACTGTGTGCAAAATTCTGGGCCATCCATATTGCGACTCCATATGCCTTCTTGTCCCCAACCTGCGCAATGCAGGCCTTACCGAATCATCGACTTCTCCCACCGGCGCGGGGCGATGGGGGCCAGCGCCGCCGCGACGCGCCGGCCCTCCTCCGCGAGCAGGTTATAAGTCGAGCATGCGTTGCGCTGCGTATCCAAAAGTCAGCCCGCCAGCGGGGGCGCGAAGTAGCCACGCACGGTGCTCATCACGTCGACCTGGATGCCCAGTTGCGTCAGGTGCGCGCGAAACGACGGCGGCGGGTGCGCCATCTCAACGCCCGTGCCCAGGATCAGGATCTCTGCGCCACAGTCAGCGTCGCGTTCATTAATTTAGAACGGAGGGACGGACCGGGGCGCGGGACGACGGCCTCGAAGATGGCAAGGTGTTCGCGGCCCCAGTGGGTGACGCTCGCGGGGACGTCCCAGAGGAAGACTTTGCCGTCGAGGAAGATGCAGGCGGCAGGGAGGAGGAGACCGTCTTCCAGCTGGATGCCATCGTCTGAGACGGAGGCGACTTGGACGGCGGGGGGCGTGTCGGAGGCGAGGATGTTCGTGAGGGAGGTGTGGCTGTTGCGCCGACGCGCGGTGGTGTGTAGCAGCCGCGGGGGATGCGGGAGACGTGACTCTCTGGGGCCTAGTCCATGGTGTAAGGAGGAGGGGCAGGAACGAGGAAGCAGCCGGGGTAGGAGTCGGAAAGACATCCTTTTGTTTACGCGACTGTTTGGCACTTTTTGCGGCCGCTTTGCCTCCTCCTTCCACCCATCTTCAAGGATTGCAACACGCTTCTGGGGACACTGTAAAAATCCTTACAATCTCAGCAAAACTTTTATCTGGCGTTTCGACGCGTTCTTCAGTTAACTTGCCTTGGAATCTGGGCCGGTAACTGTCCGACGTCCGTAGACCCTCGGAATCTATGCTCTCGATTCTCTCGCGTCCCGGGCTGCAGAAGTGTCCAAAATACCTACTGCGAGCTCTATCCACGGCCCCCAGCCCCGCAATCCACAATTCAATATACATCTCGCGTTCCACTGACCCCCTCTTCAACCTCACATTCGAAGACTGGTCCGTGCATCTGCCCCGACTGCACACCGTCCTCACGCGACCCGAAGGCTCCTTAGACACAGCCCGCCCGACCGGCCGCTGCTCTTCCTCTACCGCAACTCCCCGTGCGTCGTCATCGGCCGGAACCAGAATCCGTGGAAGGAGGTCAATACTATGGCCCTGCGCGCCAGCGGCGTTCCACTCGTGCGCCGGCGCAGCGGTGGCGGGACGGTGTACCACGTTAGTCTGTCTGCCTCCACTGATGGAAACCACCATTTAAAACCCGACGTAGGACCTGGGAAACACAAACTTCTCGATCCACCTCGCGCGGCGCGACTTCGACCGCCACGCGACCGGCGCAGCTTGTCCTGCGCGCCATCCTCGCGCTGGGCATCCCGCGCGCGCGCCTGAACGACCGCAACGACCTCTGCGTCGGGCCCGACAAGATGAGTCGCCCCGCCCCGGACGCGCCGCACCCCGCCTGACTGCCCGCTGCGCAGCACGTCTCGGGCTCGGCGTACAAGATCGTCACCGCGCGCGCGTACCATCACGGTACGATGCTCATCTCGACGCAGCTCGCCGCGCTCGGGGATTTGCTCCGCGTGGACAAGGTAGGTTCCATCCCGTCGACATCGCACCGTGCGTACTGACGACAGGTGCCAGGAAACGATGGTCACGGCTGGCGTGGCCTCCGTGCGTTCGCCCGTGTGCAACCTGCAACAGTCCACCCCCGCCGTCGACCACGCCGCGTTCGCGCGCGCCCTCGTCCACGAGTTCCGCGCCACCTATGCACTCGACGAGCACGCTGATCCGGTCGGTTCATCCTTCCGCGCCCACCCTCCCCGCTCACATCCCTCCCACAGACCCAAACCATCAACGAATCCTGCGGGCGACCCTGCTGTACATCCAGCGCGGCATCGCCGAGCTCCAGGTCTGCCTACCTGCCTCCTTTCTTCCATTCGTCTCCTCTGACCCGCCCCCGCCGCCACTGCAGACCTGGGACTGGCTCTACGGCCAGACGCCTGCCTTTACGTACACCATTGAACGATCGTTCGCGTGGGGTGCCGTCGTGAGTTCTTCTCTCTAAATCCTCTACTCTACTCAACTCGAGGCTGACGGACGCGGCAGACGGCCGAGGTACGCGCGCGGCACGGCGTCATCCTGTCCTGCGCGCTGCATGCGCCGGCGCTACCGTCGGACGCGCTGGTGGAGCTAGGCGCGTCGGCCGAGGGAGCGAGGTACGGCGTGTGGCCCGCGGGGCCGCCGCGCGAGGGGCCTGTGGGCGAGGTGCAAGCGCTGGCTGGGCGAGGTGCTCAGCTAGGGTCGGGACCGAGCGGATGGATATGTAACACCTTCCCTGCCCGGTGATTAACACGCAGCAAAGAACTTAAATCTGTTCGAATGCAACAACAAATCTCTTGAAATGCAACAACTACAGGTAATGAACAGTGATAGAAGATTCTCGTGGGTCAGGTGGAAAAACGAGCTCAATGCGTACGCTGCCGCCCGGGGGTATCATAATATGAGAGTCGGACCCTGGTGGATGGGAGGATTGTTAGCATCTGGCACTCCTCCCATTTGCCGGTGAGACCCGGAATCCTGACGACAATGCCCTGCTGCGCCAAGTTTAGCATAATCGAGCGTCTCCCTCGCCCACGCCACCCAATATAGAAGTTCCACATAAACGGGTTATTCTCTTGGAGATGGCGGGGGTAAGTAGAGTGATAGAAAATTGTGAACGCGCCAACGTCGATAGATTTAACCTCGGCATTAGGAGGGTGGGGACGGGGCCTGCAATGCACGTTGACGCTGCGCCGTAACAAAAGGCAAGTAGGACGTACGCTATCACGACGCCAGAGGCAACAACATCGTGTATACTGCTTGAAATGAGCTACAGCAGCCTCGAAACCGCCCTCGGTGTCGACGGCATCGTCGAAAAACAGCCTGTCGGTGCTGAGGGCTGGCGTCGGGGAGTACAGTAGTGAGAAATTCAGGCGACAGCGGCAGGGGGTAGTGGCTGGTCGGCGCGTGAGATAAGGAAACATGAAACGGCAGTACTGACCTTTGGAGGAGCATGACTGCGGACAGTCCTTGACAGTGGTGGTGGTGGACATATGGTTGGTTGAAGCATGTATAAACAATCAACCGTGGTTTCTGAGGCCCGGACCGCGGCCCCATGTTGTGCTACATCCCGCATGAAACGAGGGCCGGAGGCGAGCGGTACCTGACACCGATGAATCCCAGTCCGTCGGCGCGAAACTGCCAAGGGATCAAGTGGGGAGCCCCAAATAAACCAGTGGCAACAGGGCCAATATTAATGGAATCACCTTCAAAGTCTGAGTTTTTTTGATTCGATCCATGAGGTTACTAATTCTCTTGCATTCTCCGTTGAGGTGGGCGCCCGGGTTTGTTATGTGTTAGTCGTTCATTGCAGTTTACCTTGTGGAATCATTGTTGTACTTCGCACACGCCCGCCGTCTGGCCTACGGGACGAGGATCTGACTTGCGAATTGCCAGAGTTTTGACCCCGACGCCAGGTCATGAAATTGTTAAACTAAAATCTGGGTAGAACTTTCGGTCGATTTGTGGGGCCAGGACATCGGCGCAATTACATCGCCGAAGGGCGTATACCAAGCAGACACACTGGAAACTAAGTAATTTCAGCCCTCATGATAACATCGCCGTAACCTCAAGATTCAGCAGAATGCGGCTGAAACTAAAAGATTCAGCCCGGGGCGTGCTGAATCTCTGAGTTTCAGGGAAGTTATCAGCGCGGGTCAAATTAGTCATTTTCCGGTGTGAGAGGTTCGCATCTTGCTATAACACAGATACAACTAACCGGCGGTGTCCAAACTGAGCGCGTGGACGAAAGAAGACGAATCGCTCGCACTCTTGAGAGTAAGTCAGTAGCTGGAGAGGTCGGGTATGTATCAGAAATGCGCGCGCCGTCAGCACGGTAGGCCTGGCCGCCCATATGTCTTCAGGAGATCACATAGAGCGCTTAAGACTCGGCTGTAATGACAAGCCTGGGCCTGCAGGGCTATTGAATGGTTCCAGTGCGGTCATGCCCCTCGAGGCGGTCTCTACTGCTCCTTAGATGTGGGGCGGTGGTGCGATTCGGACGGGCATGCCGCCGCCCGCATGCGGGCGGCACGAGCACGCGCGACGGGCGTGGCTGACGTGCAGCAGGTGCGGACCGTTTGCTCTGCCGGACTTGTGAATTTGGGTGTCAGCAGTGTGGGTCCATTTTCTGTCTAGGTACCAGTCTGCGACAAACGTTGTCAACTTGTTCTCGGTGGGAGGGAATTGCGAGGCTTAGCAGGATGGGATGATACACCAACGGACGCTCTCCAATATCCTTTGATCAATTAGTTTGGGAAGAAAGATATTCGTCCGGTCACAGTGCGACGACCGCGGACTGATATCAGAAGCCACGGTCAGCTCCTTGGGCCAGAATCTCAGCTGGCGATCGAGCCGGGATTGGAAGAACAAACGAGATTATCCATCGATACCAAGGCACCAGAAAAAAGAAGATATTCGCAGAATGCAAGGGATCGCATCTCGATAGCACGCAGCCGAGGGCCATCGCGCTGTTAAGTTATCCCCCGCTGCATCGGCACCATGCGTGTGCCTCGCGCTGCAACACGTTTTTCGTCGGCCTAACGACTTTATCCGGCCAAACTGAGGTTCGGCTCCAAGGACCAAAAAGATGTGGGCGTAAAATGTACACGCCAGATTGTGTGTGCGGTCAATTCAGTCAGTCATTGGGCGGAAAAGACTAACATGAGTGTGGTCTCCTGTACTGTTATGCCTTCAAGTTGCCGTATGAAGACGTAGTAGGGTGACCATATTTTATACTGCTTAAAATACGCAGTGGAACGGGGAGTTCAATCTTTTGAGATGGACCAATCAGTACTTATATCAGAAGAGAAGATCGCGACTAACCCTATCAATGTTGTCGAGGTGTTGACCGCAGAAGGGCTCACTTCCGAGTCACCAAGTAGCGGAAATCTCCGAGCATCGTCGGCGGGGCACAGGCGCCTGAGAGAAAATAAAGTGCGCGGACCAATCCGACGACTGTCAGATATGAGCTTCAACTGCAAAACTTGAAAGAAAAAGTGGCGCCGTGCGCCACACAGAATCTCAAGGCACGTGATCGCAACTCCCATTAAGAGAGTCGCCGTCTGTGCAAGGAATAGTCGGCAAGCGGCTGTGCAGCGAGTAAAACAGATGGAGCTGGGATCGCCGCTGAAACGGAGAATGACAGCTGTACAAAGAACGGGCGGGCAGTGCGTCAAGGTTTGGAGGAACACCGTTCCATCACTGCGAGAGTGGGAATGTCCGGGGATTGCCAAGAGGCACTGCGCGGAAGACTTCCAAACTTGTTGGTGTACGCATGGCTAGCCGAGGAGGGCCTACAGAGACGCGCGCGCGCATGTGGCGCGGTCGTATTTTCAGTCGGTCGAAACATGTTTATCACAACGATTGAATTCATCTTATTTCAGAGTGTAGAGCGTATTACGGGATCGGACTAGAGCAAATGAGATGTCGGAAGAGTGTGCGCAGTTGCGATACGCACCGTCTGGCCTCGATTATGTCCCGTTAATCGGTTATCCCGCGCTATCATCATTTCGTCCCAGCGTTCGAGGCCGTAGCGTGGGGGCTTCATAGAGTTAGACAAAAAGTAACATTCCGAGCCAGAGTTGTGCGCACTTTCCACTGGTTCTGTGCACGGAAGGTGACGTTCGCGAGAGTGCCCGTTACGCCGAACATGGTGACGAGCAAACCTGGGAAGACCCAAAAGTAGAGGTTGTCAGATTCATTGTCTAGTGCCAAGGCGTGAAATCGAGACCGAAGGGTATGAGGGCCTCCCAGGGAACAGGCATGGTCGCGGACGTCGAGGTGCGGGTTTGGTCGTGTTGGGAGCAGGATGACGTAAGTCCATTATATTTCATGAAGTCGTAAATAATTGGAGAAAAAAATATTCAATACGATAAAGGACTGTGGGGAACGGTAACTGGACGGGAATTTACACTGGATATGCTAAAATAGCCAGTTGGGGTGCTGTGGATTGTGGAATGGAAGGGGAATGATTCTGGTCGCGCTGTTGGTGGTGCCTGGATACCCTCCTTCATGTCCGCCGTACGCGGACGAAGCAGAGCCAGGAGAGCCTGTGAACACGGCCGAATGTGGAGACGAGTATCCGGACGAGTAACCGTACTCAAGGTCACTGTAGTCGGAGCAACCCGACATTGCCCGCGACATGGCATGCGGCGAATGGTGACTATACAGCGACGCGACAGATCCTGACGATGCTGTGCGAATCGGCGGGGCGTGGGGATGATACTGGGGAGGCTGGCGCGAGTACATTGTCAGAGGCGAGCCCGAGCTCGAGCGATGGTAGATGGGAGAAGATTGTCCGTCTGGCATGCCAAGGTAAGGGGAGTTGTGCCCAGTGTACATCGGCGGGGTGGAATGGCCGGCAACCATGGGCATCGTGTGGCCAAACTGGCCATGATACGGGACTTTGTCGTTCGGTTTCCACGACGCCGCCGCTTGGAAGCTGGACGTGTTTTGGGACGGAGTAGGATAGGAAACAGAGTTATAGGGAAGGCCATTCGGGAAAGGAGCGACAGGAGCGAGTGGCAGACCGTGCTGCATGGTGGGTGGCGGGATCCAGTCCGAAAATTTAGCGCCGGGAAGGGGGTATGGAGCATGAGGATTATTCGAAGGCACAGTGGCGATAGGAAGTCCTGAATGGAACTCTATGGGCGCCATCGGGTTAGAGAAGGGATGTGGAGTGAAAGAGGAAGGTAAATGAGGGTGGAACGGAGGCGCGCTGTAATTGGGATGCGCGTCGCCAGGAAGTGTCACTTCTGAGCTGAAGTCAAAGGCACAGGGATCGGGGAAGGGGGAGAATGAACGGTCCCTGTCCGATGTCGAAAACTGCCCAAAGGAATCTGCGAAATCCGAACCAAAGGTGTCACCGAAAAGGAACATCCCCTCAAAGGGTGGAGAGATGGGCCGAGGTGGCGGAGAGTTGTCGACGAGCTTGAAATCGGAAGAGAGAGTATGTGGATTGGGTGAAGAAGAGCTGGATTCCATTACGACGGGAGAAAGTGACAGCGGCGTTGTGCGGTAGGAAGGCGGCGGGGATCTCGATGGTGTGTACGCCCCACTAGGGTCGATCTCGCCCTGCTGGGATCCGGTTGTCGACGGTGCGATCGAGGGGAGCCAGCGATCACCCCATATTGTCATCTAAAAAGTAGTGAGCATCGTATATCGAGTCCTCTTTGAATGGACATACACCGGGTGCCATATGCTTCATGCGCTTTGGAATAGCCTTCCGCGACCGTTGGATCATGCGCGGGGGGGACTGCTTACGAGGTACCTTGGCAGGGCGCGCCTGTGATACCTCGTCCGCTCCTTCAAAGACAAAGAGAGGGTCGTCTTCTTCAAAGGATCTCTGAGCTTCGGCATCGGTTGTAGGCGGGAGTCTTTTCCTTTTCATGGCAAATATTACGAGTGCGAGTAGAGGTACAAGGCTTAGCGCCGGAACGACGAAGGTGCAGGGAAGTGTCGGTTGATTTGCCGCTGGTAGGCTTATAAGAACCATGAGTAGTGCAGTTGAGATCGACTTGGATAGCCACGAATTTAAGGCCAGCCTTCTATGGCGCGGCTAACTTTATGCAAAACACTGTGACTTGACAACATGGAGGAGATCTCGGTAAGAGATAGGCACCGAAAATCTGATCGTGCGGGGGCGAGCAGCAGAAGTTTTTCCATAGTGTGGCGCGCAGAGATGGGAAAATCTAATCGTGTTTGTCTGCCAATGTTTGGTCCCTGGACGTCATCCAGAACATTTCCCGATGTGGAACCTGTCATGCCGTTTATGGACGGCACGGAGGTTCAAGGCTGTTAATGTTCTGCAAAGAAGAAAAATAGATGAAGTACCCACAAACACAGCGCCGTGACCGCTTGAGGCAGTGACATGCAAGGAACACGTTGCATTGTCGTGGTAGCCCCCACAGCGCCGTCTGGAATGCAGTCGGCGCCCCAACGGCGCCCACCTCGGTTTAGGGGTTTCCGGGGATACACAGTGAACAGCTTGCTGAGTTGATCCGAGTGGTTTGCAGTTATTCCGGGCGTAATCGAGTCAGTCATAGCACAACACGGCACTAAAGCCTCCCCGAGATGTATTCGTACTCGGGTGGATCGACGACTGCAAAGATTTTGACGTGGAACGCGAATATATGGCATTGTACGTACGCTGACCGTCGCGGAGGTCGGAGGAAAGGCAGAACGTTCACCGGCATAAGTGGCTTTCGCACTGCTTTCAGCCAATTAGCAAGTATTCGGAGCCGATACAAGAGCAGGAGAGCACCATATCGCTTCAAACTCTCACTACACTGACCGGTCGGTGTCCAAGGTCATGAAGGGAGAAGGAAAGAGTGCGCATAGGCGCCGAAGGCATAGACGCTGAGCCTTTCCAAAGAAGACTACGAGGAACAGATAGTTATCAGTGACTTGCGAGGTAGAGGAAAGTTGGAAGGACCTACTAAATCACAGTGATTCGACGAGTCTGATACGATACGACCCTACTTGGGACAGGAATACAAGGCACTGCACCGCGCTGAACGGGGTGAGTCAAGCAATCACCGAAAGGTAACCCAAACTGAATAACGCACAAGTAATCATACTTACTTCACGGTCTACTTCATAGTGAGAGCCGGAATGACTAGGGGCTTGATTCCGGAGAAGAAGATATAACCCCTGGCATAAACTGCCGCAGGTATTTGTACTCTGTTTCGCGCAAAGGTTGCAAAATGGAGTCAAGAAGAAAGGACGACAGGATAGACGCCCAGAAGTCAAAGAAGGCTAGAAGAGTGATTAGGAGGTAACCGACTACATGAGAGCTTGAAGAGACGCACAGAATCGCACCTGCTCTCCCGGCCAATCCAAGGGGCAGTCAAACCTAATGGCAGTCAATTCCAAACGAATAACGCACGGGTGGCCAATCCTCAGCGAGCTCAAAATCCACCGCGGAGTCGAAAAAAATATAATGTAATATGGTTATGAGAGAGGCTCGTGTGTACAATTGGTCGGCGTCGCGTGATGTGGGATACAAATGGTGAGTATGTACATGCATTGGAGAGATATAAAAAGGGGAGTGGGTCATGGACTACTTCCGTTTTACGGGTGCGGCTCTACGCGAGGGACGCGCCTGGGGCGCCACAGAGGGGCCGTCTGAATCAGCGGTGCGCCGCAGAGGGGCCGTCTCGGCAGCCATCGCCAAACGCAACGACCGGGTAGCGGCACCATCAGGCATTTGGGCCTTGGGTGGGGCACGCTGCCGTTGCGCTCTGGGCGGAGGCGGCGGGGGCGGGGGCGCCTCGGTACGAGTTGCCCGGCGGGGCTGCACCCTGCTCGGCGGGGACGCGACCCTCCGCCGCTTCATGACCGGCGACTTGGGTTCGCTTACGTTCTTGTCCGCAGTCTCCTCCTCCTCTGTGTCTGTCGCAGACACAGAAGAAGCAGAAGAGGAACTAGGGGCAGAACTGTCGTCCTCGATGTGCTGCAGCGGGACGTGGGCTACTGGGCGCTCGCGTGGAGCAGGTGGTTCAGGCAGGGGTGCGGAGAGGTCTCTGGAGCGCTTTCGCCCAACCGGGGAGGCACTGCTCGACGCGCTCGAGACAGACGAAGTATCCGACGATATTCGGGAGAGCAGCGAGGGCAGGAAGGGTCGATCCAGCGATGCGTTAGACGATGCCTTGGCCCTCGACCGCGTCATTGGCGCCATTATCGTATCCGGCACCCTAGGAGTCCGCAACGTCACATCAAAATCGTCCTCCTCTTCCTCGTCGTCGTCCTCGTCGTCCATGTCCTCCGTCGTCGCCATAGTAGACACATCCCGTTGAACCCCAAACACGTCGTCGTCGCTCGCGTCTCCCACAGAGCCGGGGGTCCGAGGCTCAAGCGGCAACGGGAGCAACAGCTCAAAATCCCGCTCCCGCTCTGGTGGGTCTTCCGCGATAGGCGAGAATTTCCGGGCGCCGAATGTAGAGATCGATGGAAGGTTCAATGGTGCGGGGAGCGGGGTGGGAGGGTAGGCGGAAGGAAAGGGCGGGTACTGCCGCCATTCTTCCATCTGCTCGCGCTCCCGCCGCGATTCGTCGGATTCGGAGTCGGGGACGAGCGAGGGAGGGTCGCTGGTCTCGTCGTCATCTTCTTCGCGATACGCGGAGCGTGGGGGATGCCAGATTTCGTGCCGCGGTGCATCGAGGTGCTCGGCGGAAACACGAGGGCGAGGCATTGCATGTTGCGCCGCAGCCATGGGAGAGCGATCCGCCTCTTGGAGTAGGCCGGAGGACTTCCTTCGACTCGGAGGTTGGACCGGCGGCATTTGATACGAGGCGGAGTGCAGCGCCTGTTGGACGTCGGCATACAGTCCGCGGGCTGGCTCGTCCTCGAGCGGCGTCTCGAAACGGGTAAGCATCTCATGCCACCAGGTGGAGGCGAGGTGAAAGGGGTAGGTCCCCAGGATAAACACGATGTCGCCGAACATCCGCGCCACGTCGAAGACGGCATCCACGGTAGACGTGTATGGTTTCAGCAAAGGGCGAATGATATGGAGGAAGATGGGCTCAGCACCCTGAACCACCATGTGAGCATAGAAATTTAAGTGAAAATGGAGGGCCACTCACCCTTGCACGCGTCAGAATCAGGAACAGGAGGACGAGCGACTTGAATTCGTCGTAAAACGGGACGAACAGGGACACGATCCCTTCGGCCATGCGCTCGTAGAGCATGAAGCAGCACTGTTGTCGTCAATAAAGGGTTGCTACCATGCGCTCAGGTGCGTACCCATACAATCCACACGGCAAGACACCCTTTCATGCTCCGCTTCCGCTGCGATAGGGCTCGTATGGTGGGCTGGCCAGAGTTCCGCATCGAGGGCCGGGGACGCTTGAGGACCTTGAAGGTCTCGTATATATTCAGAAGCAGCATTGCGAGCCGCAGGATGGCTACTCCGAGCGCCATTATTTCCAACTCGACCGCAAAGTGGGTGGTAAACTGAGGTGCGTTTTAACAGTCGGGCGATACGGGGGTCGAAAAGATATTCAGGCGGATGCGGGCCGCTATGTAAAGTATCCGAAGACCATATGTGGGTTCGGAGGTGGGCGTGGTGGTTGCTAAATTCAAACGAGACGAGGCGAGGCGCTGTTTGTTCTCGACGCACGTCCCAACTTGGATAAACAACTCACCTTCGACGGCCTAAACAGGCAAGTTGGCATTTCACGCTCTTACAGACCAGATAAACACCCGAATCAATCGGGGAATCAACCTGGACTGGTCGTATTTTTTTCAGCAAGTGCGCTCCATGTCAGAACAACCGGCTACTCAATGCAAATTGGGTTGAATTACATTGCACAAATTGGATTTCATATGTATCAATGCAATACGACGGGACATGACGATACACGCATGACCTCCAGTCCCCGATATCAGGAACTTTCACTGGATCCGAATATATAGCGAAGAGGAGTCTAAGGTGCCCTGATCGAGGGATCGTATAGCACTTTATTCACAAGCCATTACCCCACTGCGCCTCGGCCAGATCAACCAAACCGGTCCATCCGCGCCTCAAGCCGCCCACTCACACTCTCCCTCCACTCCTCTTCCAGGATACTATACACACAAACATCGGTATACCCCCCCGTCCCCGGATCCGCCCACACCCCACGCTTCGTCCCCTCGAGCGCCGCGCCCGCCTTCTCTAGCCACCCCCGCATCGCCAGATTGTCCACGCCGGTCTGGAACTCCGCGCGGTGCATCTTGCGCTGCTCGAAGACGTACGCGAGCACGGTGTGCAGCGCGTGCGTGGCGAGCCCGCCGCGGACGTGCGCGGGGCTGATGAGGATGCCGACCTCGCACGAAAGGCCGTATTCGATGTCGATGCGGAAGATGCCCGTCGTGCCGAGGAAGATGGATTCGGAGAGCGCATCCGGGCGGTTGCCCGTGTTGGCCGCGTGGATGTGGAAGTCCACGAGCGTGGGGTCGAGCGCGCGTGCGAGCCGGCGCGCGCGGGCATCGGCTGCTGAGAAATGCTCGGGGAGGTAGCGCAGGTAGCGGCGTGTTTCAGGGTGACAGCGCAGGGTGGCTACCGACTCGTCGTCGGAGTCCGGCGGGGGGATGAGAGTCAGTCGGCCGGATTTGGACGGCAGGTCAGCGGTAAGGATCATCCTGGGATGGGGGTACGAGGGTTAAAACCGCGATTGCCCGAGTCCTGTGAGAACTGTGGTAGCCTGCGTGATATTCTGAAGACTGTCGTCCAGCAAAAAATGCACAACCTCGCGAATGTACAAGTTCAAGTTGAAGCCAAAAAAATGAATGAATCGGTAATCTAAGGATGCCTGGGAGCTCCTGAGAGTACCTGGCGATAGTTACTGTCGAGTTAAGTTACTCTAACTTGGGCCCTTGTGGATAGATGAAAATGCACACATACCGCAATCCAGGATCCTTTGGCAGCCGGCGCTCAAGCGCTGAAAGGAGGCTGTGCCCGCTTTGTCAGCTTCATCCGCGTCACACGGCACGGGTTGCTGTGACTCTCGAGTCGACCACCATCCTCAAATGCCGAAGATCAGGACGACGAGGACCAAGAAGCCGCCGGAGGGCTTCGAGGAGATAGAATCTGTGCGCCACTCTGACGCGTCCTGGTCTCGCTGCCCGTTCACCCCGTTCATCAGATCCTCGATGACTACGCAAAGAAGATGCGCGACGCCGAGAATGAGTCGCACGAGGGCAAGCGCAAGACGGAGTCTCTGTGGCCCATAATGCGCATCTCGCACACGCGCTCGCGGTATATTTACGAGCTGTACTACAAGCGGGAGGCGATCTCGAAGGAGTTGTACGACTGGCTTTTGAAGGAGGGCTACGCGGACGCAAAGTGCGGCGCTTTCTCGCTGTCCAGGTCTATATCCTCTGATACCGCTTGCTTGGTTGCAGCATGATTGCCAAGTGGAAAAAGTCAGGGATACGAAAAGTTGTGCTGTTTGCGGTGTATCCAGACGAAGGTGGGTAGCCGTGGCAAGCGCCTGTTGCTTATACTTACGGTTGAGGTGTTATTGTCGTCCAGGACATGAACTATCAGGGGTCGACGTGCGTATGTCGGGTCCCGAAAGCGCAAGGTGCGCTCAGGCACCATCGTCGAGTGCGTCCATTGTGGTTAGTGCCAGCTAGACTCTCCTGGAAATGCCGTTATTTAATCAAAGTCATATCTAGGCTGTCGTGGGTGTAGCTCCGATTCATGATGTGCCGGGCTTAGCATATGAATGTATCTCATTGTCAATTGGCGCACGCCCTCGCGCGAGTTGTCGTGCCTCCCGGGTACAGGATGAATTGCCGCGTATTCCTGTCCGTCGGGGTGGTTCTGGGTACTCCATGATAGCTGTTTTTAGGGTAGATTGCTACCTATTTTCAGCGCATCGCAGTACTCTTCCTTCTCGATCATGGATCACGGTGTTTTCGTGTACTGATCCAGAACTTATCTCTTGGTTTCGGGCTCCCCCGCAAGGCATGAGTCCCGCCCATAATCCAATGCTACATATCAATTGACAGCTCCTTTCGATCGGTAACCCAAGGGATAAGTAGCCCCATTATGTCACCGGAATGATCGCAGTGCCTTGGTAAACATATTTAGGGAGGCTTTCTGGATGCAGAGCTGATCTCCCCGCTTTCCTTCACCTCTGTTTACGAGATGGGTTTGCTCGCTGACCAGATTCAGGATGTCGCGGCGATACTGGCCACCAGGGCAGCCGCAGAGCAGGTATGTTTTCCTGTCCTTTCCAGGCGTACATAATCTCCGTGCCAGGGTGGAGTGATATCCGGGTCCAACCCCTCAATCTACAATTTGAACGACCCCTTCCAGTTATGGGTTATCCAAGTCGGTGGGTGTCCCGACACCGCGAGGAGTCGCAGATCCTGAATGATAGAAATCGCCAGTAATAATCATCGCGATGAGCCAGTTCCTCTCGCTCGGGCTCTCGCGCATCCGCCAGCCGCGCGTGATTGCAGAGGTCATCGGGGGCGTCCTCCTGGGCCCGTCGGTCATGGGCCACATCCCGGGCTTCTCGAATGCAATCTTCCCGCAAGTGGGGATGCCCATGTTGACGCTCACAAGTACAATCGGGCTCGTACTCTTCCTCTTCCTCGTCGGTGCGTCTGCTCCCGTAATCTCCTGCGTTTTACAGCTGAAACTAACGCCGCCCAGGCCTCGAGATCGACGTGCGGATCATAAAGCGCAACATGCGGGCGTCCGCCCTCATTTCGGTCGCAGGGCTGGTCGTTCCGCTGGGACTCGGCGCCGCGCTCGGTGTGGGCGTGTACAGGGAATTCATCGACCCCAAAGTGAACTTCGGATACTTCCTCCTCTTCACCGCAGTTGCCGTCGGGATCACCGCGTTCCCCGTTCTGTGCCGCATCCTCACCGAGCTCAAGCTTCTCGACACCCCCGTCGGTGTCGTTGTGCTCTCTGCCGGTGTGGGGAACGATGTCGTGGGGTGGATTCTGCTTGCGTTGACTGTGGCCCTCGTCAACGCCTCCTCGGGGCTCACCGCGCTCTACGTGCTCCTCGCCAGCGCGGCTTTCGTCATTTTCCTGCTGTATCCCGTGCGCTGGGGCTATATATGGCTTGCGAGGCGTACCGGGAGCTTGGAGCAGGGTTCCCCTACGACACTCATGATGACAATAACCTTGATCATGGTATTTGCCTCGGCGTTCTTCACCGATATCATTGGTGTTCATGCTATCTTTGGTTTGTCTCTTCTCACTCCCCGTCGCTTATCGCCTAATAATATATCTCTTCTCAACAGGCGGCTTTTTGGCTGGTCTGGTCATCCCGCACGAAAACGGCTTTGCAATCTCCTTGGTCGAAAAGCTCGAGGATCTCGTCTCAATTCTTTTCTTGCCCATTGTGTGTATCACGTTTTCAACACCTCTCAAGTGTGCTGACTCTGCGAACAGTACTTCATACTCTCTGGGCTGAAGACCAACCTCGGATTGCTCGACACTGGCATCACCTGGGCGTACATCATCCTAATCTGCCTCGTCGCCTTCTCCTCCAAGTTCATTGCCTGCGGCGCCACGGCCTACGCTTCAGGCTTCAACTGGCGCGAATCCGGTGCCATCGGTTCCCTCATGAGTTGCAAGGGGTATGTGTCCCGTTCTCCCTCCGCCGAGCCTCCACCTGAGCGCGTCCCAGTTTGGTCGAACTGATCGTGCTCAATATTGGCCTGCAAGCCAACATCCTGGACCCCCGCACCTTCTCTATGTTTGTCCTGCACGCCCTCATCCTGACGTTCATGACGACGCCCCTCACGCTCCTCTTCTACCCGGCCAAGTATCGGACCCACGACGGTAAAACCACCGCCAAGATTGGCGCGGACCCAGAGGCGACCGCAGGGCGCCGCTCGGCGTCCGCAGACGAGGTCAAGACGAAGTTCAGCATTGTTCTTGACAAGATTGAGCAACTTCCGGCCGCAATGACTTTGTCCCAGCTTCTCCAGTCTCCCAGCTCCCGGCCTCCTTCGTACATCTCCAGCGCCGCCGATGAAAAGGCCCTCGAGGCGTTGCCGAGTCTTCCGCACAGCCCGTTGCAGTCCCGCATCAGCATCGACGCCCTCCGTCTGATCGAGCTCACGAGCCGGACCTCCGCGGTGCTCAAGTCGCAAGAGGCCGACGTGCTCCTGCACAATGACCCCATCGTCTCCGTCTTCCGCACCTTCGGGTACCTCAACCAACTCGTCGTCTCCGCCGCCCTCTCGGTCGTCAGCTACGACGAGTTCCCAGACGCCATCACGCAGCACGCGGCCGAGTTCGGGTCCCAGATGGTCATCCTTCCCTGGTCGCGCGGCGCCACCTCGGTCCTGGAGGAGGAGGAGGCCGCCGGGCGCTCCACGGGCGTGCGCAACCCCTTCGACGGGATCTTCCACAAGACCGCCACGCAGGATCAGACGAGCTCCGTCGTGTACTCCGAGTTCATCCGCAAGGTCTTCCTGCGCACGCCGACGGACGTCGCGCTGTTCGTCGACCGCGGGCTGAGCTTGCAGTTCTCCGCGGGTGCGACGGACCAGCACCTGTTCCTGCCGTTCATCGGCGGGCCGGACGACCGCCTTGCGCTCAACTTCCTCGTGCAGCTCTGCGCGAACCCGGGGGTGCATGCGACGGTGGTGTGGATCCGCAAGACGGACTCGGGGGCGGAGGAAAGGACAGCGCGAGCCTCAAGGCCGCGGGTCAAATCACCCATCTTGTGAGTTTCATGTCCTCCGCTCACATGCACGATCTAACTAACCGCGCGCAGACGATGGCCGCGGCAGACACCGTTTACGGTGCGCAGAGCACGCAGACGCGGCTCGTATCTGACACCGCGGACAACCTCCTGTGGGACCGCTTCACGAAGTCGTCCAACTCGCACCCCGCGAGTGTGCGCTCCGCGCTCTCGCGCATCTCGTTCACGACGCAGGAGTCGGCGGAGCCGCTGCACGCGATCGTTGCGCTCGTCGAGCGCGAGTCCGCGAAGCTCTCCGCGAGCAAAAACCTCATCGTGCTCGCGGGGCGCTCGCGCCGCATGGCGGTTGAGTCGCACTCGGCGGAGCTGCAACGGCTCGTCGCGAGCAAGGGCGCGTCGATTGGGTCGGCCGTGCCGAAGACGGTGGGGGATGTGGGCGCGGCGCTGGTGGCCTCGGGGAGCAGCGCGAGTTTGCTGGTCTTGCAGGCGGCAGTCACTTCGTCGTGATTGGTGTGTATTATCTTTACTACGATTCGAAGTATGTTTATACGCTTCTTGTCATTATGCCTTTGTACGTCTATATAATGGGAAGGAAACACGAGTAGAGTTTATTGTTGCTATGTGTCAGTTACGTGCTTTATCTCAGCAGAGCGCTGTGGGCGTGTTGTCCTAAAAAGGAAACTTTTGTTCCTTTTTTGTTCACCCTTGACAACTAGAGAACAAACTCATAACAATAGGTCGTAGAGGCATAAAGGCGTGCTAAGATATGGAAGTAATGTGGCGTTTACACAGTGCCCCCACTGACTCCGTCATTCATCCAGTAAGTCGACGGCTCCGACACTGAATGTTCCAGCGTGCTCACGCTCAAGTATTAACTAGGATGTACTCGACGAGGAGCAACTCAACCCCATCGTCTCCCGAGTCGGCTCGTCCACGCAAGAAGCACGTCCACGCCGAGTGTGGCGAGCCCATCAAGGGGCACCACCGTGTCAATGGTGCACTCGTTTGTCGCAGCACAGATGTTTCTCAGTCGGTGGTGAAATCCAAGATGGCGACAGAGAGAAGCGGAGTGCAGGTCCCGGCCCTATCCCAGCTGCAGCCCGGAACCCTGGACGACCTCGAATCGGCCATGGCACACTCCCTCGAGCTTCTCAGAGAGGCGAAAGCGCACGGCTTCAGCTCTCGAGGAATGCCAGGAACGCTTCACGGAACTTCGGGTCTTCAGCGCCGTGGCGTCAGCTCGAATCCGAGCTGGGCAGAGGTTGCGATCGCCGCGTTGGACACCTTCCGGGAGTTGTGGAAACACACATTCGGGATTGTCGTGCTCCTGATATGTCTTGCCGTTTTCCTCGCGCGTAACGACTCTCCCAAACCAAGTCTGACATGTAAATCTTCTTGAACTGACGCGCGCACGTTGCGGACGATCTTTGGCATGCTACCACCGAAATATGTAAGTATAAACATTGACTGTGGAGGAAACGCGTACCCGACAAACGGAAGGTGGGCTACGAAATAAAATAGTTGTGTTCTGAGGTTCCGATATGAATAGCAGCTCCTGCGGCTGCTAGCTCCGCCAAAGGAGCCACAGTTTCTCTATCAAAATAGGGTTGAAGGTTCTTCGGCCATACAACTTTGAAGGATCGAAGGTTAGTGATCCCTTCATGATTTGGCTTCCATCTCGAGCACAAGGATTGCACCATGGCCTCATACTCCGGCCCTGGATATGTGCAATCTAGAAAGGCGATATTTTGCAGTTCTGGCAAAAACTCCGTAGTTTCCAAAAGTCGAAGGAAATCGTACTGAAAGTCGTCGTTCACGTCCTCTAGTTCAAGGTGCGTGAGCTTCGCCATATGCTTGATAAATCCAGATTCTGGGCCGTAATATCGACGAAGCGAGAAGGCGCGCAAGGTTGACGAAGAACGAGCCATGAAGGATTGGAACGATCCTTCATCGTCCAGGTCAATGACTGCTGCGATTCGAAGGGTATGGAGAGAGGGTAGGGTTATGTGCTTCAAAATGTCCGCGGTACTCGGGCCGCCGTCGTCCGGATTCTCGACGAGGGAGAAGGTCCGCAAACATGGATGTGGCAAGGGGCCATCGTCGGAAACAGGTAGAAGCCGCTCCTCGTATGAAATGCAGAACGTGCAATCTGTGAGAAGCGGCGCAAGACGCAGGACCTTCAATGAATCCTGCATAGTAAACATCCCCCCGTTAAAGACAGTTAGATGCTGCCAAGATATGGTAGCAAACGAGGGCACAAAATTGTCAAGCGTGAGCTGGCGCAGAGCGGGGGTGTCTCCGAACACTCCCTGACCGAACAGCACGGTTCCCTTCTCAGGGTATGTCTCGTCGTTGAAAGGAAGACCGAGTGTGAGAGCCTGGAGCAAGGGGAAGTGGCCTATGTCCTCCAGGGCGCGAAAGTCCTCCGCTTCCATGTAGAGGTCCAGATTACGCAACCGGGAAGCATAGAAACAAATGATCTCGCTGGTAGGACCATTTTCGATGAATGTCTCGCCCATCTGCCCTCGGAGGAGCAACGTCAGAGGGCAGCTGCCTGCGCGGTCAAACCACGTCTTGACGATGATTTGGAACGTTTCCGCGTTTGGTGCATTGAGGCGACCGACATCGAGGTAGAGTGTCGACCATAGAGCAGGAGTGGACGTTGCTATCCTTTCCCATGCCTTGCATACTCGACGCAAAAGAATTGGAGCATGCATCTGGTGGGGTGGCTGGGGCTCGTCGGAGAGGCAGTGTACGAAAATCTCTGAAGTGATTTCGGGTGGAAGGGTCAAGACTGGATATGCGATGGATTGCAGGTCCTTTTGAATGGCTCGTCTGTCCGTTTCGAGTTGCTTCAAAAGCAGCCGCTGTTGAATTATGTTCGCATCGAGTGCAGCGAGCTGCGCGCGAAGGTCGGCGACGCCCATTTGGCGGCAGGGTAGCTTCGAGTAAGACCCTGTTGGTTTCAATATCTGTGCTAGCCGTGAATGACTGACCGCCTTTGCATGTAAATGGGATGCCTACCTTATGTTTGCTTAAGGATGAGCGCTGCGAGATCGTCGACGTCCGCTAAAATTGGACTCGGATGAGGTCTCAGAGCTTGACGGATAATCAAAACCAAATAACGCGTCCAAGTCGCGTCTATTAAATACAACTGTCATGTTAAGGCCCAACAAGAACAGTATTCTAGCTCTTATATTCATCCTTGTACTCCTCCTCGTCGCTGTCCCCCACGTCGAATATCGGCGGGCCCTCAGCCTCTACCGCGCGCTCCTTGCCCTTGCCCTTCCGCTGCCGCTGTCGGAACGCCTCGCTGTCCTCCCCATTCTCGTCGTCGAGGCGGGCATTGAGCGGGATGCTCTCCTCTTGCTGGTTGACGGGCAGCCGCGGGCTGCGCCGCTTACGCATCCGGCACCACACGAAGATCCCAATCGCCGCAAATATCACCGTGAGCACGAGCGCGGCCGAGCCCGCATTGTAGTACGCTGGCGAACGAGGCGAAGTTAGGGGGACCATCTCAACGAAACGAGTCGGTGCGCATACCTTCCCACATGGCCTTGGCTTGCTGGGGGCTCTTTCCTGCATCGGCCACGGTCGTCGTTGTTGCGGTCGGGAGCTGCTCGAGGAAATGCGGCTTGGTCGTGGTCCCGATGTTGCTGGGAATCTTCGCGGAGCCACCAACCAGAGCCGAGAAATCCACGCCCATGAATCGCAGGATCATATCGTGCGAGACGTGCGGTAGGTCGAACGGAACCATATGTGAAGCATTGAATATCTGTTGACGTCTGGGTCAGTCAGGTTCAGAGCTGGGAAGTGGATCGTACCTTCGCGTATGTCAAGTTACGGGAGTCAACCCATGTTCCCGCCGGGGAGCCTGCGACGCTCCACGACTGCGTCTGCACCGTCTGCGCTAACATTAGTACGAATAGAAAGAGGGAAAGCCACGGTGCGTACGCCGAGCCCCTTGGCGCCGTTCCACTCCAACGCCTGTATCATCGCCTCCAGCCCGACATAGTTGCAGATAAGGTCCTGGTCGCCTGCGAAAATGAGGACAGGGATGCGAGCGAGGACCTTCGGCAAGACGGTGATGGACGAGTCCGATAATCGTTCGTGGAATTCTTGGTGGATGCGCCCACGGCACTCGACCCATGACCCAGGATGTCTGTCCGCGTGGAGCGCGTGCACAACCTCTGGGCGCTGTTAAAAAAGTTAGATTTCAATAGTACCGAAAGGGCGCGGCGTACGTCGAGATAGGTCGTGACAGGCTTAATGTCCGGCGGCCAGTTCATCCCACAGGCCGGCATGATGTCGTCGTATCTCACGTCGTAGATATTTATACACATAGACTGGCCGTCGACGCTAAATTGAATGTAAGTAACAGATGATATCTGTGGACAGTGTACGCACACTCTCTCTCGCACAGCGGTGACATCAAGCAGCAGGCCCTCGCATTTAGGCGCTGTAATGGGCTCTGGAGATGTGATCTTGGCAATGTCGGCCATACACTCGTCTGTGCGTTTCCTAGCAAGTTTCCATGGCTATATGCATGGTAAATGGACCGAAAAGATGCCGAAGAGGCTGCAGATACCTCAGAGTTTTCTTCCAGTATGCCGACCTTGACGGCAAAGTCGATATACGAGGGATACTGGCGCCGTGCGTCAATCCAACCATTCCCGATGGCTATCCCACGCAGAGGGATGCCAATGTCGGAATCAAGGATGGCATTGGCTGAAGCCCTTGTCAACGACTATCATTGCCCTTGTACGGGACACGCACCAAAATAGGGGATCCATTGTCCTGCGTAACTTTCGCCGCCAAGGTATGTCTAGACCAGGAGGAGCTGTAAGCGGTAGCCTAGATATATGAAAAAATGCGACAAACATCCATGTGCTGATACTCTGGAAATACGTTGTAGAAATTGCGCACAAATTCAATGAATTGCGCGGACGCCTGTGGTTATTCGTCAGCGATGATTTCAATGGCGACTGTGAAAACTCGCCTCGTCCAGGGTATGGACGTATCGATCCGTGCTCGTGTACGAGAACCCCGTGCCGGCGGGCTGGTCCACTGCACAAAATTAATTGGCGCGTGCGCGTCATACGAGGCAGGCGTACCGTATACCATCGTCGTGTACTCTTCCCAACCACCCTCCGTGGTCTTGAACCCTCCTTTCCCATCCATCCTCCACGGACCGACTTCCATCATGAGACCATCGAACGAGGAGCATCCGGGGCCGCCCTGGAACGCAGTTTCAGTATCGGGAGTGCATAAAGGCGTCGTGGCGCACGTTGAACCAAAACATGATGCGTTTTTTGTCCGCGACTCGGCGGTTTTTTATCATCACAAAGTACAAGTGCGCGGTAACCGTCTTCGAGTCAACCTTGGTCGCATTTGGATCGGATGGTAGATGGCCGGCGAATATTGTGAGTGGGTGCTCCGGGTCCTGGTGGATGTCCGGAAGATAGGGCACGTAGAATGAGGCAGCCGAAGGTACTATTGCGCGTGGTTAGGATGATTCTTATGCAAAATGGAAGCAGGAACGTACCATCCGTGGGGGCCGCATTAGTAGATTTCAGAGTCGTGAACAAGGTCCAGAGTATTGCCAGACAGTGAGAGCGAATCATGCTGCAATTCTGCGAACCGAGTGACCACGTTGAGGTTTCAAGACACCCGATAGAAATGGGGACTTGGTTAATGCGAGTGGGCTACCAGAATCGTATTAGATCTTCCCGCCAGAAGTCGGCCAAGAGGCGTAGAATAGTGCGGTGAATCAGCGCGGACGACCGTGCCAGCAGAATTCAGAATCAGAGCAAGGAATGATCCCGATGGCACAGCCGCCCAACAGCCGCCCAGCCGCGGTTATCATGCGCACGCTCGTGCCTGTTGTGTTCCTGTCTTTCCTCCACCATCATGAAATTCTCCTGCCTGCTTGCCCTGGCCGCGACAGCGCATGCCCAGTACTTCTCGGGAGGATGGGTACCAGGACAGGCTGCCACGGCTGAGTCTGCAGCTCCCAGCGCTGGCGGCGGCGGTGTACCCACCAGCCAAAAGGCCCAACCTGCAGAGCGCTTTTCATTCTCCACCCTCTTCGATATCAACAAAATCCTCACCTCCGGGCCCATCAAAGGATTGTTCGAAAAGGCTGGTATCAACATTACCGAGCGGCTCGAGGCGGCGGCAGTCAGTCCATGGGACACCCGCGTTCCTCTTATCACGGACGAGAATTACCATGACATGGTGATAAACGAGGCAATGACCGAAGAGGAGGAGCGGGACCGTGTCTGGGTCATTGTCGTGTATGTACCTTGCCCTTATCTCGCCGTTTCCATCCTCATAAGACCTTCAGATCGGCGAGCAGCTCGAGGCAGGAGGGCATCTCAAAATTCGTCGACACCGTGTTCGACGAAGCGTACAACGAGACCCTCATCGCCAACGACCTCCCGCACGTCCGTTTCGCCCGCATCGACTACCTCAACGTCACGTATGTAACAACGCGATGGAGTCTCTGGGTGTGCGTGTCTCTCGTTCTGCATCCACATGCACTCCTGCTCACGGATCCCATAGCGCCCCGGCCATCGTCATCCTCAAGGACCGCGGGCAGACCCTCCGCTTCTACCGCCCGAACCAACTGCGAATAGCTAACGGTGCCCTGCGCGAGTTCATCAAGCGCGAAGGCTGGGTCGTCACCCCTCCCTGGACGGGCGCCTTCGCCCCAGGCGGAAGCCGGTAAGTGCTACCCTATCGCCGACCGGTAGTGTCTAACGTACAACAGGGAATTCGTGCTCGAATGGTTCGCCGTCTGGATGACCAAGATCTACCTCCTCACTGTCAGAGTCCCGCGTTGGCTCATGCTCCTCGTGTCCGGAAGTATCGCGTCTTTCGCTATCAACCTCTTACACGGCTGGGGCGGGAAGAAGGCCGCACCTACTCCCAAGCCCGCGGTACGTCCAGCGGTAGAAGCCGCCCCGGCACCTGCTCCCGTTGCTGTCGCAGCTGCAGCACCGGCCTCCCCGAGCAAAGCGAAGCAGCGCAAGGGCAAGGGCAAAAAGTAGGATGATCACGCGTAGAGGACAGCTTATATCTATTTGCCCGCAAGACTGGAACCATATACTATGTCGACTATTAGCATAGAGGCTTGTCTGTAGTATACTTACTGTGCTGTGTCCTGTAACGTCGTGTTCTCAGAGTGCTGTACTGCTAATTTTATTCCATGGTCCGATAAACTCTGAGTATGATGAGTGTGTAGGAATTCCAGAGTCTTACACTGAAAGACTCCATACAATGAATGTTATCCAATAAAGATCTATACGCGTTTACTGAAACAGCGACCTACCCATAATTAACCGGTAGGGTACGGTACATCCCAATATAATTCAAATTAGTAGTGGACTTGGTGCCCATGTGAATGGCCATGCCTCTCGCCACCAGTGCTAGGAGTGCATGTAGGTGAGGGTGTATTTCTTCAATTTCTTCAATCATTTCTTCGCCAGAACAGCAATATTCAAGGCGGAAAGAGCGGATCTGAGCGACCCGCGAGGATAGTCCACGGGCTATAATCTCCATATCTGCGGATGGTATAGAAACGCGAGATCGGACGAATGATATGCGCTGTATTCGAGGGAGGAACTGCTTTTGCGGGTCTTCGATTTCGCGAAAGAAATCATATATGAACGGCAGGTCCAGGTCCGAAAGGACCAAGTCCGTGAGTTCGCGCATGCTACGCAAAGATTCGATAGAGACCAGTGTGGTAGTGCAGGGGGAGTCGCAGAACGAAAGCGTCCGTAATTGGGCTGAATGGCGGGACAGAAATGTAATAAAGTGCGCAGCGTGGTTTTCTTGGATCTCGGCAACTGTGAGATTTCGCAGGGCAGGGAGGGTTAAGAGGGAAATGAGGGTCAAGTCTTGCTCGGTGGGCCGCATGTGGCCGCCCGGGAGGTCCAGGGATTGTAGGTGCAAAAGGCATAAAGAGCCCAAGCCCAAATCGTGGAGCGAGCGATCAACGTTTCCAAAGAGGGAGAGTGCGCATTCAACGAGACCTGTAGCTGACGCTAATATGCGCCAAGCCTCGTCATCACGTAGAGTGCCTCGATATTTTGTTAATTGCGTGTGAGGAAAGTCGATCGTTCCTCGCGCCGCCCGGTTCACATGGAGGTCCCGGAGCTGAGGCGTGTTGGTGAAAACGAATTCCATACGGCGGACACCGGCCCACTGATCGTGCCCATAACGGTCCTGCTGGAAGGAAATACTGAGATTTTGGAGAAAAGGAAACGATGGTCGACTGCGGTCGAGTGCGACAAGATCCGTTACGGCCACCTCCAGTTTCAGACTTTCCAACCGCAGTGCGAGACGGTGCATAAAAGCAACGAATGCGGCCTCTCCTGCAGATCGAACGAAACTGCCCTCGAGGCTTACAGGGAAAGGTCGACCCTGTGCAAGAGACAGTCGACGGTCAAAATAGCGCTCCAACCGACGAAGAGGCAGCCATTCGTTCGCTTTCAATCTGAGTATTGGAGTCCAAAGGACTGGAGTGGCCAACGCAATCTCCCGCCATAGTCTGCAAATGCCGACCAGAGCTGTCGGAGACCAGTATCGGTTACCGTGGTGGTAGTTGCAATTTTCAACAGACGAATAGCAATGGGAAAAAATCTCCAATGCGACGTCGACGGGGAGAGTGGAGACGGGGTATTGAATGGAGTCCAGTTGGCCTCGGATGATTTCTCTGTCCTTTAGGAGACTATTCAGTGATGCCTGTTGTTGTTCTATCGCGCGGTCGAGTTCAACAAGACGATTTCGAATATCTTGGTTTGACATTTATGTGTGAACGGAATGCGTCGCCTTCAAGAGTTTCCTCAGCAAAATGTGATGCTGAAGAAAGGGTTACCGCCGCACCTTGGCCGCCCGTGAGGTTCCTGAAGAAAAAATTAAATCTGGTTCTACGCCTGGCTTGAGATCTGAGTCTAATAGACTTCCGACTTCGGCTCGTGCGCGTTGGTGTAATGGTCACGGAGTTCGAACGAAGACAGCGGCGAAGGGAAATTAGAAGCGAATACTTGCGATGATTCGATACAAACGCCCGAACGCCAGGATGATATAGTAGGTGTAATCGGAGATTAGCTAAGATATACGTGGTGAAAGAACAGAGTCCGTGAAGATCGAAGTGCATGTCGTATATGAGGTTCCGCGAAGTCCGTAGATTCGCCCTGTAAGGAGAAATTAAAGTTGTTTCATGACTCGGATAAGAGAGGTTGTTTTGCTTTGCTTGCCAATTCCTTCTGACCCTTTACCCGATCCAACTTTTTGGGCCGGAGACGTTGACCTGAGACGCTCAAGCCCTCAAGAGCTCTTCAATTTAATAGCCCTCTCAGAGAACATTCGAGTCTGAAAATTCACGTTGTGTTCAAGCAGGTTCAACTCGCCCGGCGGTGATCCGAGCCAGCTGGCCAGACCCTGCCAGACCACTTCCACTTATCTCCATCCACTAGTTTGCCTGAGCTTCCGTCACATTTGTTAGCCCATCCTCGACAGTTTGTGGCCCTGCTTTTGCAGCCTCCTAGGTCGAATGTCCTTCCCCAACGAAATCTGGTTCCGAATATGGTCTCAACCAGGTGTAACACCTCGAGATCTAGCCAACGTCTGCCTCACCTCCACCCATGTACTTCACGTTGCGCGTACGGTCTTGTATCGCTCGGTGAACCTGCGGTCCACCAACCCCGCGACCGTCCATACCCTTGAGTTACTTGACCGCGATCCCGTCCTAGCTCGTGCCGTCACGCACTTGACTCTATATGCCCACGAGCCGCTGGCAATGCTGCCTGTGGTTGACGGGCCATGCAGCATCGTCAATTTCGACGCTCTCCCCAAGTTAACGGGGCTAAAATGTCTTAAACTCCTCGACGGCGTTTTTGCGACAGTTTCAGATGAAATGAAAGACGCTTTCGTGGATGCCCTTGGTCGTATCTCCCTGGAAGAGCTGAGCATTAATCAGAGGCACGGCGCCTTGGGACTGTCCTCTGCACATCTGGGGAGGATAAAGAACCTCAAGAAGCTTGAATGGGGGCCTGATGATCCCCGCGCGGAAGATGGTGAGCATTCCGTTAACAATTTCGATTTAAGTTTCCTCATAATTTCTCTCCAGACCCGGATGCCCCACTCTGGGGTCTACTCTCTAGCTGTGCATCCTCTCTCACTACGCTCTCTCTTCTCATCGGATCATCGTCGGAAAGAGAACAGCACGACCTTTTCGGCAGGCGTTTCCCCCACCTGAGGTCCCTTATTCTGGGAAATTGGGCCTTCGACGTAGAAACAATACCGGAATTCAACACTTTCATCATCGCCCATTCTGATACACTCGAACACCTCGACCTCGAGTACGGCAACTACGATGAATATTATATGTCTTTTGTCGACAACGACGCTTTGACCCCGAATTCACTCCATCGCTTGCACGAATTCCGAGGGAACACGGAATGCGTACGATTGATGGCAAAAAGCCGAATGAAATGCCTTACAAACTCCCTGACCAAACTTACTGTCGGGCCGGGAGGTGTGGACGATCCCACGGACGAGGTTCGGGGGATGTTCAATGCTCTCCGCGCGAGTGGGGGTTTGCGCGCATTGAAAGAGCTGGATCTAGATTTGTCGGAGTGGGAGGACAGAGAAAGGGAAGACATCGCGGAGGCGATCACGACGTGTGCGCAGGTCTGTCCGTCGCTCGAGGTATGGAATGGCACTCCTGGGTACAGCGTCAAGTGGACGGCCGAGGAGCTCGGGGATTTGTTCGGAAAGTTCAAGATGTTGCGGGTGATTAATCTCCCCATGGACTATGCAGAGTTCCACGGGGATATAGATCAATATGTTGGGGTGCTAGCTGCGAGCTGTAGCGTCCTGGAAGAGGTGAAGATAATCTTCCATGGCTTGGGACTATATGGGGACAAACACTTCGCGGTCGAGAGGCATGGCGATGATATAGGTATCAAATCGGTATTCGAGACTTGAACTAGCTATGAGAATGTGGAAGCATGCTACCAGAATGAATAGTGATGGAATTACATTATTGAAGTAAACACAGGCAAATCGGCGCTGCACCGTGGTGGGCGACGGGTAAGGAGAGCTGTGGTGGAAAAGAGACAAGGTCACTGGATAGTTGGGTCCGCAATCGCAAGACGGCTAAGCACGCGGGGAGGTTCGAAGTCGCCGCATAGAGGCAAGGTTTCAGGGTATAATGTATTGGGCTGAAGTGCGTATAAATGGTACATGCATACTGAGAACTAGACAAGAGCTTCACCCTTCTCTGACGACTCTGAGCCATTTTTCTCCGCTCCCAGCATCTCAGTGTTCACCGCCTTGAGCTCGGAAGTCTCACTAGGTGCAGCGACATCCGTAGCGCCTTCTTCCTCCTCGCGCATTTGATCCCACAGGCCTCTTCCTGTTTTATCCCGTATAGCATTTCCAAAGAGGGTGATGGCCATGATATCTAAGATATATAAGACTAACACCTGATCACCCGGTTCATCCGAAGCGGGCGGTGTCGTTGTGTCTGATTGAGCTCGCCGTTGCCGTTGTCGGTGGCCCCAGTAAAAGTATGACCAGTAGACTAAGACATCGAAGAGCAAGAGGGCGAAGACGCCAGCGGTGATCCACGCAATGACAATCGCTGCGGAGACGATCCCTTTGGAAGGGCTGCGCATGTAGCCGTGGCAGATCATGCGACTGGGAAAATAACGAACTGGGCTATATTCTGAAAGCCTTTATAAAGCGGTTGGGGGGCTATTTGCCAGCGGAGGGAAAGGCAAATCACCGCGCGGTTGACGAGATATCTGGCGGCGATGTCGGTGAAATGCCATAGGCTGGCACATGTGTAGGCACCCAGGCCGAGCCATTTGAATAGCTCAGACAAGAGTGTGGCCTGCCATGCTAGGTGCGGAACGACCGTCTCCAAGTGCGCCGGCTGGTAGAGGGAAACTCCCTCTATCACCAGCAAGTATAGAAAAGTGCCGACGGTTATCCGGGTGGACAGTGCGGTAGCATGCGACCAGGAGCTTTTGTGCGGCTCGACGGTGATTCGCTCGGCGATGGCCCAAATAATAATGAGAGGGGCGGAGACAAGCAGGGGCAGGAAGAATAGCGCTCCTACAACCATTCCTGCAATCTTTCCGATCGCTAGCAGGACTATCATCAGAACTATCATCAGGACTCGCCATGTCCCAAGGAGGAAGCCAGTCCCGCGTGGGCGCAACACAGAAGCAGCTCCAATGACCAGGCCAGCAAAAATGAAGACGTCCGCCAGCAGCGATAGGACGCCGCGCAAACCGCAACTCGGCTCTTCTGGACCTCTCTCAGGAACGAGGGATTCTTCGTCGGTCGGCTGGCCCACAGGCTCTTGACTCTCCTCCCCGGCGTCGTCAATGAGGGCGGCAAGCGGAATAAAGACGAATGAAATGAGGATTTTGAGGACGGCGTATGCAACCACAAGACAAAGGAAGTAATAGAGTGCGACATTCACAAGGCTACCCATGGCAACCGCAAGGACGCTGCTGGGGTAGCGGCGGCGGAGGTACAGGCAACCGTATGTGCCGATGACGATGAAGATCGTGGTCTTGCTGCGTGTAAGCTTCCGGAGAAGGCCATCCAGGGTCCTGGCTATGGACGACATGGCGGTGCTAAGGGAACCTTGTTTGGCAAACTGTCCGAGTCATGTGTTCAACCTTGAAGTCCCTCTTGTCCTACTTTTGCAGCTTCCTACGTCGAATGGCTTAATCTGGTTGCGAATATAGTCTCAGCCAGGCGTAACGCCTCGAGATCTCGCTAATCTCTGTCTCACCTCGACATATTACGAGTCCTAAAATGTTTCATTTTAGACTCGTTTTTACTCTCCATTCTCCGCCAGGGTCATCGTTTTTTGATCAGTGACGTCAAAGACATGTGGGAGTTCTGTCTCCTTATGTAGTATCTTTTCCGTCTCTTTTAGGTCCAGCTTGTCAACATATATGACCGTTTCGTCATATACCTTGACTGGTGTTACGATGGGATCAATTTATTATCCCCGATATGGCCGTCCTGTCCCGGGGTCGTCCGTATTGTCAGGTTTCTTCACCACATGTACTACCTTGTATGGCTCCATCCCTCAACCTCCTACGGGCTTCCTAGCCATATTTATACCCCACAAAATTTCAAAACCACAGTTTCTTCCCGTAAATACCTCGCACTGCAACGTTTGAGGCAATTTCAACCGCTTTTCACCCCGGCGGGGCCCCTTCTCTCAAAGGAGTGCTATCCCTAGTGGCCTCTGCCTCCAACCATGCAAGAATAATTTTAAACCATGTTCCATTTGAACTGAAGTGAGCCCGGCCTTTATTGATGCGAGAGCGCGCCGCGGTCACGTGAGCAAATAAGAAGTTGGTTCATCTTTTGTTCTTCGTCCGCGCTAGCTTCTACTTCGCACCAAATACCGTCTACAGTATATCCCACATGTTGTGTTGAGAATATACGAGAGGTTTTTGTTAAAGAACCGGCAGTTGGTTCTCTGAGAAAAGTTTAGTGGGAACAAGATAATAATTTGGATAATTCTACATGGGATACATGGCTGTTTAAATAGATAGTCCAGTAAGAATCGTTCTGACTTGAAGAAAAAGAAAATAATATGGAGCGCTCCACTTAGTCACCACCGCGTTGGGATAAGTCAGATAACTCAGTCAGAAAATATGGGTTTTTTTATTCCCTCTTGCCAAACGACGTCTTTTGATAAGGGCAAAAGATCCCCAAGAGGAATTTCCTGTCGGTAAAAAATTGAGTGAGCTATAAAATTATGTGACGGCCAATTTGGCGCACGGGTACAAAACATGAGTACCACTGGTTGAAAGTCCTCGCAGCACCCTCAGGGATGTGTCTGTGAGACTCATACTTCTTGAAGCTGACATGGTTGAGAGAATTCTGGGTCCCCATTCATCTGTGGTATGCCTCTGTCCACCAGGCTCTACGGTATTCCCAGCGTAAAAGGGGTGTACAATATTAAAAAGATTGCCTCCGGCCGATCTGGGGCTTGTCATAAAGAGGTAGTGACTGAGTGGAGCGCTCCATAAAATACATGAGAACATCCGGGGATGTCCGAGTCGACCGAGGCCCGAGCCTTACGGTTCCGGGCTATAGTTCAACGCTCCCCCTCAAGTCCGATTCATCCCATATTCAGTGCAAAATTTCTAGTGCTTAGGTCTAGGGAGACCTTTCGTTAAGAGGTCTGCAGCGATCTCATCAGTGGGACAATAGGTAACTTCAATAATACCTGGATCAACTTTCTCTCGAACAAAGTGATGTGGAGCATCAAAATACCTTGACCTTGCATGAAATTGGGAGTCTTGGGAGATTGCAATGGCAGATTGATTGTCACAGAATACTTGGCTAGATAATGGTTGTTCTAGCCCGAGTTCAGCAAAGAGGTTGCAGAGCCAAATTACTTGGCGTGTTGCGTGCGCTAAGGCAACATAAGTACTCGGCTTCTGTGTGGGAGAGAGCTACAGTGCTCTGCTTCTTGGAATTCCAAGAGATAGCCCCCCCTGATAGGAGGAACATATATCCAGAGACAGATTTGTGGTCGTCTGGATTCGAGGCGAAGTCGGCGTCGGAATCAAGAATAGCGAAGAACGGCATCTTCGGTAGTTGCCGTTCCGTAGTTTGATGATATCTCCCAGGTAGGCAGGTAGGTATATTCCTGCGCGGTCCCGTTAAGAAACAGCAGGGGTCCGTATTACATACACGGCTTGTCGTACTTCTTGTCAAATGTCCATCGGGAGCCTACGACTTTTTGTTCCTCGGGTAAATCTTCGAGTTTCCGCATTCCCATTGGCTGTAATGTCTGACATTCAGTCTCCATGGCCTGTTCCCAACCGTCCCGTTCTAGTGACACTTTCACTTCAGATAGAGTCCGAGGGATGTCATCCACATTGGAGTGTGAAGCTAATAAGACATAGTTCGGATGCATCCTCTTGGGCAAATACTTTATTAGCTCCTCTTAAGTTCTTAGCGGTTCGACCGTATTGGAATCTCAAGTTCTAATACATCTTAAGTTCTATTAATGTAGCCTATTTATCTAAATAATCTGCAGGGGGTCATCTAGAACTTAAGAGCACGTTGCACAAACTCAAGTTCGCATCATCGGGAACTTAAGTCCCTTGGACTTAAGTTTGCGCTGGATTTCAACACTGGCTTGGGCGCTCAAGCTTAAAAAACGCTAAGTCCAACCAAATTAACTTGAACTGGAGTTCTCACCATGAGCTTGAGTTCCCGTTTGGCTTAAGTTCTGGATTGCGAGTCCCGCTGAAAACACAGTGTTGGCAGGAGGCAGTCCACATCTGGTCCTGACTATTCATTAGTTATGTATGCTATTCAGGTTTGAATGGAAACTCACCCTAGCATAAGTTGTGTACTGCCATGCCACCGACTGCCAGACCGAAGAGTATCACGGGCTGGGAGCCCGAATGCCGGTGCCACTGGGTGGAGGCCAAAACTCCCTGGAATTAATGGGGAAAGCGAATAGTTACAATAGTTGCGCCAGGGTAAGGCAGGAGATAGGTTTATGGCATGTTGCCGGTGAGCGTTGTGGTAAGAGTCGAGTCGAGACGTGTTGTTTGTGCTTGTGACTTAGATCAGCTCCATTGTGCCGCCAAAAATCGCCAATCAAAAACGACTTAGCTCTTCGTCCTTCTGCCACCATCATGGCCGGGCTTTCATTCCCTTCCACCGTGGTCCCCCCACGTCCATCGCAACTCGTTCCCGCCATCAACTTTGGAGTTCTCCATCACTGCTCACCGAGTCACCCTCAAGACTGTTCTTGCCACCGGTCGGATATGAACGTGCTGCAAGCCTGCAAGGTGCGCGCCTTCAGCCTTCTTGCATCACTGGTACCAATCCTCTGTTATTCCCACACAGTTCAGTACCAGCGTGCCACTCCACGCGTAGACACCAACCTAACGCCACAGAAGCCGTGGTAAGGTACGCCGCAGTAATGGCCGCACCGAGTCTGCTAATGCCTTGTAGAGTGCGCAAGGCCCTTCACCACCAACACCCTCTCCACCACGGCAAGCAACACGAGTCATCCGCTGCACCGAATCTCCGTGAGCATCCTTTGCCCGCCGCACGAACGCGAAAGAGGTCGCAGCTCATATACACCTAACCGCCACCCCCTGCGAGACGACCAGTGGGTCCCTCGCATCTCCCTTCCCCGTGCCTGGATTCGCGTGGTCGTGCTGCTTGTCGTTGCTCGGCCACCACGGACACTTCGCGGCGGGGGACTCCAGTCTCGGTGGAACTTCAGTTCGGTGGGACTTAGGTTTGGGAGAACTTCAGTTCCGGCGGGACTTCAGTCTCGAGGGAACTTCAGTTCGGCGGGAAATAAGTTTCGTGAGAGTTTCAGTTGCGACGGGACTTCAGTTTGGTGGGATTGGTAAATGATGTACAGGCACATTTTGAATACAATGTATGTTCTAGGCCAGAACTCAAGTTGTGCGTGGGACTTAAGTGGTGTTTGAGTAAGGTGGGCATATCCAGCTAGCCAAATCTTAAGTTCGGACTGAACTTAAGATTTGAATACGGTCGGAACCGCCTATGACTTAAGATAGGCTCGTTCTATTTCATTCTTGGGATCGTGAATCGTCTGTAGGCGCTTTGGTACGACGGGGACTGTGAGCGGCGGGACGGCGCGATTGCGGGTTACCTAATCAGCGGTAATTATGATCATCGACATGATCTCGGGTGGATCTGCAAAGGGCCCAGGGGAATGGGATTTAATTCTGGAGTTCAAGTTGTGCATTGAGCCTGTTTAAATGTTGATGGGAGGTTGGCTAAAGGCTCCCTGGGTACAGGCGAAGGTGTTTGCGACGGAGTGTTATATTATTAGGTAGGCTCAGAGTTGATCTTCTGCGGCAGACGCAGACGCAGAAGGTCATGTGTTGTGACCGCCGGATCACCGTTGGTAGTTGCTTACTCGTGTATACTAGAAGCCTTTGACGGCCCAAAAAAAACCATCTCTCCTTTTCATCGCCCTAGGGCTCTTCTACACCTCTAAGCTCGGGTTAGAATATTACTTAATTAGCTTCCACATGTCCCCGTCCAAAGGAGTAGGCAGTTTCTCGAATTGGACTGGAACAAATATTGTGACCGACTGTCACAGCACATGACCTTCTGCGTCTGCGTCTGCCGCAGAAGATCAACTCTGAGCCTACCTATTATTATTAGCAGGTGTGTGGGTTGGTTTAATTGGAGTCGGAGCGGCAGCTGGTTGAATGTTAGCAGGATGCTGGTTGGTTCTAGGGCTGCCCACCGTCCCGTCAACGGGTACGAGCCGTACGGCCGTCAAAAAGGCGGCCGTCTTTCCGGGATTTTCGACCCGAGACGGGACGGGACGGCAAAAAGGCGGCCGTAAACGGGGACGGGACGGCAGTGACCTCGAAGCAGGCCAAAATTCATGTCTGACCCACAATTTCTGTCACTGGAGGCACAGTTTACTTCTGTGAGTCGTTTGTCACCACTGAGAGAGTTCATTCACACTCAGTTGGCCAACACCAGCAGATTCAACTGGGTTGGAATTAAATTGATGCGAAGCACGTGAGAAGTTACGGCTGCTACAGCCTGATTCCGACTCAGAACAAGGATGTTCAGCTGCGTAAATTCATTCGGTACATTAGAGCATTTGCTGAGTACCAATTTATTGCTCACTATGTGCATTTTGAAGACAAGAAAATACATTTCGGGCGTCCGACCCGTCTACGGCCGTCAACGGCCGCCGTCCCCGTCCCGTCAATGTGTTTTGGCCGAGGCTCGACGGTACGGGACGGCATGCCGTTTACGGCACCCGTCCCACCCGTAAAGACGGGGACGGTGGGCAGCCCTAGTTGGTTCCCTGGCTCTCCCCTCGAGCGGCAGTCTGATAGGTGCGTCTAATTCAATATCCTTTATCTGAGTTTCCGAGAAGTCGAAATGGCGCGAGACTTTGATTTGTCTGCTTGATTTATCCCGGTATTTAACTGCTTTAGGTCTTTCTGCATATCCAACAAAGATCAAAGCTCTGGTAGGTGAACAATTTCGAATATAGGCAGCATGACTGACTGCTTCGGCCCATAGGAAAGATGATAAATTGCGAGCAATGAGTATTGCGCGGGTAAGTTCCATAAGGGTGTGATTGAAATGTTCGGCAATGCCGTTCTGGGAGGGTGGATAGGGTGCAGTCGTTTGTAATTCAATTCCCTTCTTTTTACACCATCTGAGGAGTTCCTTGTTGATGTATTCTCCCCCGTTGTCAATGCGAAAATATTTCGGAGCAGTCTTGAGGTGACACTCGAGGTACGTGACGTAGTCTTTAGCACATTGTGTTGCTTCTGATTTGAGTTTCATGAAGAAAACTGTGCATTGGCAGGAGAAATCGTCGGGGAATGAGATTTAGTACTTGGTGTTGGAAATCACTACATGGCTTTGAAAAGCCGCGACACGTGTAGGTCCCCAAACATCGCAATGGGTGAGTTCAACATAATGATATTCCGTGGTCTTATCATCGGATTCCCTGGGATGAGACTGACAGTGCTGTTTAGCTTGGATGCAAGCTTCGCATTGGGTGAATGGAGGGCTATCTGGAGATACAGTGAGTCCATTACAGTCGATCCTGAAACTAATGAGAACGGCGATTTTTTTCCGCGCGTGTTCTCGATTTGGAAATTCCATAGCGAGAAGTCGGGGGTTTGATTCCAGGCGCCCGCGGCACCATTTCGACGGCCTTCCCGGGACTTTAACAGCACTGGGAGCTGACTGGGAGCAGATATATCTAGACAATATTTTTGCGAGTGATATTTTTGCAAATATCCCAGTAAAAAGCGAGCAACCAGCCTATACAAATGCTACTAGCAGTGTTTTGATCTAATGCACCAACTACACCATTCCTTGTGTTCACAGTGAGCCAGCCTGTTCCATAATGAAATGTCCACGGTGTATGAGCTATTGAACCGTTCTTGCAGCACGTATTAAGTGGATTTGCCCCGCGCACATTGATTCCGATTCCTGAATAATCCGAGAGCATGAAGCATAGGAATTTGCGAATTTCAACCCTACTGATACCTCAATTTACTCTGCCGAGCAGTAGTTAATGAGCCGCACAAAGTGCGGGAGCCAAGAATCGAACCCACGACTTTTCGCTATGGAATTTCCAAATCGAGAACACGCGCGGAAAAAAATCGCCGTTCTCATTAGTTTCAGGATCGACTGTAATAAGTTTACCTTTCATTTTTTCCAATGACAAGATCGACAGAGGTCCATACTTCCGATGAGGCAAGTTTCATGTTTCAGTAGACTCGGAACAAATGTTAGAAAGGTCCTCAGTGTGAGGTTTAACACCCAGTAAGTAAAGTCTACCTGTCTTCTTGGCTGTGGCTATTCCCCTTAGTGTTTATCAATGTACACTGACCATGGCAGAAGATAGCTTCGCTGCCAGCATCCTCGAGTTTGCTTATGGATAGAAGGCTAGTGGTGGCGTCGGGGGTGTACAGTACATTCTGAAGAACATTTGTAAAATATCCCCCATCGAATCTGAAGCCCAATTCAACTGTGCCTTTCCCGAGAGCCTGAACTTTATGCTCACCAAGACCAGTGTGGTTTGTGAGTGGGGTGGAATCGGGGAATAAGTCCCTTGAATTAGAGATATAAGACGAGGTTCCAATCGGTAGGTTTAAACGAATTTGCTGTGGTAAGGCTGGTAGGGATTTCTTCAGTGATATGACATGAATATGAAAAATCCACTAAATCCAAATTCGTAGATTGGTTTGTCTCGGCCTGGTTAGCTCTCTCCTTGCATTTGGAATATAATTTCCCTGAGGTTAGATTCGGTGCTTGGCCTTCACGGCCTCTACCTTTTACGAAACATTGATGTTTGCAACAATACTTCCGACCACAGTTTGAACATGTGCTGTCTGAGGGGCAATTGCGACCAGTGAATTTATTCAGACTTGGGGTTTCGTTTCAAACTTGAATTCAATTCCCTCAAGAGTAATGAAGAGTCTGCACCCGATTGATTTTTCCAAGCAGCGGTGATTTTCCACCAGAATAATTGCAACGAGCTCATAGGCCTTGATTGAAAGGGTGGATAACAGCGAAGTTGATGTCTGTGAAATACCAGAAGAACTGGCAGCAAGAGCAGCCTGAGTAGCTGCAGGTCATGCATACAAGATTCGACAGTTGAAAGGGTTACAATCCGATGGCATTGCATAAATGCGGGCAAAAGTTAGCGGTAGCTGTGATATATGCTCGCGAGTAATCGGGCCTATTCGGATCATAATAAATGAGATCTGGCAATACGTGGATGGAAAAAAATTATTATGCAGACCCCGCCCCGGACTCGTTCTGCCATGCGCATGCAATGGCCTAAAGCACAAGTATACTTCTACAGTTTTGCCAATGTATCGCTCCGTCAACCTGCACTCCACCAATGCCGCCACTGTCCATGCACTCGAGCTGCTTGCCCGCGATGCCGACCTAGCTCGCGTCGTGACACACTTGACTCTACATGCCCCCTATCCCCTGACAGTCCTGCCAGCAGTTCCTAGTGTCATCAATTTCGATAGTTCCCCAAATTAGCAGGTCTGAAATGTCTGAAACTCTTCGACGAGGTTTTTTCGACAGTTTCAGAGGAAATGAAAGATACTTTCGTGGATTTACTTGGTCGTATCGACTCCCTGGAAGAGCTGAGTATTAATCAGAGGTACGGCGACTTGGGATTATCCTCTGCACACCTGGGGAGGATGAAGAATCTCAAGAAACTTGAATGGGGGCCTGGCGACCCCCGCGCGGAATATGGTAAGCATTCCGTTAACAATTTCGATCTGAGTTTCCTCATAATTTCTCTCCAGACCCGGATGCCTCACTCTGGGGCCTACTCTCTAGTTGTGCATCGTCTCTCACTGCGCTCTCCAGATCATCGTCGGAAAGAGAACAGCACAACCTCTTCAGCAGGCGTTTCCCCCACCTGAGGTCCCTGATTCTAGGAAATTGGGCCTTCGACGTAGAAACAATACCGGAATTCAACACTTTCATCATCGCCCATTCTGATACACTCGAACACCTCGACCTCAAATACGACAACTACGATAAATATTACATGTCTTTTGTCGACAACGGCGCCTTCACCCCGAATTCACTCCATCGTTTGCGCGAATTTCGAGGGAACACGAAATGCGTGCGGCTGATGGCGAAAAGCCGAATGAAATGCCTTACAAACTCCTTGACCAAACTTACTGTCGGGCCTGGGGGTGTGGACGGTCCCACGTACGAGGTTCAGGCGATGTTCAATGCTCTCCGTGCGAACGGGGGCTTGCGCGCATTGAAAGAGCTGGATCTAGATTTGTCGGAGTGAGAGGACAGAGAAAGGGAAGACATCGCGGAGGTGATCACGGCGTGCGCCGAGCTTTGTCCAACCCTCGAGGTATGGAATGGCACTCCTGGGTACAGTCTCCAGTGGCCGGCCGAGGAACTTGGGGGTTTGCTTGGGAAATTTAAGATGTTACGAGAGATTAATCTCCCCATGGACTATGCAGAGTTCCACGAGGATATAGATCGGTATGTTGGGGTGCTAGCTGCGAGCTGCAGCGTCCTGGAAGAGGTAAAGGTAACCTTCCATGGCTTGGGAGTTCGAGGATACGCAGACAGACGCCGCGACTTCGTGGTAGAGAGGCATGGCAGTGAGATAGCTATTCATTGTGTAACTTGAAGCTTTGCGTAAGGGCATCGAGAAGGATAGAGATGTGCACAGGCTATATAACACCCACTATTTGTAGTACAATATAAGAAGAGTCTCAGTTGTGGGATAGGTCAAAGCCCCGCTATACGCCGAGACATGGACCCCCAATCATTGTCGTCCCACCCATGCAGCATTAGCGACCTATCCGTTTCCCCCTCGGCAGGGTCTGATACCGCGGAATGACCTCGACCTTCCCTCTCCTCTCTGACGATGCGAAGGTGTGCCCGGAGAAGGGGATATCCCAATGAGGCTCCGCACGATCGCCCGCCGGTGCCAATTGACGGTCTTATTCGGATGCAGGGCGAGAGCGTACGAGTGCAGCATGGCGCCTCCGTTACCGGAGAGATGTATCGACACCCGGAACAGATTGTGCTGTATAGGGCTCTCGTGCGTGGATATTTGTACGCCGTGTGAGTGCGTGTGGCGGGTGGGGGAAATCCGCTCTTCGAAGAGGATGGTGAGGTCCGATGCGCCGACGACGTTTCTGGGAGGAGTGCCAACACCATGGAGAGGCTCAACGGGTTCCCAGGGAAGGACTGCGAGAGGAGTGACAGCGACGCGTTCCCCGCCCAACGTGTCTGGGAGCACAAGTACCGCATGTTGTAAGGCGACCGCAACCGGGTGTATCGGTAGAAGTGATCGCGTTCGTCGCCTATTCGCAGGGTGACCAGACGCCAATTGATGAGGATGATTTCGTGCCCTACGTTAACGCCGGCGAAGTCTCCGCATATGAAGGGAAGGGCGTATGGATAATCATGGGAGGTGTCGGGGACGCGCGCAACGAGGACAGAGCGGGATGTTCTACGGTTCAGGTCGAGGGCGAATACTTCCACAAAACCAAACGCGTGTCAGATCCTCATCTCGTTAAAGGTTTTCTCGCACATAATTTTTGCGGGACGAGATGGGTCCCTCCGTACGCTGACGTACCATGATCAGTGCCTCGCCCGCCGTGCCATCCGTTAGCTGTACAGCGAAAGTGACGACCCAGGCGTTCTGGCCTACGTCGAATTCATAAGTCCAAACGATGTGTTTCTCGGACAGGCTCCAGCAGTCGAGCTCTCCATTCTGGAAGAACAAGTACTCTCCATCAGGTAATAACTTCGCCTCGGTGTTCGAACCTGGCTCGTTCGAAGTCGTGAGGGCCAGAGTTATCTTCCTGGAGACGACTGGCACAGACGGATAGTACTAGTCGTGCGCCCATGTCCGCGGCCTAAGGGCGACTTGCTTAACCCTGCCGACGAGTTCTTCCGCTGAAAGCTCGCTGAGTACTTCGTCTGGTCGTCGTTTGTCGATGAATCTTCGACGGCCAAGGTCGGAGGCCAGCGACAGCCAGACATTCTTGTTAGATGCGAAGTGATGGAAATAGCTACTGCTCTGGAGAAAGAGAGAGATGACGCTCAGTCCGAGTCATTAGACCTCAAACTGGCGTGTACTACCTGGCTAAACGTTGGAATGCTGGAAACATCGCAGAATCCAAGGATGAGGACTCAGGATAGTCACGTCTTCGACCAGCGTGAGAGCCTTGTGGATCTTTAACCGAAGACATTGGCTCTCTCGTAGGCTCCTTCAATGTTGTTGTGGATATAGGCAATTTTCGGAGGAAGAGATGACGGAGCTCTGATAAGAAACCGCCTTCCCTCTGCAAACCGACTTCTGCGAACGAGACCGCAGATAATTGTCTTAAGGCCGCGCTCCGATAGATGCCTCGGGGGTTCAGAATTCTCAAGCGACAATGGATGTGCATCAAACACAGAGCTAAGAATCAAGCGAATTGAAAACAGAGACACGGATGTCCGGCCGAATGGCTGAATCGCAATATTCTCATCCACCGAATCTCTTACATATCTTACTGTAGCTACCCTGCAGCTGCAGTTTCGCAAGCAGCGCAGAAGGCTCAGGAAAACAAAAGAGCAATAAACTCCCGGGGGTATTAATACCACTAGTAAGGCAGGATCCCTGGGAAAAAAATGGCACTGGGACTGACAGTAAGAGACTCGCGAGAGACTCTTAGAGAGCGCAAAAAGTCACTGGGGTCCGCCTTACTGGGTGTCCGCACACAAGTGGTGACCAAATAGGTTCCCCACCGGACGTGCTTGCGGTCTCCTTGTCATTCGGATACAGGCCAGAAATGCAGGATAGACGTCGCAGCATTTCCCGCAGAAGAGTGCGCTTGGTAGGCCATAAACACACTTACAATTATCTTGGCGATATGTCGAAGACCGTTTCCCGAGAAAGCGGTAGGTCGGGCCCGTAATGAACTCCCCCGAGTCTAGCGCAGTCATCGTTCGGCCGTTAAGGCCTGCAGGAAGCTGTGACGGTAGCCCTTCAAACGATTGAGTTGACCCAGTCATATTCGATTCATTCGCTCTACAGTATTATGCGGATGCAATCATCATGCATCTTTCGGCGCAGGTTTTCCCTGTAGTACCAGAGTCAGCCAAACGCGATATGACCTAGCACAAGCACGCACGTAGCCAGTAACGAGACACCCGATCCCGTACAAGGTAGACATCATCCCGAGGCTGAAGAGCACGCCGTACGTAGCTACCGGAGTTGTTTAGCGTCAGCAAAGCGCAGTGATGAGCAACGACGGAGTACCGAGAGTTGCTTTCGCGCCTGCGGGCCGGAGGTAAATTGGCCTCGGGTCAGCCTGGAAAGCCGTCAGCGGGAGTTCGCAGCAAACGAGATGAATGATTGTTTGGACCTGGTATTGCTTTTGCAGCGCAAGGACCCTGTTTGGTCCTGGCGAACCCGTCAGTAACTTGGAACATTTCTGAGGCAGGTCGCGCACTATTGTAGATAAAGTCGAGGAGAGCCATCACGGTGTCTGTCGCGGTCGACGTCGAGAGAGTAGCGTGTAACGGCGTTACAATCACGCTCGGGCTCGACCGGGCCTGGATGCCGGCCAGTCTCCGACCTCGATTCCTCTACGACATGAGAGCTAGCCTGCATTGGGCCAGGAGGGATCCCCTCGCCACGAATTACTCAATGAACCCGCCCCTTACGCACCCTCGAGAATGACAAATGATTACAAAAGTGGAGGGAATACAGATGGCAGTCGCTGAATAACGATACGTTTGCGCTGGTGATATACAATGCACAAAAAAGAAATACAATCAATGCCACGAGGCCCACCCTGGATACATCTTCGCCTGCACACCGTTGTCAGCCCATCTGGCTGGTGAAGTGGATAAACGAACGCACCAAGTTCGCCAGGTCCGTCGCCTCCTGCATCAACATCTGCACCAAGTTCCCCGTCGAGATCTCCTTCTCGCTCGTGCCACGCGCGTACCGCTCCTTCGGCGAGGCCGGCGTGTATAGGCCCTTGAGCTTGCGCTCGATCGGACTTAGCGCGTTCTTGCCGAGCATGCGCAGGTCGACCGACGCCTTAACGGCGTTGCGCCGCGAGGGCTCGCGTTCCTGGGTGGAAATAACATCATTATGGGTTAGGGATACAGTTCCATGACGCGGCGCACCAGCTTGCGCTTCTCGTCCTCCCACTCGACGAGCGGGTCGTGGATAAACGCATCGAGAACGCTCATGAGCGAATCCTTGTTGTCGCGCAACAGCTGCATCGTCACCTCGCACGCGATGCGGAACACGCCCTCCACCCCCGTCACACCCAGGCCGTCGATCATGTTTTGCGTCAGCCGGAACGGTACGCGCTCTGGCGTCTCCAACGTCCTCCCCTGCACACGAAAACTTCAACAATAGCATCTCATGTCAGATAAAGAGCCCACACCTTCTCGAAGAGACAGTTGAAGTCAACGTGCACGACGTCTCCCGTGTTTACGTCGAGGAGGATGTTCTCGCAATGACGATCACCCAACCTATGTATCCGTCAGCATCACACTCGCCCCGAATCCGCATGTCCGCACCCCAAGATGAAGCCCACCATGGACATCACTGCTGCGGTGCGCCCGTACGCCAGCCGGCTCGCAAGCCACGCCGACGGCTCCGGAAACGTCTCGACGAACCACTCGTGGAACACTGGCGGGAAGCTGCGTCCATTCCGCGTTAGGACATTCAGAAAGGGCAACCCATATGACGTACGTGGCCAGAATCTTGTCGCGGAACATGGCCGCTGCGTCATTGTCCGGCGCTTCCTTGATACGGCGGAAAATCTCCCCCATCTCTGCGCTCTGTCCGCAGCACACAATTAGTTTGCGGGCAGAAAGCAAAACGGCCTACGCACCCAACTTTTGAGGCGCCGCGCTTCATACCCCTTATTGAGGACCGGCCGCAGCGGGATCGTATTCGGCACCCATTGGATGAAGCCGCACTCCTCGTTCAACGTCACAACCCCGTACGTGCGGATATCTACGACCGGGTCAGTTCGCAACATCGCCCACGTCGCAGAGACTCACGCAGCTGCCGCCTCCGCGACTCCGAGTTCGCCTTGAGCAGCTTGTTGATGATGGCGTTGAAGTCCATCAACCGCGCGTCCTTGCGCAGGTCGTCCTTCGGCTTGCCGAGGAACATGTAAATCTGCCCGTTGCTGCCTCGAATGGTGATCTTGCGCGGCTTCGCCAGGGAGCGCATCACCTCGATCTCATCGTAGAACTCTGCCGTTTCCAGGGATTAATAAGTCATGAACGCAAGTTGGGGTGAACGACTGACCTGCAAAGGTCGGCGCATTGGACGGGAAGGGCTGGTGGTCGGACTCGAGCGAGGATATCGGCGGAAGGCTCGCCGTAAGTGATTCTTGCAGCGGGATGATCAAATCCGAGCGCCCGAGCTTAAAGAGGCGGGGGAACTGCTTTTGCATGCTGAGCGTCTTCACCTCGTCCCCGACCGGATAGTCACACATGTTCAGCAGCTGGTTTGTCATGGACGTGCACTCGGCCACCAACTTGGAGACTCCCGTCCGGTCCGCAGCCGGGTTGTTCTGGGTAGTTGGAGGTTAGCTAAGAAGTAGGGCGGATGGATCCACTCACAGTAAGTTTGTCGAGGATTTTCTTCCCCCGCTGCTCTCGATTGGCCTTGGTAGATTTCGCAACAGAAGTAAATAGCCACAAGGCCTGTTTCGGATACTCTTCCAGGACTCGGATGATCAATCGGGACAGATTCTTGTAAACCTCATCGTTCTCGTGCCCCACTCGAGAGACAATTTGGGGGAACGCGGTAAACCACTGAGAAACCTATGAGAATAGGAGACTCCAAGAGTCCGAATGCACTCACTTTGTACACCGGCGCTTCTTTGATGATCTTCGCAACGACATCATTCAGCTTCCTGAACGATTCTTGGGTCGCCATCTTTCGATCTTCGCCCAGGTCAAGCCATATCGTGAGCAGCCGGGGAACCGTCTGGTAGACATATTTGGAACCAAATTTAATCGCCCTGGCGTATGACTTGACGGTCGATGAATTCATCCTCATTCCGCTGTTGGGGAAAAATGAGTTGTTTCCAGGAGCACAGGAACGGAGTGGCCCACCGAGCGAGTTTGTCGGCCTGGGATAAGTTCTTGAAACACTCGTCGTGGAATTGCCCGAGATGGAAATGACAGCTCTCCCAACTGGTGGTGCGATAATGTTAGTACGTGGATCAATCGGGGTATGCTGGAACCAAATCACTCTGGTTGCAGTTCCGTGGCGCTAAGGAACGTATTAAAGATGGGCTGGCTCTCAAACCTCTCTGACTCATTCATCCATCGTGCGCGCAAGACTTGGGCCTGAAAATCTCGCGTCAGAAAAGCACGGGGTGAATAACGCGCGTTACCTTGGCCTTCATCCTCTTAGTCTCATGATCGTCTTCCGTTAGATCTACGACGTCTTTCCTGTCTTCTATAAGCCCAAGCAGGCGCATCGAATTTTCAAGCTCTTGAAGGGCCCGCAATGGTTCCCCGGTGGCTTTCACCAGTTTTGCGCTTTCCATGAACGAGAAGCGGGTGTTGCTTTGTTGGGCTTGCAGCATCGCACTGTACGCCGTCTGCCACTGTCCGGCCTTACGAGCAATTTTAGCGCTCGCGAGCCAGGAGCGCCCGATTTCTCTCGCGAAGGTCTGCTGAGGTGATGATCTGATAAGTACTGTCAACCTAAGAAACACTCGCAGAAAGCAGATCCTACATCAACGCAAAGGCAGCCCTCCGCATGCTAAGGACAGGTTCGCGGGTCCGGAAGGTCGGCAAGGTAGCGTCCAGTCGCGCAGATAGTGATGTGTTCAACTGTGCTACAGTCCGCTGCCGCAGCTGTGAATGGCCTTGGGATCCATTTGGGAGGGACGTCAGCGCATTATAGATGAGCTCCAACTCGTGCGTGAGGTGTAGGTCCAAGACAGCTTCATAAGACCGGCGATAGCCTTTGGCCCCGGCGGCAGTAATCGGAGTACCCAACACGGATCTCGCAACAGAAAGAGAGGAAGTAATGGCGGCGGCGTCTTTCGAACGCATGGCAAGCAAGACTTTGGCCATTACGGTGGATGAGGTCTGTGCAGTTGTTCGGTGAACCAAGTCCTGGACGTCCTCCCAGGCCCCGACCATCCACGCGCTTTCAACTTGGAAGCCAACCAATGCTGTCTGCCACTCAGGATTGCGGGTAAGAACACCACGGACGTGCGTCCTCAATGTATCTATGGAAAGTGGAACGTTATAACGAGGCCACAACAAACCACAAGGACGGACCGTAGTGCCCCAAGTTACGAAGGCAACGCAGAAGGCCGAGGTGAAAGTCGAGGTTGTCGGGAGACTGCTGCAAGCGAACTTCCCAGCAACTCTGAGCAGACGTCCATCGGCCAGTGCTCTCGTGTTGGCGGATTTGATGTTCCAAGGAAGGGGAAAGAATCAATGTCGAGACACCCTCCATCCCGTCAGGCTGGTCAATGTGCGAATAAATCTCGTGCAACCGCTCATAGTACGCAGGCAAGTCCTTGCTGAAAGGTGACTGTTCTCGCAGAGTGACGATCTGCCGCTCAAAGTTCATCAAAGAACGAGCATACGCCTTGCATTTCAGAGCCGCTTTGGCCATCAAGTTTTCATTGATGCTGGACAGTATCGAGTCAACCCGTATGAGCTGCTCTTCTACCTGATTCATGCTGGCGTTCCTCGAGCGCTTGTGCTCTTGCTTTCGAGTGCTAAGTTCCTGCCGGACTATCCGGACCCACTTGTTCAAATGGTCGAGGAGAGTAAACACAACCTGAAGGGAACATAAAATTACGGAATATCAGGATATATGGAGGGACCACTAACCTGCGCGCTGAGTAACTTCTTGTCTTCACTCGAGCAGCTGTCCGGGTCAACTTGGTCCTCCAAGACAACAAGAAGCTCTGTTCGTATGTTTTGCGTGTCGGTTTCATCTCCAGATATGAGGATGTTGAGGACGAGGTGAGGGAGTAAGTGGTGAGCAACGACGACGTCTTTGTTGCGCACTGCTTGACGGAATACACCGAAGATTATCTGTGCAGTCTGTCCCGACGCTCTGGTGATCAAATGTACGCTCCACCACTGTATCCACTCGCGGTATGTGGAATGGCAGGGATATATTGGATGAGTAAGGGTTTGAGGTGCCGTGTATGGTGGCACTGCGAATCGACCCTCGAGTAAGGGCGCAGCGGTTTCCACAACGTGCTTGGGGAGACTGTTCCATCGATTCCGAACTTTCATGGGAACAGCCGTATTGTTCCCCGTCGCAACAAGGGCCGGTGTAAATTTACAGAATTTGAGAAGTTCTTGTATGCAGAACGCAAGCTGGCTTTGGTATCTGATATCACTGGTAGAACGAAAGGCACCGACGAGAAGATCCTGGATAAGATGTAATGCAAACGCCATGGAATCGTCCTCGTTCGTGAAATTGGTGAGCATGATCATGGTAGCTCCGCCGGCGTTGATTTCACATCTGTCTGGGTCCACTGCCCCAAGAGCACCGATGCATTCGAATGCCAAAAGTCGTAGTGCGTCGGTCCCATCTCCCTCACGGCACGCCGCTGCGAACAGTGCGGCTAGAATCTGGCCAACAAGTGGATCAAACATGTCCCCCGACGCCAACCCGTTAACGTAATCCTTGCGCTCCTTGAGCATAAGATTCTTGAGCTCCCCGAGCGATTGGATGGCCACAGTGAGGTTGTCGCTCCAAGCTCGTTCTAGTATCTTTTGCAACTCCTGTTTCGGCGTCCACGATGCTCGAAGTTGTTTCAGCTGTCTCCTTGCTCGATCCAGCTCCAGAATCGAAGTCAAATCTATCACTTCATCCAGATAGTCTCCCAATTGGGCCCCGACGTCGATGATGATGTATTCTAGAGATTTCTTGGCCAGGTCGCGTCCAACAGGCGAAAAGGTCGACCAAGATGACACGAACGCCGCACTCGTCGGTCCGACATGGGGCCCAATGTCCTGAGCCGCAGGCGTCGACAAGAACGTGTGCCAGCTTTGGAGGGTGACTTCTGAGAGCTCCGGGATCCCGACCATCGTTTGAAATGTTGCCATGATCTTAGGAGACACGAATCAGCGGGAAGGGCCGTCAAACCAGGAAGAAGCGCAAACCTGTGGTGCGACAGTACTGATGGAGGGACCGATCAGTTTAACCATAGGTCCCAAACTTCTCAAAATCTTCCGCTTCATCACAACAGAGATCTTGCCTCTTCCGTCTCGGAGCATTTCGTTGACGTAGGAGACAACGCCTAGCATGTATGTTTTCAGGAAGGCGGCAAGATCTGGTGACGGCGCGCTTCCTCCAGGGACCATGGCCCGCGCGACTTTCTTGAGAGCAGGTATAGCCTGCAGGCGGGTCAGAGGCTCTGCTAAGCACAACGGCACCAAAAGCGGCTCACAGAGTCGGCCACATCTTGATTCTCGTCACCCATAACGATCACCAATTGCGCAGTGAGCTGTACGATAGCGCTCTTGACGACGCTGTGGGTATCGATCCCCTTTTGATTTGCGGAATCTGTTAGAACATTGAGCAGGCATGCCATAGCCTTGTTCGTCTGTCCCGGGCCGCGCAGCAGAAAGAGATGTGCTAATATGTCGGCGGAATGGTTCAGGAAGAGAGTGGAAGGTTTTATGGCCAACGTCTTCCCGATGGCTTCGATGACTCTGACTTCGCAGGCGGCAAAGAGGTGGGGGAGAGTGCGGGGAAGGGTGGTGGCAATGAAATCCTCGGGGACAACGTACATTATCCGACAGGCTTCCACTAACAGCTCCGGTTGGGTACACATTCGTAGTATCAGAAAAGGGGCGATATGGTCAAAGTAGGGAAGCATGACGGCCATGACAGACTTGTTGTGATGTTGCGCCACGGCAATAATCTAGTGAAGGATTGGGGTCATTACATCACTGGAGATATGAGAGGGATGGCCTACCTGCATACACGCGGTGCCTCGCAGGACCGGATTCGAACTCCCTAATTGTGCAATGAGAAAGCAAAGCACTTGACCCAAGATTTCGACGTTTCTTGTTCTACGGTCGCAGTCAGAAGGCGAGGACACTGAAAAGATCGAAAAGCTCACTTTCCAATCAAGCCCGCCGTAACCAATAGAGTTTCCTTTACCGGAATCTTGTTGCCATCCAGAATCTCGTTGAGCTGCGAGAACAACGGCTCTGTATACTTCCAGGCGCCAGCTCCTTCTTCGGCATACAGCCCTATAAGCGCGGCGAGGGCAGATCTAAAGGCTGAAATCAGAACGCATGCCTCGACTAAAATTTGCCTGCGATCTCACCCAGCGCCGAGCCGCGCACTTCGATCTAAATCGCCAACGCCTCGAAGGATGGTGTTCGAAGCGTGATCCATCCCTTCGCGCCCCGGCGTAATGGTGTGATGCTTAATCATATTACCCAGGAAGGTATACGCGCGCCGCCGTACTCCTGGCGGCACCTCTTCTTCCGGACCGTCGAGAAAGCGAGCGACAATTGAAAGTCCAGCGGGAATTGTAGACAGCTTCAGTCTCTTTGAGTGCTGGTGAAGATCCGAATACTCGCATCCAGAAACCACACAACCGAATTTCGCGAGCTTATCAGCGAAAGCCATGCGAGAGGGCGCATCGGTATCAACAAGCTCCCTATGGGTACCGGTTTAGAATTGTGTATAACACGACGATATGGACGCCCACCTCTCGAATCTCACTTTGACATCGTCAAGAGCGCGTTGAGCGTAGTCGCCCCTACTCATGCTCTCGTCATCGTCCATCCAAGAGATGGTGATGGGGAATATAATTTCTTGCACAGATTCCCGTATCTGTCGACGCCATTCTATCTCTCGCGCAGCCGCGGGCTCGGGATCAAGCTTCTCAACTGGCGATACGTCTTTCGCGAGCCTATTGTCCAATTCGTGTAGAAGTGCAGTGTATTCATTCTCTGGCCCGGCGCCCGCGAGCATCTGTCGAGCTAGCAGTAACATATCGCTTTTCAAATGCGGAAGGCAGTTTCGCAGATAGCAAGTGGCGAGTCTCTGAGATAGCGCAGATCAAAAACCGCTCGCCTGATAGTAGTCGAGACGTACCCTCAAACCGTCTCCGGTTTCTCCCCAAGTTTCGGTACTTGAAATCGTAAGGATCTCCACCAAATCTGCCTTGGCGGGCGCTATGAAGAGGCTCGGATTCGAATGCCCTGCACATCTCGGAATCCGTGCCATCCCAACCGGTAAAAGGGCCTTCTAGGAGGCGATGCCGCAGCAGTCGGAACAGCAAATCGGGAATGCAATCGGCGAAGTTGGGGGAAAGAGATGACAACAACGGAGGGAAGGTCGTCAACTTCATCAATGCACCGGCACGTTTTTCTGCCAAGGCGACGCAAGACGTGGATAGACAGTACGCAAATGTTCTACCGGTAGTCTCTGTCATTCGACGAATCAAATCAGTCAGGAACCACTGGGAAAGGAGTGGTGGCGAAACGGAGTGTACAAGGCATAGCCAGTGTGGTACTGAGAAAGCTTGGAAGGTCGCCGATGGATTCAAGGGTGAGCGTGAATGAGTTGTCGCCGACCTGAACGCTGGTCAGCCAAAATAAAGGCGAGGAGCAGCACACATTACGGGACTAAACGGCCCTTGTACAGTTGCGTCCTGGACAGGAGTTTTGGCGAAAAGTGTGATAGCCACAGGGAAAGCCAATGTGGAGGATCGCAACGTGAGATCTGTTTATCTGTCAGTGTGCATGATGACCGGTTCAGCTGCGCACTCACCCTCAATGATATCCAAACACTCGGCGAGGATGACACGCAAGGTCTTCCACAACGGTTCCTTCGAGTCTGTAACGTGCACCACGGCACCACCAAGGCTTCGCAAAACGAGGAGTGTCGTCTGCAACTGCATCATCTGCAAGCTCCTGGGGCGATGGCAGCCCCTGCATCGGCTCAACCTCAACATCCAACCACATCTCCACAACATTGCAGAAATTAAGTAGTCGGGCAAATATCCGTTGTGCTAGATGCCCCGGCCCGTGAAACACTCCCTCGACACGACTTGACACGCGACGGATAATGTCCAGAGTCGCTGCAGCTAATCTGACTTTCTCGTGCATGTCGTGCCATTCGACCTTGTCTGTCGAGGGAAAGGATGCGAAGAATTGCTCGGAGAGTCCGGTAACGATGGTCACCCAGGCATCCTTATTTTCAGCCGGTATCCGGACGTCCCCACTGAGACTCTGCGCTACGAGGTTGGACAAAGAATCGAGGAATTTTTGTGGAGACGCGTCGTTGTCCGGATCGTCGAGGGCGGGGAAAGGGGTGGCAGGGGGAATGGACATGTGTGAAGCATAGAGAAAGCTCGCGTCGACGGAGATGTGTAGCGTACAACCACTGCTGGGCTTGAAGCTTGAAGCGCTCAAAGTGGTTTGGAAGAGAGGCGGCGCGTGTTGTTTCGACACGTGATGTGACAAGTAACGTAATGCGACGCGCCGACGCGTCGCGTCGACTCATACGGAGCTACGAAAGACGAACTAGATAAGATCTCGTAGATACCCCGCCCCACACAAATTCTACTTGCGTCCAGCTCTCTTCTTTTCCCTGCTCTTCTCCCTATCCATGGCCTTCTCCTCCACTCGCTCAGTCTGTATCGAGCCGTACACCTTCTTGAGACTCTCGTTATACATCTTATCCTTCTCCGCCTGCTTCTTCTGCTCCACCCCAGTCAGGAACCGTGAGTCCTTCCGCAACTCGCGAATAGTTCCCTTGCGCTCCTGCTTGTACTGTCGGATGGTGTCGGTCACGGATGTCAAACGTGTCTACAGGATCGTCAGATTATATCAAAAAGGATGGCTAACTGCGCGTACCTGGAGACTTCCGGGGCGATTTTGATCACGAATATGCAGCAAAATCCCCAACAGAGGCTCATACAGCTCAATGAAACCCTCCAGACCCTTGTACAAATCCGCGAATCGCCCAAGAAGATCGACTGCTAGCGCCAGCAGTTGTGCCTTCCCCTCGTCGGTGAGCGCCTCCGCGATCATCAACGACGCAAGATCTGTTTTGGAAACGGCCGCCTTCGCCTTCTTGGAATCCATCGACAGTCCGCGGCGCAGCTCTGAACGAAAGTCGGGGGCGGGGAACGCCCCGGGCAGGGTAGCGACGTCCTTGTATCCATGCGGCGTCAGGTGCAACACGCTGTTGATCGCAAAATTGACCGCTTTGACAGTGCCTCAAACTGCAAGAATAGCGTGCAGAGGAAAAGTCCGATGACAATGTCCAGGAGCGACCGCACACGCCCCAGTCCGAGGTATTCCCAATGAGGACGCGCGTCGGGGAGACGACGGCATGGTTCAAGTCGGTAGGCCAGGTGGAGCCAAAGCGCAGCGTCGCTATGGGATCTGTGAGCGGTAGGCATGTGAAGGAACAAAACGACTCACCAGAAAATTATGAGAAGGGCGCGTCAGAGACGTATCATCCAGAACCGGCACTATGTGGTATACCATTATTTTCCTGATCCAATCCTTTTTTGGACGGGTTCATGCTTGTCGATACAACGTTTGCAGGGTTTCTGCAAGTGCATCCCGACAATTGATGCATACCTTCTGTCATCGATGTGCCTTTCAAGTTTTGACTGCATGTTCCACGCGGTGTACAATGCAGCGGCGCATCATCTCCCTCATTAGGCCGGTGACTTTTTGAGACCAGCGTCTGGCAGAGAGGACCAGGCATGGTGCCAATATGGCCGCTGAGAAATCTGCGAAATCGGGCGGGCGCTGGATCCGGATAATTTAGGGCGAGACGAAGAGCTGGAAAGTGTCCATTGGATTCAATATTTAAGGTCGATGAGACTCGGCATGGAGTTCATTCCATCGACGCTGTGGCGGTGTTGGCGTGAGCGCGCGCTCTTACTATGTACAGCCGAAGCTCTCCTAACCTATAGCTCTCGAACCCATAATCTCCAATACCCCATAGGTTTGGGGGATTTTGTGACCCTCTTCCTCAATTAAAACCCATACATCCGCAGTAACCCATAGGCCAGAGTAGGCCAGAGCGTCCACCAACCACTATGGGTTAGGAGAGCTTTGACTGTACATAGACACTCTCAATCTCGGAGTGATACTCGCACTGCGGCACGATGCAGTTCGATCTCGGACCACGTTGGGTGAAACAAACTTCCGACAAGATCATCGAGAGATGGGCTACTGTCGAAGCGCCCGCGGGTTCCCAATCCCGGCTTTCCTTCGACCCAACTTCTGCTCAGGTGAATGCGTGGCTCCAACACCACGCCAGTACCCTCGACAGCACGGAAACTGATGTTGACGCGGGTGGGGTCGATGACGGGGAGGCGGGCTCGATCCTCACCGAGCTCTCAAGAGCTCAAAGTCTCTCCGACTCGGAACGAGTAGAGGTGGAGACTCATCTATTCAACCACGGCTCCGAGTCGGATGATGGCTCTCCTTCCCTGGCGACCCATCCCAAATGTCCAGCCCAGCTTCTCGGTTCGCCGAGACTCCGCGGGACCATTCGCTCCCTCCCGCTCCCGCTCAGCCCACGGCGAGTCTTCAGTATAACAAGGAGGGCCAGGTCTGCCCAGGACTCGAACTCCGATCACGTCCCCTCCACCAATTCGGCCACCTCACGAAGCCACGCCACCGCCCGCAAGTACTTATGTGCATTCCTTCACGCGCATGGGAAGCTACGGTGCACGGTTTCATCGCTTAAGCAGCATCTACAATATGCTCATCTCATCTCGCTGCAAACCACGTTTCTCACCCGTCAGCGCCTGGAATACGCGATCGGGGGCAGGTTCTGCCGCAACAGCCGCATCCAGTACCTGATCCGTACGTTCGCACATTTTCCTTGATTATGATTTCAACTCAATTTCAACTCATCCTTATTCTCGCAGTGAAAGCAGACTTTCATGGTGATCTCGATTCCCTTAACCGGGTCCTTGTCTACCCAACGGAACCCCACGTTCTCGCGGCTCTGGAAGATTACCTGTGTTGGCTGGACGTGGAGGATGGCGGCCACCCGTCGTCGCAGCAAAACCTCGTCGATTATATGCCGGCTCTGCGAGCCCAGCATCCGACCATGGTACGTTCATATCCTCCTAGTATACCGAGTTCCTTCGAACTTATGATCACTTTTTCCTTTTCTAGGCGGATGGCCATGAATATAGAATACGATACATCGCCATTACTTCACGACAAGTTTTTGATCCTTTTTATCACGCCAGCATCATTCGATGTGTTCCGCCCTTCATAAACTTGCCTCTTGGATCCACTTTTGCGAACCCTATCTTCGTTGCATTGAATGCTCTCGAGCACATGCTCCATAATTTCGGAGCACTAGATTGGACCGCATGGAATACGTGGCGCACCCAGGCTCAGTGGGTGTCCTGGATTACGAGCGAGGCGAAACTCGCCCACTTGCAGCAGATGCAGGTTGAAGGGACGGAGGGTAGCGTAGTGGAGGAGTTTGCGGCGTTCCTGACAGTCGCTGCGCACCTCCGGCGGCGATTGGGGGTTGATTTCACGTGGAAAACCGTCGGTAAGTCCTCGCAACCTTCTGGGCCTTCCGTTGGAGGCGGCGGGACTCGCGAGGCGGATGGGGCAGGCGGGGCTGGCGGTAGCGGCGGTGATCCTGCTCCTCGCGGTGGAAGCGGCTGGGCGACCAAAATCCTGGGGGAGTCTCAGGACCCCAACATCGCCCCCACCCCTTCCACAGCTATCGCCGCAGCTTGGAGGGCGAAAAATATCGGTAGCGAGCCTCCGACGGGGACACCTCGCCGTAGCTTTTGGGGGGCTATAGTCGGCAGACTGAACAAAGCGCGACCGGCTGGAAAGGAGGTGAGCGGGAGCCGCGGTGGGATGGTAATGTACTCTTAATGTTCAAGTGTCAACCCGGTATTATTGGCTATACACTGTAGGAGGAGGAGGAGGATATAAGTATTATAGTAGTGTATTAATTGGTGCCTTCAGTAGGCTATCTGGTGGCTGATTTAATCCGGTCTTCCGAATTGGCCCAGAGGTCTTGCCCGCTGTCCCGACGACGTGTTAGACGAGCTATGCGGTGTTTCCAGCAAGAAAATCGCGTATCGACGCTCGATGGTCAAATTCCAAAGCGAAGATATCAGACGCTGGACTCGACATTGCTCCTTCATCTTCAGAACCGACCTGAAACGGGGTCTTTTGGATCTTAAGAAGAATCAATGAAGCATCGTCGCGGTATTGCTGAAACTTTCGGTAATAAAAAAAGTGCTTAGGAATGCAAAAATGTTGCCGTTTTAAGGACGTCTCAGCTGCAACTGGTTCGTCATTATTGAATGATATTCGTTGTGGAGTCGTTCAGATACATGATGATGACCAGACGATAACCAGATGATGCAGGTACTAAGTAATGAGAAGCATAAACGTGAAGTGAATAATAATATAACACGAATACAAACGAGTGAGCGAGATGGTCGGCGAAGGTGGATGGTATCGTGCAGAAGAGGAATCCAGTAAGTGGTCAGCCCAGAGAAAGCGATCGCGTTCGCGTTCAAGAAATTCGAATCACGACAGGACGTTGACCCGAACGTCCCGGTGCTACATCAACACCCCCGTCTTCTGCAGGAGGCGTCAGCGCGATCCCCGCCGCCTCCGCGTACAACTACGCCACCTGGGTGCTCGCGAGCTTCATCTTCAACTTCGTCGTGCGGCGGCGCCACTTCCGCTGGTGGATGCGCTATAACTACATCCTCTCCGCCGCGCTCGACGCGGGCGTCGCCCTCGCGCTCATCGTCATGTTCTTCGCCGTGCAGTGCCCGAACGGCGGCGTCGAAATCACATGGTGGTCTGGCAAAACACCAACGACGCGATGGGCGTGCCCCTCCTCGTGTCCTGAGGCCAGTAGGAGAGGGAATAGCGGCGGCCGAGGTAGTACAAGGGGGTGGGGGCGAGCGCGCCGAAGAGGAAGCCGTAGGGGAGAGGGTTATACCTGGAGGATCGCAGATCAGAGAGGGAAAGAAGGGAATCAACGTACATTCCACCAGGGCTGAAGAGGCGGGCGGGCCCGATACCTCGCCAGGTTATTGACGCCGTGGCAAAGACGTTGGTCGGTGACGACGAAGCAGGTGCTGATGCAGGAGACCATCTGGACCAGGAACATCATGCGCGGGGAAATCTCTGTCGAGTGCACCACGGCGCCACTAAGGCTTCGCAGAACGAGGAGTGTCGTTTGCAACGCATCATCTGCAAGCTCCTGGGGCGATGGCAGCCCCTGCATCGGCTCAACCTCAACATCCAACCACATCTCCACAACAATGCAGAAATTGAGTAGTCGGGCAAATATCCGTTGTGCTAGATGCCCCGGCCCATGAAACACTCCCTCGACACGACTTGAAACGCGGCGGATAATGTCCAGAGTCGCTGTAGCCAATCTGACTTTCTCGTGCATGTCGTGCCATTCGACCTTGTCTGTCGAGGGAAAGGATGCGAAGAATTGCTCGGAGAGTCTGGTAACGATGGTCACCCAGGCATCCTTATTTTCAGCCGGTATCCGGACGTCCCCACTGAGACTCTGCGCTACGAGGTTGGACAAGGAATGGAGGAATTTTTGTGGAGACGCGTCGCCGTCCGGATCGTCGAGGGCGGGGAAAGGGGTGGCAGGGGGAATGGACATGTTTAGAGCATGGAGAAAACTCGTGTCGACAAAGATGTGCAGAGCGTACAACCACTGCTGAGCTTGAAGCTTGAAGCGCTCAAAGTGGTTTGGAAGAGAGGCGGCGCGTGTTGTTTCGACGTGATGGGACAAGTAACGCGACGCGCCGACGCGTCGCGTCGACTCATATGGAGCTACGAAAGACGAACTAGATAAGATCTCGTAGATACCGCCCCACGCAAAGTCTACTTGCGTCCAGCTCTCTTCTTTTCCCTGCCCTTCTCCCTATCCATAGCCTTCTCCTCCGCTCGCTCAGTCTGTATCGAGCCGTACACCTTCTTGAGACTCTCGTTATACATCTTATCCTTCTCCGCCTGTTTCTTCTGCTCCACCCCAGCCAGGAACCGTGAGTCCTTTCGCAACTCCCGAATAGCGCCCTTGCGCTCCTGCTTGTACTGGCTCCTCAGCTTGGCCGCCTCGTTTCGCTCGTGGTCCGGATCCTGGCGGCGCAGGTACGACGATTTCGACGTCTCGAACTTCGGTATGTAGGTGGCAATGGGTATGGGCTTGTGGGCCTGCAGGAGGAGAGGCTGCCGGGCCTCCTGGGCGAATTTTAGCAGGCGTCGGATGGTGTCAGTCACGGATGTCAAACGCGTCTACAGGATCGTCAGATCATCTCAAAAAGGATGGCTAACTGCGCGTACCTGGAGACTTCCGGGGCGATTTTGATCACGAATATGCAGCAAAATCTCCATCAGAGGCTCATACAGCTCGATGAAACCCTCCAGACCCTTGTACAAATCCGCGAATCGGCCAAGAAGATCGATTGCTAGCGCCAGGAGTTGTGCCTTCCCATCGTCGGTGGGAGCCTCCGCGATCATCAACGACACAAGATCTGCTTTGGGAACGGCCGCCTTCGCCTTCTTGGAATCCAGCGACAGTCCGCGGCACAGTTCCGAACGAAAGTCGGGGGCAGGGAACGCCCCGGGCAGAGTAGCGATGTCCTTGTATCCATGCGGCGCGAGGTGCAACACGCTGTTGATTGCAAAATTGACGGCTTCCGGAACAAACCGCTTCGACAGTGCCTCAAACTGCAAGAATAGCGTGCAGAGGAAGAGTCCGCTAGCAATGTCCGCGAGCGACCGCACACGCCCCAATCCGAGGTACTCCCCCATGAGGACGCGCGTCGGGGAGACGACGGCATGGTTCAAGTCGCTGGTAGGCCAGGTGGAGCCGATGATGCGCAGGAGGGTGAGCTCTGAAAGCCCGGGCCATGTCTTGGATTGGGGATCCAGCGCACCCCGGGAAAGCCCGCGCTTGAGGTTCTTGTGCATCAGGGAAAGCTTCTGCACGAAGTTTTCAGCCGCCTGTATTGGATACGCCCGGATTAACGCATGAAGATGGGGGAGGAGGGTGGAGATTAGGCTGAAGTGAGGCTCTGGCGGGGACGAGATATACAGAATGTGGTCTATCAGAACGGACGTCAAAACCTGGAGCGAGAATGAGTTGGAGAGTGCAAAATAAAAGCGATCAATATTCACCTGTAGCTTGAACTTGTTTTCCGGCGCCAAGCTGGTATGGTACAAAGCACGGATGCGCTGGATGACTGTAGGAACGTCTTTGTCGTTGACGTCGTCGAGGATTTCCAAGAGTTCTTCGTGCGTAGCGGGACAGGGAAACGTGAAGGGTAACTCCTTGTCCGGAGCCTTTGATTTCCGCTTTGAGGGTTTCGCGGACGCGATGAGATCTTCATGATCCCCCTCCACCTCCGACTCATCTTCCTCCTGTCCGCTGTCCGAACCTTCGTCGTCGTCGTCGTCGTCCTCCTCCTCTTCGCCATCCTCTTTGCCATCCTCGTCTTCGCTTGCGGAGCTTTCAGCCTCATTTTCACCTGCGGCAGGAGGAGCCTTGTCCCCCAGCCCAGCCCCGATACCATCCCAAGCCTCGTCATCGTCGAAATCATCGTCCAGATCGTCCCCGCCCCGTTTCCGCTTCTTTCGGGACCGCCCATCTTCCGCTTCACTGTCGCTCTCATCCAGCCCAAGCATGCGCTTCCGTCGCCGTCTCTCTGCCTTCTCCAGAGCTTCCTTTTCTGCCAACGCGACCTCCTCCTCCGTCTTTGTCCGATCTTTTGGTTTTGCGCGCGCGTCAAACGCGAGTTCGCGGACCCGTTGGTCGTAGTCGAGATCGGGTGGGGCAATTTCGATTGGCTTGGGGGCAGAGCCCAGTGGGATGGAGTTGCTTCCGGAAGCTGACGGATCTGGAGCGTATATCAAGTCGCGCAGGGAGTCGAATTCCTGATCAAGTTCGTGGCGAACATTGGCCTCTTCTTCGCGTTCCATTTGCCGGCGTAACTGAGAGTTGATGAGATTTTATTTACAATGGAGATGGAATCCGAGTGTACGAACCCTATGCTCCTTGCTTTTTGCCATAACCTCCGCCATGACTTCAGCTTTGGATTTCTTACGTTCGGGCTGTAATCCAAGTTAGAATCCTGTGGCGTAGAGATAGGATGGGCGCACCTCCCCACTATCATCTTCGTCTTCATCGTCTGAGAAACCCCCGAAATGGGTTTTCCCAACAACATCCGGGTTAATCCCTGTGCAGAATTCTCAGTGAGAGCAACATAACATGTCGGGAGTCACTCACCCGGGTCATCTTCGTCCTCCAGTGCAAGTCCAACGGTATCAAAGTCGTCTAATTTGGAAAGACTTTGTCCATAGTGCGTGAGCTCGTCCTCATCTTCCAAATTGAAAGCGGCTCCTCTCGAGGAACGCTGCCGTTCCTTCGTAAACCGCTCCAGCATGCGTTCCTCCAAGCTCATAGTAGGGTCATTTTCACCGAATCGGCGATCAACAATCCCGCCAGCCCGCCCCTTCTCCTCATATTCCACAAGGAGCGTCTTCTTCCGCTGCAGACCGTCATCAGACGGCGAAAAATGATCCAAAACCAATGTGACACACCTGCTCGAGGCCAGCCTGCTTGCTCTGAGAAGGCTTCCCAGTAAGACCCTTTACCTTCCGCCCCCCAACCTCATGCTTGAGTTTGGTGACCTTCACGTCGAAGGGATTCAGTTTCTTGTGGATTTCGTCAAGTTTGGCTGCGCGTTTGTCCTTGTCTTTTTCTTGAGAGCTGATGCGCTTTCGTTTCTTCCCATTTTGCTGATTCCCCGTAACGCCAGCCTGAGACAGAGCCGACTTTAGTTGCGACAACTGCGAGCCTTTTGCCATTATGGCCGGAGGAGAAAGTTTTGTGATCGTGGCGGTGCAATTTGATGAGAGAGTCCTCGCGATCACGCGACCTAAAATATCCGGCACGTCGACTGGCTGAGGAGGCTTCAAGTTTCTGGAATGCATAGATAACATCTATGGGCGTATATCTTTAGGATGTAGTAATTTCTGGGCAATTTTAATAGTTGAATTTCCATGTCGGCTGGCGTCGTACGGCTCGCATCCTCAGGCTGCCACTAGCCAGTGGTACATCCCGCCGCATGAGCAGGAAATTCAGCAGGAACGTGTTTTTTCATGGAGCAAGCACGGTGCTATTATTCCTCTTCCGATTCAATTTCCAGAAGGTTGCCTTAATCTCGACAAAATTGAATGTCTTTATGGGCGAGCTGGGGTTGACGGCAGTACTCAGTATTAGTAGGTCCTCGATCTACTGAGATTCGAGTTCTAGCACTCATTCATATACAAACCTCAATAATGGAAATTCGAGAAGTCTGAGGCTTGGAGGAGTCAAACCCAATTCGGAGTTGCACCCGTGTTGTGGTGAATTCGAAGGACCAGTAATTATGACGATACGCCAACTTGGGCAGAGTCTAGAAAAACATACTTTTACACCTCCTGAACAGATCCATACACCTCCCAAATTCCCCATCGAAATCTCTGATCCTATTTTTGCGTCGCAATCATCGTCACCTCGTTGCCGACATGGTTCTGATCATGATCAAGATGAATCTCATCGACTAAGACGAAGGAAGGTGTACGATCTAACTTCCTTGGGATCCAGCGACGTATTGATTGGCGACGATGAGCGCTGGGTGGCGGTGCAGACACTCGAGGATCTTTCTCCGAAGTTGCTTCATCAAAATGCGACTTTTGACATGCTCGACTATGTACGGTAAAATCACGAAGCGTCGTGGAGTAGAGGGGTCCGCCATGGACGACCAAGAACTTCAGTTGGCGACCGGAACCATTTGGTCGTCGTATTTCCCTCCGAGTCGAGGTTCGATGGTTTGGACAGACGATGTTCAATTTCGTTGTGACAGGCCTCAAAGCAATGGTCGGGGTGGATGAAACCAGTGGCCAGTGAATAATTGTAATTGCACGCGCGAGTTCAACACAGGGCTAATTTGCGATAAGAGGTTGAACGAAATCTTCTACGAGTTTGGAGAATTCAAGCGGTCTGCCAGAGAGTTAGCGTTGTGTCAGCAGGGCGCGTCAAATTTTCACTTTTCGGAATGAACTAAATGGACGGTTAAATCGATTTGAGCATTCCAAAAAAGGCATACCCCAATGAGCAGTGTCCAGCGTCTCTATTCTCATTTTGGGAAAGAATTTTTCGGCAATTTCGGTGTTATGCCGGTTAATAAACCTATTCATACAAAGCTCAAGACAGGCCGCATCAGGATACGGCACACCCACCTGCTCTTCGAACCTTTGATGAATAGTGTTTTCCCTGTCCACTGGGTTTCTTCGGGAGTAAACGGGAACGACCCCATTTCGTGTATGGAATCTCCGATGAGGTCAACCGGGATGCGGAAGTGCGATGCATTCGGGTGTTGAACTAGATTCGTGAGCAAAAAGGCGCACAACGCAGGGTCCTAACCATCTCCCATAAGTAATCGAATGGACTGAAATTATGGCGATAACCTTCTCATACTCGTGCAGGATTTCAAGGGCCTCTTTTCTATTTGAAACGTTGGCGGCCTCAATTAGCCGCATGGCCTTGATATATCCTTTGAATTCGTTCGAGAGTTCTCCCTTTGAAGGTGCAATGTCGACAACAACAAGGTTAGACAGCGTTGAGGCAGGAAGGGTGGAGTCCAGAGCAACCGTCATGGCTACTTTACCGCCCCTGTCCCCAGCTCAGTACAAGTTTTGGGATTGGATGTTCGACCACGAACATTGAATGGCCAATAAGTGCAACATCGGAAAGTGAGTGCTCGCGAATAAAATGAATAACATCTGCAGCCATCGCGCTGTATGTCATTGGCCGGGCATGGTCGGAAGCACCGTGATTTCGCAAGTCCTGGCAGAATGAGGTGAACGATGATTTAATATCAGCTGTTGATATGTATACCAATGCATAAATGGGCCGGTTGAGGTTCCGTGCAAAGCTGCGAGAATGCGCACCCCAATTCCGCGACGACCCACTTAAATGTTCATGACCCAGGAGATCGAGGTTTCCAAAAAATCACGCACAACAGACCATGAAGGATGACTATTGCCCCTGAAGTTTTGTTGTCGGAGTTGGGCGGAACTTGCGACGTGAAATGTAGGTCGATTGGGGTTGCGGTATGTAATGCAGCCCGGGGGTTGTAGATTGCTGTGATTACTCCGTCTTCAGACCAGCTCGGGAATAAAAGGAATGTGGGGTCACTCTTATTCGACAATCTGAGGACGTCCCGCGTCGCCGACATAAACGATCTTGAAAGCATTTGAACGGCAGTTAAATGGGTCTAGGCTGGCCCTTAACGTTGGATATCGAGTTATCCGATGCAATACTTCTTTGGCTTCAATAGGTTGTCTGTGGAGCGGCCAAAGGACTGGAGCGTGCGGCCAAGTGATGGCGTAATGAAAGTCGCGTTGTTTGGCTTTGTCACTTAGCATCAATATGACCAATCAAGGCGGACTATATAAGCTTGGGTGGCACGTGTAATTTTTTTCTTCAAGCCTCTCCGCCTTAGAGTCACTTGTCATCCTAATTCAAGAGGGACGCCAGGCGCTCGTGGGGATGCAGATCACAGTCTTACCACGTCATTCCCGGGAAGTGCATCTTGCTGCACGTCGCGACATGATCTGGCTAGATACATCCGTTCCTCATGAATATATTCAATCTACATTTGTTCGCACTGCCAGGCCTATAGAGCTTCCTTGTCCTCACTTCCGCACCCTCCTTCAGACCGTGCTCAATATGGACCCGTCCACGGAGCGCCGTTACACAGCTTGGGATACCCCAGTCACCCTGGGCCTTGCTGGCCGCATCGATGTCCAATTGCGTGGCCGCGTTGGGAGGGACACTTCAAGAACTCGATGAAATATTCATTCGGCAAGACAACTCCATTGCGTTTGCGATGGATCATGGCTCGCCGTTCGCACAATTCCATTGCTCCAGCATCATCACTTCCGAGTCGAACCTCGATGGCCAAGGCGTAGTAGAATTTTGGAGCGATGGTGGCCCATTCTTACCTGAGTAACGCTGGCCTTCTAGAATGAGGGCCGTTCGGCGCATCCAATTTCGCTACCCGAAGGCAAATTAATAAACGCACAGATGAAAAATGGATTCAGAGAAAGCACACAAAGTTCCCCGCTAACATATACCCCACCTTCAGATTCACATTCCATCGATTTTAGGTCTGGAAAACTTCCCTGAGTCTACGAACGTCCAGTGCCCACAACTTTTTGAGGTTTTTTTTTCCGCCTTCACCGCCAGATTGTCGCCTCATTCTATGATTGCCCTAATTACACAGCTTTTGTGGGCATCGTGGGTGGTCTACGAGTAACGCTGCTAGGTGTGATGAAATATCTCAGTCTGGCCGCGCGATCAGAACCGATATCAACACGTGCTCCGGCGAAATGATTCGCTTTGACCGGGACCACGGTGCAAGGGACACCCGGGCAATGACCAGTCCATTGTCCAGGGATTTCACCAAGCCAAACGTACCGCGTCAGACACAGCACACCCATTCTACATCCACACACGTGATCCTCTCTCTCTTTCAGAACCTTGAAGTCGTAAGTCTTCAATGCTCGGATTTCGCAGTGTTCAAGTTGCCGTTCACGGTAGCCATTCCAGCACCCATAGTCTTTGCCGGCACTTACGCGACGTCTCCATCTTCCGAGAAATGTGCAACGTTCCAGTACCCTTTTCTTGGACCCCTGTAGCCGCCGGATGTTGTCCTTCCCCTTGCGTCCGCAATCTTGCGTGCGGCCTGGTTTATCTGGCGATGAGATGCTAACCCAAATCTCACGCTATCGCGCATATGCGACTTGCGCTTAACTCTCGCAAAAGCAGCGGGAGCAATTTATATTCCCACTCAATACGCATATATGCGAGTGGCGAGTCCGAGGATTTCAGACGGAAAAAAGTGAATACGCGAGTGGCGCTTGCGACACGGCTCCGTATCGAGGCGCTTCCACTCCCACCGCAACCATGGACGACGCAGCTGACTGCACAGGATTGAGTCGCTGTTCGCCCATGTGCAACCGACGTCTCCTTCAAAGAGATATTCCTTATCTCTGACATCACAGACCACTCTTCTTGCGTCCGTGTTTATTTGGCTCTGAGGACTTGGGCAACAGGCTTCCTTCAAAGTTCCCTGGCAATGACAGGACAGGTCTGCCGAGGGTATCCCCGCTTGGTTACAGCTCTCCGACTGGCTGGATCACACTCGAAGCCCGAGGCTCGAAACCATCCTGACATCTTGACCGCGCCTTTTGACCAAGGCGTTAACATGACACGGCACAGCGGCTTCCCGTGAGCGCTGGTGACTCGCTTTACTGCTGCGTTGTCCATCGGCGGCCACGGTGGTTCTCCCGAACACTCATCTCGATCCCAAGAACCACAAATGAAATCCGCAATTATTAGCTCTCCCCGCCGATTCCTACCCAGTGTATGCGGTGTTACATCCCTCCGAACTTCTGGGATCCGCTACGTTATCCCGCTACGCGATTCAATAGCATTCTGCCCTGTCTGCATAACAAAAATACATTTCCCCGCCATTCAATCGAGAGAGAAAATCACGGGCCTAGACGCTCTCAAGTTCCGCCTCGGAGCTGTTTTTATCGCAAACTCCCAAGAATACACGCGGTTCGCAACTCTTGAAGGGGACATGTCAAAAGCGTTCCACGGTCGGGAATGGGTGGCGCTCCCTAGCCGCCTAACATCCGGCGCGGTCTCCATGCGCCATTCGATTCTAAATTCAATACAAACCATGGGGTTATTCTCAAGAAAAGGAACGACAAACCAAATGCGGGACCCACTGTCAGTTACCCTCGAAACAGGTGTACCTTTCCATTCGATCCTTAGCGGAGCTCGAAGCCGGTGCAGGCCAGACGCCGTTCCTGCCCCGATTTCTACGGGCGCGCGGCAGGTGTGGATGCATTCCAGTATTTTTGGCTGCTTTGCTCGCTCCGAGTCATCTCCCGGCTTGGCGTGGATGTGCCAGCACTGAACGTATGGTATATCAGGCCCAAACCCTCAATGATGTCAATTCTGCCGCGGCCATTTTGCATTGATGTCCGACATCCCACTGTTCGTCCAATATTAAGGTGATCCGTGCCTTGGGCTTGTCCCTGTTCGCACGCTGTATGTGCAAACCTTATAGATAGCCCATACGTGACGCCAGCTGAGCTGGAGAGAGGTTCTCTGTCCGGCGTTTTTGACATGGCGCCTCACAGGCTTCACCAAGCTTCTTTGCATCAGTGTTTCAGCCTGCGATGTGCATTCTCACTCGGGCTGAGCACGGACTTAGACTGGAGGGCGATTCAGCCGATTCTGCTTATTCGTGTGTCCGCTTCTTGATGTCGGTGGAGATCGCGTCTACATTGTACCATGATAGTGCCTGTCTGGAGCTGAGCCCCAGTTGATAATAGACTGGATAGACGTCGCGGGGCCCGACGTTTCATAGAGAATGGAAGAAGGATGCTACATTGCGAAAGTACCTCAGTCTCGTCCTCGGCCGCCGTCGGGTGATCGCTCGCGCCTCCCTCCCCGACTGCCCATATGGCCATCGTCTCTTGCACTGTAGCTGCGAGGATCTGGCGAGCGCGGTCTAGAGGAGGCGCGCCGCCGCCGGGGGGAACCGCTGCGGGAGCGCGAACGTCTCGGTTGGGGACGGGGGCTTCGTGATGTGGATCTTGGACGGCGCGGGCGTCCGCCGAGCGTGTTTAGCAACTCCTCTACACCTCGCATGCCTTCCGACGCCTTGGCTTTACGCGCTTTTTTCTCGGCCTTCCGCGCTTTCCTGGCACGCCGTTCTTCCGGCGTTTCATCTTTGTGCTTCCCCTTTGACTTTGCCTTCTTGGCTTTTTTGAGCGCTTTGGCTTCCCGGCGCTGGGTTATCAGGTAGTCACGCATAGGGTCTTCGGGATCGATGGAACCGCCGGCGGAGGACGCAGAAGAATCGGATTCGGCATCATCATCTTATGTGGGTCAATTAGTGGTGTAGTGTTAGACGAGGAAAGCACCGCGCACCCATGATAAGTTGCGGCTTCGCATTGAGACTCTGCTCGTCGGGTTCCACCCACTCGCCGTCCTCGCCTTTGGCTTTGGGCTGCTTATAGTCCTTGACATGGTCGACGCGCAGAGTTTTCTCCAAGACCGTCGCGCCATTCAGGTTGTCCACGGCCAACACAGTCGAGCGCTGGTCCTCGTACATGAGAAATGCGAAGCCGCGTCGTTTGCCAGTTTCCTTGTCGCGAGGCATATTGAGATCCATGACCTCCCCATATCTGCAACGAGATGAGAATCATGAGAGCGAGACGCGGGCGCATGGATGTTCTCTCACTGTGAGAATATCGTTATAACGTCGCCCTCTGTGAGATCGAAAGGAATACCGCCTACGAAGATATAGGCCGAATCCTTGTACTCGTTGTGCCAGGACGCGCCGCTGACGCCGAGGTCGAGCTCGAGCTGGTTGATCTTGTTTATTTCCTTTACTACACTGTGTATTTTCGTTAATGAGAGCTGTAGACGGCCGTGAATACAACTGACTTCATGGCGGTGAGTGACCGAGAAGGAAAGTGCCACGTGCTTACTGCTTTTTTTCTAAGACGTCCACCATGGCCTCGTTCTCCCTCCCACCTATTAACGACAACCCGGACGGCGGCTGGGGACCCTCTTCCTCGAACCTCCCCGACCAGTTCAAGTTCAAGGATATCCCGTATGCACCCTACTCAAAATCCGACAAACTAGGCCGCTTTGCCGACTGGAATGATTCGACTACTGACAATCGCCAGTCTGCGGCGGGGCCTACTCAATCCCAGAATGCGCGCGGTGGTGGCCCGGGCGGCCGGAGACGCGACGGTGGCCAGGCGTTCGGCAGTGGAACCGCCAGCGCGTTTGCGTACTTCCATGTCGAAGACGAGTCGTCCTTCTCCTTGGTCGACAACAAAACGGCACCGCCCCGCAGAGGCGGTGGGTTTGCCCGCGGTGGCAGAGGAGGTGCACGGGGTGGAGCCTCCTACAACAATACAAGAGGTGGGCCCCAGCGCGGGGGCCGCGGTGGATTTGCTCGTGGTGGAAACAACCAACGCGGCGGGCGTCGGGGCTGGAGGGACTGGGAGAAGGTTACTAATGAAGCTAGATACTACCCAAGGTCGTTTGCTAAAATTTCCCGTACAGAACAATCGCACCCGCGAGTCATCTGTGGTCATTTCTCCTCAATGGTCTATGCTCGAAGAGATCGAGTTCCATCGTCTTGCTAAACTGAGACTAGAAGTTGATGAACCCGTTGACCTGTAAGATTCATTTACATTTGCACCGCCCACCGCCACTAACTCCGTCGCAAAGCGATTCCTACGGACGCCTCTTCGCATACGATAAATCATATGATCGCATAACAACCAAGACAGAGCGCCCCCTGCAGCTCGTGGACCGTATCAGGTATAATACCACCACGTCGGACGACCCTGTCATCCAGGATGCAAGTGCCATTGTTGTAGTTGCTATTCGTTTCACTAATGCCATGCGCACACAGCTCGCCGCCAAAAATACCGCCACAGTATACGCCACCGATGTCATCCTCAGCGTGCTCATGTGCGCGCCGCGCTCCGTCTACCCATGGGATATTGTTATCGTGCGCGAGGGAAACAACCTCTTTTTCGACAAGCGCGACGGGGGTCCGTTCGACACGGTCACCGTTAACGAGAACGCCGCGGACCCACCCCAGGACCCCACCCCGCCGAACCCCAACAACCCTGCCGAAAAGGCGGCGGTGCCCGAGGTGCCCTCTATCAACTCTGCGACGTCGCTGTCCCTCGAGGCAACGTACATCAACCAAAACTTCGGCTTCCAATCCGTCGTAGAGACCTCGCCCCCGCCGCCCGTCGACTTCACGCATGCGAATCCGTTCTACGGCCCCGACGAGACAGACCCGCTCGCGTCGTGCGGGTACCGTTACCGCGTGTTCGACCTGGGCATTACAGAAGACGAGGACATCAAAATATGTGTCCGTACCGAAGTGGACGCATACACCCCCGGGCAGGGCAACCTGCGCGACGGGCAGGGCCTGGTCACGATCCGCGCGCTTAATGAATTCGATCCACGGTCGCAGGGTGCCGGCGGTGCGCCTGACTGGCGTGCCAAATTAGACTCCCAGCGCGGTGCAGTTGTTGCTACGGAGATGAAGAACAACAGCTGCAAGCTTGCCAAATGGACGGTGCAGAGCGTCCTCGCCGGTGCCGATCTGATGAAGATTGGGTACGTGTGATATCCTTCAATATCCGTTCGCTCGGGATACCTTTCCTTTTATTGGCTGCCATGTCTCCGTACGCCACTTGTACTCACACTTACTCCTAGGTACATCTCGCGCGCGACGCCGCGGGACAACACCCGCCATGTCATCCTGAGCACGGCGTCTATGCGCCCGACTGACTTCGCGGCACAGCTCAACGTCTCGCTCGCCAACGGGTGGGGCATCGTGCGGACCGTCACCGACCTCTGCATGAAGATGCCCGAGGGCAAATACGTCCTCGTCAAGGATCCCAACAAGGTGCGTCTCTCTCCAGCCGTTGACGGCGTATTCAATTGATTGAGAACGGATCCCACAGCCGGTGATCCGACTGTATGCGGTTCCTCTTTCGGCGTTCACTGGAGAAGACGAAGACGGCGAAGGCTTCGAGGAGGAGGAGATGTGATCTGTGGCGTCGTGTATCATCTCCATCAAAAATAGTTTCTAAACTATTCACGAGTCTATTCCGATCGTCTGAGAACTCAGCAGCGTCTCCACCGCACTCTCAATACTCGGGCTAGAAACCGCTGCTGTAAGTAGTTAACCGGCGGCAGCACGGAGATGGGCCTACCTTCTTTGGAGCGTCTCAACGAGGACGTCCCGCTGAATGTCGGGAAACATGGTTGTCAGTTGGGTTATCTCGGCTTCCGTAGGAATCCTGATGCCGGTCTGCCCACGGCCTGTAAGTCCTTCTACCCACTCCCTAACGACTGACCCCCCGGTTCCACTCCGCGGTTCGGCATTATTCGGGTCAGCTCGCGCTCTTTGCGCAAGGGTAGAAGCAGTGGGTGGCTGCCGGGCAGTCGTAATGACCTCGTCATTCTCTTGACGTGCTGTGCTGTCTGCGGGCGTAGACTCGTCCGGGAGCGCCCGGTTAGAGCGGCGCGCGGGGCGTAGCGATCCGACCAGCGGAAGCAGAAACCGAGACGCGTAGGAGGCGAGCCACGGGGGGATGCGGTACGCTTTGAGGTTGGCCAGGTCGGAGCGGTACACTTGGCCCGCAAGGATGCCGATGAACGCTGACGCCGCCGACCCTGGGAGATGCCCAATTACGAGCTGGGAGCACACACATGCGTCTGAAATTGTTTGGGGAATGGAAGGCGGAGGACGTACTTGAAATGCGAAGACATACGTGAAACTTTTGTTCGTGAGAGGGAGCCCAAATATCCGAAAAGTATATGAAGATGGCACGATCCTGGAGTATTGATAGATGATATTGAATATGAGAGTTGATGGGCCGGAAGGAATAAAATTGAGACCGGCGCGGTGGAACAAAATCAGGGCTATGAATTCCAGCAGCGTAGCCAATAGAGTGGAGACTACAGCAAACGACTGGCATGCTGTGTGAGCGAAATCGAGCGGCATAGTCGCTAACAGATCCTTACTGCGAACTTGAGGGTGCCAAATTGGCGCTCTATTGGAATTCCGATGTTATAGATTAGAATCTCCGCAATGAATAGGTCGCTGGTGGATCGGAGATTAGGCATTTATATGTGAGAGATATGTATCACCGACCTGGAGCTTGAGAATGCGAGGTTGTGGGCCCCGAGTCGCCAGTACTGGATGCGAATCTCAGAATCGCTCAATGGATCAGAAATAAATAAAGCACTTGGTAATGTCGCGAAATATGTGGTACCAGCTATTCAAGGGCATACTGGTCAAACAACGCGTTATGTACGCAGGTTCACCGGGGGAAACGACGTACCTGGAGGTGAAAGTAGTGTTTCACGTCAAACACCCCAACAAGAATGGACGTCAGGGCGAGGCCGACCATGAGACCTGGCGCAGTGTAAGGTTTGTGGAGCCGACAACCAAGCTCGGACCTTTCGATACAGGAGCATGTTCAAACGACATTTCGTCGAGGGCGCGGTCGTCAAGCGAGGGTGATCGGGGACACGCGTGCTGTTGTTTGTAATGGTCCCCTGTGCCAAACAAAGCTCCTTGAACTCAACTTCAAACCGATGATCGATCTTTTCGCCACCTTTGCTCCAAAGGCTCTCCTTTCTTCAGTCGCTACTACGATATCCTCATACCGAGTTGTTGGGTGCGTAAATGCCGAGAATGATATCTGCAGGCTGATTCAAGTTGGGTCCCGACTCCTGGACGCCGCTTCGGGGATCCTCAACTTGTCACAGTACGAGGTTCAGTCTGAGTTCAGCAGCAGTCTTGCAGGTCTGTGCGGCCTCATCGACAGTTGGGCTAAGGTTTTGAACTGATCCCATACTTCGTACACCGCCGACAGATATCGCACAATCGATTCTCGAGTCTGGACTCTCCCAAGATTATAATCAACTTGGGAATTTTCCTACCAGTTCTTTGGTCTTTGCGGCCCTGCATTGATTTTCTTGCGTTCTATCTGGTCTGGTGCTCCTCTCGCGGCCCCACGCTCAATATGCTTCTTGGCTTCCTGATCTCGCATCTAATACAGTTACTGCTGCGGCAATACTCCTGTTTTCACTGGGCATCTCCAACGCAAACCAATATTCCCAGCAGCCCCGACAATCCAAGCGAACATCCTGTTGGCGTAGTTTCCTTTTCTGGGCATTTTGGTGCGCATCAGGACTTGTGAAACCGGCATCGCGCGCATCCATTCCCAGTTTGGATGGGACCAAAAATAGTCTAGGCTCGGAGTTTTTCTTGACTTTGTGGGAGGACGATCCTCGTCACGCCGGTTATGTCCGCCGCTCTGCGATTTTACGAAGCCACATTACGCAGATGAAACCTTTACGCCCAGACTCGCAATAATCGGACACTTGGGTAGGTCTATAGCACCCCGCTACAGCGGCCCCGCTGGCACGGCAGGCCATTCATTCATTCATGGCTCCTTTTGGCTTATGGTTTGACGTGCCTCGCAATTGGCGGAGGCTAGATCTGGACAAGAGGCTGTGCCGATATGTATTCTGTCGGCTAGCTCTTGACACTCAATTGAAGAGGTTGGACAGCGGATATTTCCGCAGTGGAAACTCGTCGATAATGCGGAATATGCCTCTGCAGGGACCCAGGCACTGCACTCTTCTCTCTATTCTTTTCATACCGCTCTCTCGCGCTAATAGGCTCGCGGAATGGGAACCCCCGGTGCTGTCAGAGAGTCTCGGCCACATGACTTGAGACGATCTCTTCGCCCAACATTCGCAGACAGTCGCCCAGCGCTATTTATCGAGAAGAAGCGCTCGTGCTGCTTCTAAATTTCCCCTGTCCGGTTCCTAGCTGTTTTGATGACCTTCTTCTTTGCATTTGCATTCGCTTGTATCTCTTCAAACAGAGTACAGCTGTCCCATCGTCTATACGTCAAAATGGTGCAGCCGGACCGTCACCGGTTTTTCTCCATATAACCATTGACCTCGCAGCCTACCTGAATTGATGCAGCTTATTTAAGGTTGCCATTGAATGGGGGGACTTTAGCCGTATGGAGGTACCTGATACGGTATGTAATCCGCGTGGGCCATGGTCTCCCGATTTGGCGTCGCTGGTCGGTCCCGCATATTGTCCTCCGCCACAATTCTCGCTGCCTGTGCTGTACCTGGCTCTGTAGAAATTCTACGGAGGCAATTCCACACAAGGTTGGACCTTCCATTTCACCAAAGAGTGCACAATTCAACACCCCCCACAGTTACTTCCGTCTCTTGTTTCAGAGCCCGATGGCGTGTTCAACCGCCAACGCAGCAGCGCGGTTTAAACTCCGTCGGCTCGGGAGAGCTCGGGAGCTAATCCACGTTCCACGTTGAGCTGACACGCCGAGCAGCGCCGCGTCTTATCTTCGCGCCCAACGGCTAGTAACGGCTACCAATCGCGGCCACGCTGTCTCTCGCTGTCTACCCCCCGCATACGTTACCTTGTAAGCGCTGTTGCCCTTACTCCGGGCCGATGCCAGCAACAACTGCATTTGCAGACCGAGGCAAGGAGCAGCGAAGCCCACCCAGCAGCCACGGTGATTTTCGATCTCAAACCTGTCTCAAACGCTGTATTAAATATGCAACCCGCTAGTGCCGTCCGTCTTTTTCGAGCGCCCCGGTGGCGGCGTAACTAGAATCTCCGATAGGCGCCAAAATCGCTCGCGATTCCATTCCCCTTTGTGTACGTCGTCCATTAATATCGACACTGGGTCGGACGGGAGTCGAAACGGAATGGAGCATGCCTTGACTTTTCGCCGAGGAAACACCCGCTGGCCCGCGTGCTTCTTGGCTCTTTGGGTAGCTAGCCGTCTGCATGATTCTTACGCTGTCTTTAGCTGTAACATTAAAACGGAAATTAAGGCTCTGGAAGGCCCGCGTTGCTGTAATTAATTTCGAAAGAAAGCCCAAAGCTGTAAAGCCAACCAGCACTTAGATATCGATCCCACCGTGTTACGCATCACTGCTCCTATATTTAGCGCCGCCGCGCGTTTGATCAGTCCGTCACTAGACGAGCGCTAGTTCTGCCTCCGCCCGCAGCAGTGCGGGGTGTAGATCCCCGGGCCTACGCGTAATCAGCCCAGAACGCTGCCCTTTGTGCGAGCATGTAACCGGGCAGACTCGGTCGGTCATTCACGCCCGGCCACCACTGACCGACACTCTCGACGTCGCAAACTTTTCTGTAATTCCAAATACACAAAACACGCCGGCTGTCTCAGTCCCTACTGGTCCCTTCCACAATTTACAAACTTCGCCTCGAACTCGCAGGAGCGAAACTTCCGTTTAACACGTTGCCTCCGGGCCTCCGGCTTCCGAGCGCGATCCCCACGTGCCAGGCGGCCATCCGCTCAATTGCAAGCTTGAAGCTGGCGCTGGCGCTGTGGCAGCCTGTGGACCTCAGCAGCGCCGTCCTCACTCTTGCCGCTGCTTCTCGCGAACGCAATGCGCATGCAGTGCCTTAACGGATGGGGGGGCGCATCAATGGCGTGCTCAATGGCGGCCGCCTGCATTAAAACTTATCCCTTGGCTTTTACTTACAGGAGTGATTCAGGGCTATCTCACTCTATCTCGCTGCTATCTCCCCTCTGAGCAGCTGGAGATCTGGAATTCAAAGGGCAGCACGGTCGAAAAAGCATATGATAAACTAGGCACTTATTTTATCACGCGCGTCTGAATTTCAGCGTTGCGCGCCGTACACCAGGGTCGGGCAAGCCTCTCCTTGATAAGACTCGGAATTTGGAATTCGTTGACGAAGGAACTCATACTTATGTCAACCGCAGCGGTCCCACAGCGGGGAATTTGTCTCTTCCGCAACCCATCGGCTTTCTTTTCCCCGGGTCCAGGCGTTTTTTCTTGTGTGAATTTTTACATCAATCTAACCTCCCCTGGTTTCAAACGAGGGTGCTACCTTGGTGCTACCCTCACGTTCGTGGCAAATCTCACGCCCTCGCTGGTTTTTCTGCTATTTCAACAGGTACGGGACTCCTGTGTTTGAGGTCCACGAGGCATTTTCCGCGCATAATGCCAGCATCCTGCAGTTGAGATGCAACAGTCCTGAAGGCGATTTGCAATCTAATCTGACCCAAATTACATCCGCGGCCGCCTAAGGCTCCAACGTTCTTTCTACTCGCTAGCGCAGTTTCTTTATCCTGCTCCTTTTCTCTGTCCCGTCTCGCCCGTTATCCTGGAACCACTGGCAGGAATTCTAGCGTCGCTGTCACTGCCCCGTTGCCACTGTAACCGCTTCTTTTCTCCAAATACTGTGTTACTTATTACTCCCGGAAGCCATTTCGAAAGTCGGGGATTCCGGCGGCTCTATGCAACCTCATAGGCCTCGACCGAAGATTCATATCTCGAGTGAGTCTTATCCTTGCGCTCAGACTTTCACCCGCTTGTTCTCCCGCTTAGAACCATTTTCAAACATCGGCTCCCCAGGAAGCCTAGCAATTCAGATTCGCTGCCTCGTGTGGGCCTCTCCCGCTGTTCAGGTTCCCAATGGCCAATTCGCAATCTGCACGCAAAACGTATTTCCGCGTGGGCCAACCGTACTCCGCGCTATCTAGTCTTATCTCGCGCATCACAATTATTTGTCTTCCGTCTTCCTTCGAGGTACACAACGGTAACACAAGCCAGCACATTATCTGCATTCGCATTTCGAGGCGGCGAACGTTCAGCGGGTGGTGAACTCGACCGACGGATGTCCTATACCACGGTGGAACTACTACTACGGTGGAATACTACTACTACGGTGGAATACCCTCGATTTTCCCGGCCTGTCGTCCGCCGATCGCACACGTGCACGTTGAAACACGTCGCGTCAATGCTCTCCGCCTGCTTTCCCGGAGTCTTCGTCCGGCCCCATATGATGAAGAGTCCAATGGCCAATACAACTTGAAGCCCGCCTAGCTAATAGCAGCGGGATTTTCGCGTGGGATCATTGTTACAGTAGTGCGTCGGCCCCCGATGATCTGCGTTCTGGGTTTGGCTGAGTGACTCGGAGGCAGGGTTGGATGTTATGGCATACAGTATTGATTTTTGAATCCTTGATTAGCTTACTCGCACTTCTAATCCAGGGACCGGTGGTTCAACTTCTAGAACTTAAGCTTTTCTCGCCATCTCCGCACATAGTTTGTCCTTTCATATTTTCAGCTCATTTTTACTTTTAGAATCCTTTTGTCCTTCCAAGTTCAAGCTCAAGCTCAAACTGGAATTAAACGATAAATCGCGGCTCGAGTCGAGCACGTGCTCGCTGGTTGAGTATTCGTTTGCGATGCTTCGTTTCCCTCAGCCAACACCACCGCGCACCCGCCCGAAATCCCCAGCATCTCTACCCTACCTCCCCAACTGCGCATCTGCGTCGTAGATCTAAACCCACATCTAAATATAAGCACTGGCATCGTCCAGCACAGCCGCACCTCCACCATCAACCACATCGGCATCATGATTCCCGTCTCGCCAAGGTCTTCCTTCGTCGCCCCGCACCGCCCCGCATAATGAACCTACCCCGGTTCTGGGCCAGGTTCGGGGATACCGCTGCGTTGCCTGCGTTCATTGTGCGGGGCTGTCCGTCGTTGATATCGGTCCTGCGACGACGACCAAAATGGCGACGTCGATATCAGATTCACTGATCCTCGCGCGAATCGTCATTGCCTCCGTTTCCGTGATCTCTCCACGCCGAGGGTGATCCCTCGCCGAGTTCGTGTGCACTAGTCTAGCTCTTTGTACAACAACAACAACACGAGGCGCAGATCCCCTGATGCCTCGTGCCCTCCTTCCTCTTCCGTTGAATCCGTTCCGTCGACTCCGCTACATCACCGCCATCCCATCGCCCCTCAGACGCCATCGCACCCTCCTTCTCTTATCTTTCGCGCCACACCGCCAACTTTCGTCCCCCCCAATTTTCCAGTGTCTGTTTGCGTTTCATAATTCATTCATTCACCCTTGATTCATCCAGTCATTTTGACGTTCGTTCCTTCAACGTCACTGCTCCGTCCAACTAGGAAAAACCCACGCTCCGGCGAAATCCCACCCCGCGCAGGCATGTACTTTCCCTATTTTCGCAATGGTTCAGTCCCGCGTGCACCCACGCTCCGGGCGGCGAAGACGAAGGCGCCTCGGAAGGGAACCCAGAAGGCACCGCCACCGTCGCGTCCCACCCGAGTCTTCTGTCGGCGTGGGCACGCATCCATCCATCTTCCAACCGAACCGGGGGAAGCGCAACGACGCTTCGGATTCGGGTTCAATGTGTAGCGCGCCTACAACCCTTTGCCTTCTCTTTCTCCTTTTCTCTTCGTCCTTCGTCAAGTCCTGGTTGAATCGGCGGCTCTCGGAATTCCGGCGTCTTTCTTCGCCCCGGAATCAAAATCACACAAAGTGGAGGGTGCGATGCTGCGTCGGCGAGTACTAGAATAGCCTGCGTTGGCACCGCCAGTGCCGTCCATGGAACACTGAACATCCATCTGCGTTCCAGATCCTCCAATGCAAAGCATACTTCTTTGTCTGTGATGTGTCTTCGATGTCGGCGTCTATCTCTTCGGCGTCTTTCGCTTACGGCTTCGTCATCCCTCCGAGCGCCGTCTAGGTCCGAGTCCGCCACGCAAGGACCGAGCCTGAATCTCTGCTGTGTATTGAATGGACGATCACAACGTAACATAACACACCTTACACCACGGCTACGTACGAGATCTAGGGACCTACAACATTTGCGTCCTGGTCTCCCCGTTTGTCCGCCGGTGTCTTTCACCTATGCCTGAAGTTACGAGTTACGCGTACTCCGCACTCGCCGCCGGACCTGAGCGCTCGCGCTCGCTGATCGGTGATCCCCCTCCCGCCCCGCGGCAAGCCCTTTCCAATTCATCTCCGCGTCCATGCCGGCTCGCCCCGCGAAACCCAACGCCACGAAACGACTCGGACACGACACGAAGAAAGCAAGCAAAGTAAGACCCTGCGCAACGTAACGTAACGCAGGGTAAGCTAGTAAGCTAGGGTGGTCGCCGACGGCGCTTTCAATTTGTCACCCTCGGGCCTGGGTCCGTCCATGCGCGCACAGTGTGTCTGACAGCAAGATAATCCCCGTCTTGCCATCGGCGGCGGGCGGGGAGGTAAACTCAAGTCTCAGCCTGAGTTCAGTGACAGAAGTAGGCCCGCCGCGGACACGTGACCTTGGTTCAAAAAAGAAATGCATGTTCAAGTTGGCTCACGTTCTGATGGAGTGGGATTGGAGTTTCAGCACCCCATTTTGGTGAGATAGTTGTGCAGCGATGTGCGTATGGACTCGCGCGCTTTGGTTGTTTGGGGTTCCTACATACATACATCTCTGCGCATGCGCTGTCCCTGTTCTATTATCTTTTGTCTTGCGGAGATAACGATATGAGCAGGGTAGCGTTGGTTACCGCGCACGGGCCAGGGCTGCGTATTGCGTCCTGCGTGGTGCGTAGTGCGTAGTGCGTAGTGAACGGATATCGACGGCTGCGGCCGCGCGTCCCCGTATCCAAAACTGCGGACTCGGGTTCAGTTTCCCATTCCGCAAAAAATCCGAATCTGACAAGTTGGAGCTCACCGGTGCGGGTGCCGGTGCCTTAATTAACGCGCGTCGCGGCCTCGGCTGCGCCCCCGGGTCCGGGTCCGAGTTCGCGAACGTGCGGAACGCCTCCGAGTCGAGAGTCGGGACGCGGGTGCTATCTCTCTCTCTCGTTAGTCAATTCATCCAGTTAATTCAGCCCTTCATAGTGGAGAATCGAATGAATGAATGGGGGAGGGGATGACGGAAGAGATAATTGAATTCCCTCTGTCCCAATTGACGCGGGAGCCACTCTGGCAGGATTTGGCAGGATGCACGGAATCGGAATTGCGGGGTGAATACGCGAGTAGAACATAAATACCGAGGATTTAACACCAAGGGTGGTGAATCCACTTCGATATTATTCTCACGGTATTATTACATTCCGGAATCCAAGGTTACAATACATGCAGTATGATGCGATGCACGGAGGTGCCTTCACTGTCCAGTTCGTATTGGGTTACAGTTCCTGACTTGAGTTCTATAAGTTGGTTGTCGTACCTGGCTACAAATAGCTCCGCGACAGTACAGTTACTTCTACGATGCAGTATGAGGTACGGGTATAGGGGGTTATCGTTTACGGGATTTAGATGAGCCGGGACTCGAACAGATTCGAAAAAGAACTTGGAAAAATTCGAGTACGTAAATTGGAAAATGGTGGGTGTGCCAAGACTCGGAGATGGGACTCGAGGGAACGGCACGGAATTGGAGTGAGGCGGGGTCGAGCTTGAGCAGTGCAGTTCACTCGAACATGACATGAATGGGCTCCGAGTCCAGACTCCAATCCAAATCCAAATCCGATCCTCGAACCACGTCCGTGCGTATGAGTGCATGATGCACGGACGCACGGATTGAATAGCCGTAAGGTAGCGCGTCGCAAGTGTGCATAATACAGTATAGAACGTAGCATAAAAATACCGAGGATTTGATACCGGGTGGTGTGGACCGTGGATCCACCTCGGTATTATTGTCACGGTATTATTACATTCCGGAATCCAAGGTTACATGCAGTACGATGCGATGCCTTCAGTTCGTATTGGGTTCTTGACTTCGAATTCCCTTGACTTGAATTCTACTACAAGTTGGTTGTCCGACTCGTACCTCCACAGTCCACACCACCCGGTATCAAATCCTCGGTATTTTTATGCTATGTTGTGTACATATTCGCGACGCGCTGCTGGGTGACTTTCCAGAAGCATAAATAAATGCTAGGAAATATCTACGTGCCTTGCCGAGGCAGCTGTCAGTGCCCGATCAGCGGAGAAACACGAAAACGAACAAGGTCTAATGTGATGCTATGAAAGTCTGGAGGGGGTAGCTACTACCCCCCGATAGATTTTTATCACGCAGAATAAACTGTTTTGGGCCAAGGCTGGCCACAAATAGCTACAGTCAGTACTTCTATGGGTGTGGGTATAGGTTATCGTTACGAGATGTAACTTGAAATGTCAGTGAACCGGGACAGGGACAGAGAAAGAACGTGGGGGGGAAATTCGAGTACGTAAATTGGAAAACAGTGGGTGGGGTGTGCCATGACTCGGAGGGGGCGGTACAAAATTGGCGTGAGGTGGGGTCGAGCTTGAGTAGTGCAATTCACTCGAACATGAACGGGGCTCCGAGTCCAAATCCAAATCCAAATCCGATCCTCGAACCACGTCCGTGCGTATGAATGCATGATGCACGGACTCGCGGATTGAATAGCCGTAAGGTAGCGCGTCGCGAGTGTGTATAATACAGTATACAACACGAGGATTTGATACCGGGTGGTGTGGACCGTGGATCCATCTCGATGTTACTCATTTATTGCATTCCGTTCCGGAATCCAAGGTTACAATACATGCATGCAGCACGATGCAGTACGATGCGATGCCTTCAGTTCGTATAGGGTTCTTGACTTCGAACTCCCTTGACTTGAATTCTATAAGTTGGTTGTCCGAGTCGCACCTGGCGACAAATAGCTACAGTAACAGTACGCCACAGTACTTCTATGCGGTGTGGGTATAGGGGTTGTCGTTTCCGAGATGTAACATGAAATGTCAGTGAAGGGGGACAGGGACAGAGAGAGAACTTGGAATAATTCGAAATAGCTACAGTCCGCGACAGTACTTCTACGGGGTGTGGGTATAGGGGCTGTCGTTTACGAGATTTAAATGAGCCGGGACTCGGAAAGATTCGAAAAAGAACTTGGAAAAATTCGAGTACGTAAATTGGAAAATGTTGAGTGGGGTGTGGAGGGAGCGGTGCGAAATTGGAGCGAGAGCTGAAGTAGTGCAATTCACTCGAACATGACACGAACGGGGCTCCGGGTCCAAATCCAAATCCAAATCCGATTCTCGAACCACTCGCGAGGCGTAAGATCCTCGCGCTATCGCCTAAGTTACACCCCGAGACCCGTTACACTGCAAGTAACAAGTATTAACAACTCAGGAGCCCCCCCCCCCTCGTTTGAACCCGCTATTACTTATTACAGTCTACTGCGGGCGCAGGGCCGGGGATAGCATTTAATTAACCCCAGGCTCCCGCTCCGCCGAGTCCGAGTCCTTTACTTCCTTCCATGTATGTATGTATTTTTGTTCAAGTTCCCCGTCGCTCAAGTTCTATCTCGACAGCAGCAACACCTCTCCTCAGGCTCGCTGGCAGGTACATTATATGTCGCCCTCGGCAGGCCGTCTCGTTATTTTTATCCAGTATCCTCCCCCCCCGGGCCTCGTTCGGTGTTACTGCAACGATACGCTGACGCTGGCTTTATCCCCCGGCGCTCGACTTCTATCTCAACAGCCCACCTCTCCTCTGGCAGTGTATCGCCCTCTGAGTCTCGTTATTTTTATCCAGTATCTCCCCCCGGGCCTCGTTCGGTGTCAACGATACGCTGACGCTGGCTTTATCCCCCGTCGCTCAACTTCAACAAGTTATCTCGCGTCGATATCGATCGACAGCGCTAGCAAGCAACACCTCTGGCAGTTCCAGTCATATATCGTCCTCCGAGCCTGAGTCTCGTTATTTTTATCCAGTCCAGTACCCCTGCTCGGTTGGTGTTGACGATACGCTGATCAGATAAAGCCCCCCCAGGCGTGGATCGTGGATCGCGTACAGCTAGCTCCCAGGCAATTAAATAAATCGGAGGACCAATACACCACAAAATGAGCGGGAGAAGTCGACTCACGTTAGCGCACTACAGGCGGACGGTAACCTGAATACTATTATCAGGAGCGCACCGCGGGAATGTGTATGATAATGTAGGCGCCAAGTTCGACGCGGACGGAGCGCCGATAATTTGAAATTTGAACGTGCGAGTGGACCACCCCGCTGCGCGTAAATACGCATAGAGCGCCAAAATCTTAATCCAGCGCGTACCTCTCCACCAGGCACCTGCGCTCCACTCGCAACTTCCCTCGCGTACCTGACCACTCGTCTGTGGGCGCGCGCGGCGTATGGCTTAAACGCCGTCCGTCACCGTGACCCCGCCTCGATTCGATTCGATGCGCTAGCGCTGATGCACGACGACTCAGTTGGTCCGGTCAGAGACTGTGTACACCCAAACTTGCTGGTAGAGATGTACCCTCGAATTATATTTATCGGGGAGGAGATACACATACACGTATCTAGAAAGTACAGTATACAGCAGAAGACGAAGGACGAAATAAATAAGTGAAGATACGCCCGTACATCTAGACTCTCTGCTGTACGTACCCCCCAAGCGCAAGCCAAAGTTAAGCTCGTGTACTGCCATATAGGTAGTAGCACATATGCATACACTGGCAGGCTTCTGAAGTGGCCGTGAGTGGCGTGGATAATGAAATCACGCCGGGGCTGTGGGTGCATACAGCTATAGGGAGAGGGAGAGGCGCTGGGGCTGTGGCTATTGATAGATTTGGGGAGTGAGTGAGTGAGCGAGTGTGACTGGGACGATGTGTGTCAAGAGAAGAGCCAAAGGCAAAACAAGTGCTGGATGAGGAAGGAGGAAGGAGCTCGGCAGCGAGATAATAGATACGGCAAGTCAAAACGAGTGGGTTTGGGAAGGGGAAGGTGGCACATAGAAGCGGCACCGCCTCGTCTCGGACGTGGGTTCGAAATGCTCGAATCGAAGTGGGGTGTTTCGGCGGGTGTTTCCAAGGCTGTAATTGGGTGCGAGATTGGCTACAGACAGGCTACAGACAAGCAAGGGACGCTACGATACGAGGGAGACCGGGGCAGAAGGAGAAGCGATAACACGGTTGAAACATAGGGGAGATTGCGCGAGGCGCCATGTGGGATGGCGGAAGCAGAGTCAGCGGGTGGCTAGTGGAGATCGCCCGATTGGGAGCGTGATCGATCGAGATTTGGCTGTCAGAGAGATGACGAGATGCGGCACCAGCTCGATTCGATGAGGGTGTCGGCATTGGCCGGGGAGGGTGTCTGCCCTCCAAGACGGGGGGAGTGTTATCGAGAGGAGGCATGGATGGTTGCAGTCCTCCCACTCCTCTGTGGTTTCCAGGACAGGACAGCCCCTGCAACGCCCTAGTCACAGGCTGTCCACGGAGACTGGCGGTGTCCCGGGTCCCGGCCCCCGCGGACCGCGCCCTCCTCGCTACGGGACTTCGCGGTACCTCTGTCTCGGTTCAGACACCTAACCCCGTGCGGCCGATTTATCGAAATTCCGGATCGGGGAGCGACCCTGGGAGCGCCTCGGCTGAATTCCTCTTAACGCGCCAGAATCTCTGAATGGGCAAGCACTCCTGCGCCTGCCATGGACTCGCTGCACTTTGCGTCCCCCTCCCCGTACTCTGACGACAAGGCCCCGCGCACCCCGTCCCCGCCCTCCGCCCCCATGCGCTACCCAAACTACAAGCACACCCCCGACCACGCCCAGGCACTCGACCCCGTCCGCATCTTCTCCCAAGACGACGAGCCCTACCAGTGGTCCCAGCAGCCCCCGCCCCACCCCTCCCCCTTCCCCCCGTCCGCGCGCCCGTCGCTGCTGCAGGAGCTCTACGAGGGCGACGGCATGTCCCCCGAGCACTCGTCCCCACCCGACATGTATGTTGAGCAAGACTGGCCCTCCCCGCAACAACAGCAGCAGCAGCAGCGCCCGGCAGACTACACCCTCATCCGCCGCGCAACCTTCCCCTACGCGCGCCAGGAGCGCCCCGAGGACCTCGCCGCGTACCCGCCGTTCCTCCACCACGACTACCCCGCCCACGACCACGCGCTCCCGCTCTCCGCCGAGCCCGCGGCCCTCCACGGCGACTCTTCCTCGTACTCCCCCCCGGGCTACGGCAACGGCGCCGACTTTGACCACGGTGACCCCGCGGTCAAGCTCGAGGAGGCGCACCACCACATCCCGCCGCACCACCAGCACTACCCCTCGCACCACCACCACCAGCAGCAGCAGGCCCAGCAGCAGCAGCAACAACAACAGCAGCAGCAGCAGCAGTTCTACCGCCCCCTGCACCCGGGCTACCCGCACCCGCACCACCCGCACGCAATGCACATGCACCCGGGGCACGGCCACGCGATGGGCTTCCCCCCGCACGGCATCGCCGTGCAGCACACCGACGACGCCGCCTCCAAGGAGACGCAGTACCTCCGCCGCCGCTGCTTCAACTGCCACACCACCGAGCCGCCGAGCTGGCGCCGCAGCACGCTCAACCCGGGCAAGATCGTGTGCAACAAGTGCGGCCTGTACGAGCGCACGCACCTGCGCGCGCGCCCGCTGCGCTTCGACGAGCTGCGCGCGGGGAACAAGGCGCGCAAGGGCGCCAAGGCGGGCGGGAGCCCCAAGCAGGGCGGCGTGGGGGGGAAGAAGGGCGGCGGCGCGGCCGCGCGGAGAAGTAGCGTTAGTAGCACGGGGAGCAGCGCGCAGAGCGGGGGTGGCACGAGCGATTGGGACGATTCGGGTTAGTCTTCTCTCTTCCCCGTGGATTCTTTTTACTAACGCCATTCGCAGTGTCGTCATACAGCAACGGCTCCGCGCCCCCGACGTCCTTCAACTCCCCCGCGCTCGGCTTCTCGCCGCACCTCCCCCCGGCGCTCACGCTCTCCGCCTCCACCTCGTCCTCGTCCTCGGGCTACCACTCGCACGGCGACTCGTACCCGGGCTCGCAGCGCGACTCGCTCTCGCGCTCGCCGCCGCTCATGCACTCGCCGCCGCACTCGGCGCATTCCTTAAACGGGGGCCACCCCATCCGCCTGCCGCACGCGCCGGAGATCCCCGCGCTGCAGCAGCAGCAGCAGAGCGGGGGGATGCGCACGAAGCCGCGGAGCAATACCACCGGCGGGTTGGGGCTCGGGCTGAATGGCGGGGGCGGGGGGCTGTACTTCGGCGGGTCGTCGTCGTCGTCGTCCGCCTCGTCCTCGTACGGCGGGCTGCACCACTCCTCGTCCAACTCCTCGCTGCACTCGCTGCATTCGCAGCACGGGGACGACATCCTGGGCGGGGGGCACGGGGAGGTGTACAGGCGGGGGAGCGTGGGGGATATGCAGCGGTGGGATGGGGGGGAGGGGGTTAACGTCAAGGAGGAGCCCAGGGCTGTCGTCGTTTGATGCCTCTCCCTCTTCCCTCTCCACCTTGCCGACTCGACATGCGACATCCCCCTCTTATCAAATCAAAAACTCCGCGACACCACCCCACACGTATTTATGCACCCACCCACCCATTTACCCGCGCCCGCGCCCGCCGTTCGATACCACTCCGCCAGACGGGAGACCAAAAGCTGTATCTTTATTCTTTCCTTCCTCCCCTCGTTCCTCATTCCGTTCCTCTCCCTTTTTTGCGCGGAGCGCGCCTCGTATCTATATATATCTCGTTCTCGCGCTCCTTCCTTTCGTCTTTCGTGTTTCGTTCGCACATACACTTTGCCACTCCCCCTCCCTCGCACTTGTCCTCCCGGGCGGGGATGGGGACGAGGAGGACGATGATATTTATTAGCTATGCTAACTTGTTGTACCTGTACTACTACCACCCCCACTACCACTACCACTACGAAGAGAGAGACGGACAGACAGAGAGAGAGAGAGGGGGGGGGGGGAAGAATGAATTGGATGATTTTAGAGGATTCTATTTTGTGTGACTTAAGTTTGAGAAATTGAAGACATGGATCCGGAAGACTGAGTTTGGACGAAGTAGTTGAGGAGGTCCTTTGTCGGGCTTGGCTTTCAGTTTATTTGTTTGATAAGTTCAGCTGGGACGCGGAGGCGTCGTGCTAATAACTATGCTACAATACAATACAATACAATACACGAGAAGACCGGAACCCGCTTGAATTCGACTTTGGCGCGGGCGCGGGTGCGGGCGCGGGCTCGAGGTGGAAGGGAATTCGAAGACTCGGAGGGGTTTGAGTTTTTCATTTTTGGCGCGTCGTGTTTGTGATTGTGCGTCGCCGCGCGTTCGGATTTTGGGCGCGGGGTGGGATTGGAGGGAAGTTGGAAGGGAAGTTGGGAAGGAGGAAGAAGAAGGAGGGGGAGGAAGGGGGCGTGTTTGCTTTTTGACGCGTCGCGTTTTTGCGTCCGTCGACGCGTTTTGCGCCCCTTCCCCTTGCCTGTCGACGCGCCCGCCGCCCACACGCTCAAGTTGCGCACATAATTACTTGGAACGAGCTCGAGGGACGCGGCGCGCTCTTCTCCGACCTTCTCTAGGCACCACTAGTCGAGGTGCTTCGAACCGCGTCGCGCTAAGTACTTATTCGGGCTTCGAATTCTCCGCCTCGACGCGACGTAGTACGTATTCTATTCTATTCTTGCCTGCCAATGCGCGCATACAAACTAAGAATTAAGAGTCAAGACTAGGAGTGCGAGGGAGGATGGATGACTTGAGAACTCAAGACGCGCCGCTTCGAATTCTTGGGCCGAAGGGAATTTGGAAGGGTTTTCATCGTTGACGCGTCCCATACATAGCAGGCAAGTCGACGCGTTTTAAAATTTTGCGTCCACGCGCCGTGCGGCGGTACGTCTCGCGCTCGGGCTCGAGGCGGGACTGCGAAGGTTTTGCGTTCTCGACGCGTCCTATTGCAGTTGACGCGTTTTTTGGCCCCCCTTCCCCTTCCCTGTCGACGCGCCGACAAGCTCAACTTACGCGCAGAATTACTTGGACCGAGCTCGAGGGACGCGGCGCGCTCTTCTCCGGCCTTCTCCAGGCACCGCTGCTACTTACTAGTCGAGGTGCTTCGAAACGGCGTCGCGCTAAGTACTTACTCGGGCTTCGAATTCTCCGCCTCGACGCGACGTAGTACGTAGGCTGCCTCGGTTCGATTCTATTCTATTCTTGCCTGCCAGTGCGCACACAAACTCGCTAAAGGAAGAAGACTGCTAAAGTAAGAAGAAAGAATGAATGAAAGGCGCGTTCTCGTTCTTCTCTTCTTCCCTTCCTGCGTTTTAAGTTAGCATTTGAGAGGTGTCTTCCGCAGCAGGCTTCTCTTCTCGAGCGCGAGCTGAGTCGCCGAAACGCGTTACGCAGCCCGGAAAAAAGGCGCCGCCTCACCACGCAGCGCGCAGCGCGGCCTTCCCCGACCGCTTCACCTGACGGGTCCGAGATTGCCCAGGAAATTGGATTGCATTACGCCGCACTTGTCGCGCACGTTCCGCTGCCGGTGTATTCACATGCGACGCAGGATGAGCCCGGATGACGAAGGCAGGGATAACAAACGACAAACGAACGCGTCCGAGTCAGGGCGGGGTGCGCTTCTAATGAGGGGGTGAGTCACGGTGAAACGCTACTGACGCCAAATGAGTCCACGGGCGGACTCCGCCGCGCGTGGGCGTGGCCGGCGCCGTTCGCAGCTTGAAACTTTCGGCGTCTTGCGCAGGGCAGCAGGGCCCGGTGACGGATATTATGATAATGCATGGGCCTGGACCGTGTGGCGCGATAAGGTCGCACATATGCATCCCCGCGCGTCTGCCCCTCTCTGCCCACGGGCCAATCCTGAGCGCGACTCGAGAGGGGCCAGCGTTTACCCCGCCCAGGCTCGAGAGCCGGACATTGGCGGCGGAGACTCTTTCCATTTCCTTTCCGTTTTCGTTTTGGTCTCAATTTACTGTTTCATTCATTCGTGCGGCGATACCCTTTCGAATTTCTTCTTCTGCCCTTTCCATTGTCCATGTGCACTACTGAGTACATATATCGGGACGTATTTAATTCCGCTTAGCGCTGAATACATTTCCGATTCGCACCTGAACACACACACGCACCCACACCACATGCCCCGCCGTATGTAAAGCGCAATGACAAAGGCGGAAGAAAGCGAGCGAATTTCACCGTGCAGGGCCAGTCAGGGCCGGGCCGTACATCGTACGCGTACGCGAAGAGGTAAATCATATTTGCAATACCCCGCCTTGCCGAGGCGATTTGCGACCACGTTGCTGTTTTAGGCGGCGCCGCGCGCATGCGTAGGCGCCGGGCGTGCATATGCGCATTTGGGTCGGCGCAGGCTAGAAGGAACAAGGAAGAAGGGAAACAAAGGCGGGAACGTTCCACGCACGAGACTCGTCGTGGACTTGGGTTTCGAAGGCAGGGGCGGGGGCCGGTTGGGGGCCGGGGCGCCGAGGATTTGGGCTCGCGTAGGTGCGTGCAACGATCCGCGCGCCGCCGCCGGCAGCGCGTGGGAACCTCCGCGCCCTCCAGCAGCATCTCGACATCGCCTGAGTACGCAGCCGCGGCGCGAGGCCCGCAACACGCCGCAGCGACCAAATAAACTTAAAATATGGAAGGAATATATGACGGCATCCGCAACCAGTGAGTGGGCCCAGATTCCGCTTTCCCTTCTCCTCGAGGCTCGAGCTCTGTGTGCTGCGGCATATAGACCCCGTGGAAACCGGGCGCATTCCTCCGTGGCCCGACCCGACGTGCGCTATGGTTGCTACCACAAATTTAAACCGCAATTTTGGTAAATGTCCCGCAGGTCGACGCAATAATTAGCCTCGATTTAAGGAGGACAACACCCGTGCCTGGCCATGGGGCGGTGCCTGAGACCGATTGCATGTATTTATTGCGCGGGTATATAAATTTATTCGGAAGGTTCACGGAAGGTTCAGGCGGAAGCAAGTCGGTCGCCAGCGACGCTGACAGGCACGACGGTGTCGGGCCCGAGTCTGAGTCCGAGTCCGGGACACCGTCGCGGGGTGGTCTCCTAGTGCGACAATAAGGAGAGACTCTGAGAGAGACCCCGACGGTCTCAGTCTCAGTGAAACCGACCCCCGTTCGGTCTTCCTGGCCCGAAGTTTCGTTGCTCCGATATTCGTCGATGTTGCCCCGGGCTAGCATACCATCGACGATGTGGTATGTAGATATAAGCGACACGACACGGACGAGTGGGGCAAGCTGGGGAGCGCGCTGACCGTGGGCAGCCCGTTACGGTGACGGCAGCCTGCACCCGAACCCGATACCCGCGGCCTCGCCACGGGGAATAGGCGCGACTGTGAGTCTGTGACGCGCTTGAATTCTACGTCTTGTCGTGTGCGAGTGCCAGCGAAGGGACCCGAGCGCAGCTATTTTGAGCCCGCGCCAGCGGCCAGGTACCTCCAGGTACGGGCGCTCGCCAAACGGAACTCGCACCATAATAAGCCGGTCAAGGTGGGAGCGACCGCACCCCCGAGTGGAGAGCGCAGCTGCATGTATGAGTACCCGAGTCATCGAAGCTGAAACGAGACGAAACGGGCGCTAGTGGCTCTCGGGAGAAGACACTCTCGTATACCACGGGCCCCGTCGGTTTTTGCGCGCTCGAGCTGGATTTGCTGCAGTCCTGCGGCGACGGCGCCACGCCCCAATTAGGCTGAAAACCAAAAGCCAGTCCGACGCGGACGCGGCCGCATTTGCGCTTGACGGCGGCGGAAATGCTGCCGCGAACAGGACCCGGCGTCCAAGATGCCTGCGCGAAAAAAGGCCGAGCCAGTAAACAAGGTTGCCCGGGAGCGCTGGCTGATTTCAGGAGCACAGGCCGCTTCGAATTGAACGGGTTTCGCGCTGACGTCTGAATTCCGTCGTCGCACTGCCCGGCGCCGGGGCGTGGCGGTGGCAAGAGGCAGGCGAACTTGTCGAAGTGCACGCGGACGTGCTGTTATACACCTAGCGGCCCATAAGCAGCAGACACGCGCTCACAGAAGACGGGGAAAGCTGTAGTGCGAATGCGAAGCCGTGGCCATCGCGCTTTGCCAGCGGTCGGTCCCGCACGCCGTTCGCCTGGATTGCAGTTTCACTGTTCGGGTCCTACGATTTGGCGTGTCCTTCGGGTTCGTATTCCTATTCCATTCGCAAGTCGTATGCGGCTTCGAATTCGCAATCTAGCCTGGCTTGTTTGCCCCGAGGCTGTACACGGCTCCCGCGGGATAATCTCGTCCAGCGAGGCACCGATAAGAAGTTCTGCAGCGCTTCTGCGACGGACCGACGGTGAGAAGAAGCGTTCTATTTTGTCGCGATGACAGGATGACTGCACTGGACACAATAACCAGCCGTGCCCTTGGCCCTTGTTTCCCGATTCCGGCTCTCCAGATGCACGAAGCACGCATGTGGGCTAGCGCTCCGCGGCCATTATATTCACGCTTCGAACTTAACCGCCCTGCTGCGTATTGGCCAACCGCTCCGCGATGCTTGTCTCGAAAAAAAACAAGGAACAGGGAATTCTATTGTATTACACTGATGTCATACATACCTGCGACGCCAAGATGCATACACTCCTCAAGCTTCCCAGTGCACCGCTTTGCACTTATAGCGCCACCGACTTCTTTGATTCGTGCGAAGCAAAAGCCTCCGTGCCCCTAGATGCGATTTGCGAAACACAAGAGACGGCCGTGGGAGCTGGTGGGAGCTGCCTCGAGGCGCAGATCTGGGTATGCGAGTCATGGGATGTTCCAACCTCCAAGTGCCGTCCTTGTTTCACTGCACGTAAGCACGGCCGCAGCGCACGGTGTACCCATCCATATACCGCCAATTCAGGCTAGAGGGCGTTCCTGTGTCGCACTGCGCCCAAGACCGGCGGCTGGGAAGAATAGCGGAGATTAGAGAAAGCGGGAGGGGCCTCATTAAGGGTCGACGGTGTCAATGGCGGACGGGGCGAGGACCGCCGTCGGGGACATGCCCATTTCCATCGCGTCGTGTGCCGAGGTGGGTTGTGCGGCCCGCTCCGCCGAGTGTGTACGCGGGCTAAGCCAGAACGACGCGGCATACGTAAGGCTCTTCGCGGCGAGCCTGGTAGCGATCCATTGTGCCAGAGACACGCCGGGGACGAGGCCCATGACGTCCTTGACGTCCCAGAAGTCGCGGTGGTGCGTGATGCGGCCCTGTTCGTTGAAGGAAAGCCGCGTTATTATGTGGAGCTTGAAGTGGAACGGGGAAGGAACGGTCAGAGATGTCCCGGGAATCGGCAGGCCAGGCGAATTAGGGTGGGACGCGGCCAGCGAGGGCGTCGAATGTGTGATGAGCGAGTCGGATGACGGCTGCGGCCGATAATGGCTGTCGCGGTGGATGCCGGGCAGAATGAGTATGTTTAGAGTATGTTCCACAATGGTCTTCCTATGTCCGTCTACCGCGCTTCTTGAGTAAAAGGCTAGAGTCTTTTGCGGCTCCCGACTTACCGAAACTCTCGTTCTCGCACAGGTCGCCAATCTCCGTCCAGACACGTAAGGCTTGGAACAAGGGGTCGTCGAAATTCCGCGCGAGAAACCCCGCCCGCGGCGGTTGCAGCCGGAACAAGGTGCAGAACATCGCGATCGGTCGCGGGATGTCAATGGCGCTTAGCTGCCGGGAAAGCTGATGAATATCCGTGATAACAGATCGCGAGGGTCGCCGTCAGGACAGGGTTTTCATAACTGAAATAAGTCAGAACGAATACGAAAGGTCGGAAGGAAGAGTGCGCACACTGATTAAATATAACCAGGCATCGGTAAATCAAGAGCTCTGACGAAGGGTAATCTACGCACTAGCACTCGACTCGTAAAATCGCTCCACGGCGTCGGAAGACGCGGTGGTTTCGCCGTACATTGTTGTACAGACATCCATGGCCGTCGCGGAGGTTGCAGACATGACGGACAAGCTGGAGTGGTTGGAAAGGGATTGCTGCCTGAGGGCCATGGCTCCCCCCTTCTCGTTAGGTGCGGCGGTCATCGTGGTAGAGGTGCGGGCAGTGGCACTGCGCATGAAGCCCAACGACCAGACGTGTCATTGGGGCGGATCTCGGCCCGAGTTTGTTGTCAAGCTGTTCTTGTTGCTTGGTGTTGTGCTATGCCTTCCTCACCGTTCATTCCTTGGGCTCTCCTTCCTGTTGCCTTCCTGCGGTCCATTCACTGGCGGTCCCAGCTGGTCCCATGATGTCTCCAATTTCTCTGAATCTCTGATTAGCAGGGGGCGTTCGAGCTTCTCTGTCTCGTATTTGTTTCAGCGGTATCTCTATCTTGGACGATAGATATTAACGACCAATAGCGTTATTCTGCTGCAGCTTCTCTCGGCTGTCTGTCGGTGCCTGAATATTAATTTAAAGGAACTACTTGCGCGATGCGTAATCTACCGAAGTTGGGTGCGCATATTCAAGCGGGCTGCATGCAGCTGCATGCTCTAGAGCCTTATCTCGGGCGAAGGGCGGCGGTCAGTTGCGCCATTGAGCCTTGCCGTCAGCGATCCCGCTCCAGCTTTCCCCGCAATCAGCGCGTGCATGTGCCAGATTGGCGTCCCAAAGCGTGATTACCGGCATATTATTATATGATACTCGGATCTCAACATTGTACACTGCCATCAAGCTTGAAGTCCCGCTTGACTCAAGTCTACTCAAGTACTTACATCTCGCTCCGACCGCTGCCCCCGGTTCATTTCGAAACGTCGACCAAGAGGATAACAGGACTGGAGGCTCAAGCATGGAACCTTGCGCGACGCACTAATTAGCAGGTGAATATAACATCCTTCGTCATTCTTTATCACGCCCACAATCACCCTCGCCGCATGTTCATGCAGCGCACAGCAATCCCCGAGTCCCCGGACTGGAAAATAACACGCAGATGATCCCAAGTTGAACGTTCGCTTGATTCTGGCGTCATAGCAGAAATGTTCGTCTATCGCCTGCCTGTACGGGATACTCTGTCCCAGCGGAGTGGACTGGCTAATGAACGATATCACACGCTGCAAAGAGAGATTTCCACTTCCGCCGTCCGACATGTGCAACACGTCCACTCGAGTGGGGATATTTTTGGACGCGTCTAGGGTTGTCTTGGAAATACGACGTGTCCTGGGAATTCGCGACATGATTGAAGGGAAAGACCGTAATACTCCGGCGTACGTGTGATTTTAGAGTGCCACTGGTTTCAGCTTCTGTGCAATCTTGTTACCCTCAGGCTGAGCAAGGACAGACAGTTGAGTGCACGAACGTTGTTTCCGATTGGAACTAATAAGCCGACCCAACGATTTGTATCAATATTGCTCGGTGAACGTGAGGCGTCGTCCCGTGTGCATATTCAGGTAAGCTACAGTTATGAGTGCTGTCGTTTTCGATAGACACCATGGTCAAATGGCCCTGAAGCTGCGGTGGTCCACGAAATGGGAGAACATATATATCCTGATGACTATATTCCCGGCACACTGTCGGATAGCCAACGAGAAACGGCGTTCCTTATTTTGAAAGGGAAGGGGATACTCTCCCAGCCTCACCCAAATAATTACTGGACACGGTCAACCACAGATCAACCCCTTGCTCGAATATTAGGTCCGACGAGGTAGGAAAACTGAAGGTTCACGCCACTAAGGAGAACATCTAAATAGCGGGGACGTCGGCGTACCGTAGTGTATTGGATGGGGAAGTGAATTATATACACCGAGTCGCGGAGCCAGATCCTATAGGCGTATCCAGGGGGGACAACCAGAGTGAATAGACCCTATGTATTCCTCGCAGAAAATCTGGAATAATTCAACTCGCCGCTTTTGGTCCAAATTCATTGAAACCGACGGATCGTTCCATATGCAGACCCCTGAACGCTGTCCCTCAGGCCTCAGGAGCGAGCGGATAGAGTGGTGGTCGCAACGGTATGACGACGTCTAATTCGTCCACGACAGATTTAGAAATGTATGTCAGTCCGGATAGGGGTGAAGTACGTGCCTTTAGCCCAGCCGATTTTCAACTTTCTTAATGGCAGCTCTGGATTGAAAACGTTTATGCCAGGAACAGTATTCTATAAACATCCATAGGTACGGTAGGTAACCATCGTTGAATTTCCGAGCACCGAAATTCGGAAGCGAGCCCTGGCTCCGCAAGTTGAAACTTGACGAAGTTTTGCACTACTCAAAAAAATCGTGTGAAATGTTGAGGTGATTCGGTAGGTTGGACGAGTGATGGGGCAACGGCCAAGTTCAGTACTTTGCGTGTTGAACCGCATTCTTTGGCCATGTTTGGTCCATGTTGAACGAAATCAAACAGCCACACCGCCACTGGGCGCTCATCATCGCGGATCATCCTGAGAGTGGATCGCAGGATCTGAATCTGCGTTGGATCTGCGCCTAGTGTTTCTGATCAAGATCCTGTAGGACAGATAGCAACCAAAAACGAACCGAAAATATGGATGGCAGTTCAAGTTGAAAAGCCAAATAAAAAGAAAAAATCAACATATGTCTGAAACTGTCTGAAATGTGGAGAACCAAACGAGATATGAGCAGATCCGCACCAAACAAAACATCCTCCCAAACATCCTCGTCGGAATGACAGTCACAATTGAGTGAGCAACTTTGGTGGCACTGACTCCGGCAGGGGGGATCCACTTTTATATATATTATTGTGCTAGGCCCATTCAACGGAAAGGAAACAAGAATAATCGTGTCGTAAATTGTAGATGGGTTTAGCCACGGAGTGGTGATTATAATACACGTCGAATTTTGCGCTTAACCCGAGAGGTGATACTAGAAATGATGTGCTCAAAAATCACGGAGGACGCGTGAAGGTTTTAGACTCGACGTGCCAATTATTTTCCACCATGTTGTTTCTTTGTTGGAGTGAAATCATCTCCAAGCAAAGCAGGAGGTCGGCGAGATGGCGTCGTAGAGCCTGCGCGAAGAGTTAGAGCGCGAAGATATTGGGAGAATCAGCGTACGCGGGGGAATTGAAGAATCCAGCCGTTGAGCTGCATCTTTACCCGCCGGCAAACTACTGACTTCTCGCCAACGAATAACAACGTCTCGCTTCTCAGCATCATCTCCGCCGTAATCGCTGTCATCATCATCAAGCAGCCCCGGCGCCTTCAAGCTTTCCAAGAGCTCGCCAGTGACTGTAGAGATGCTCGGCAAGGATTGAAGTGGTCGCGGCCGTACCGACTGGCGCCGGTCGCGTTTATCTTTCCGGTCGCGTTCGACAAGGTCCATCGCAGCTAGCGCGTCGATCAGAGTGCTGGTGGGAGTTTCGGTAGCCGTGGTAGTGTTCTTTAGAGACGAGTCGGCGGACTCGCAGGCTCGAAGGGGGTGGCCCTTGCGGGGACGACCGCATGTTTTGCAGTGAGGCGACTTGCGGGGTGTTCTAGCAGGCGATTCAGAGTCTGTGTTTGATTTGGTGGAGGTCCTGGGCGTGCTCGGCGCAGAAGGGGTGGGGCGGAGAGCTGGAGGCATACAGGTCGACAGGAAGGTCCGAAAGGTAGAAATTAGAACAATGGCAAACGATCGAAGCTTTAAGAACAAGGCAGAGTGGCAAGCGTGTGTTGGGCGTGTTCAAAGTGTATTTACACGTGATTTGAACGCGTCGAGCGAGATGGCCAAACAAGAGCAATCGATGCGGGTATATATTTACATTTTTCAAATGGACGTTTCTGACGGTCGGGGACGTTGATCCTGAAGCTTGAAGGCCTGGACTGTTGGTATCCCGATGCCGAACGTTTCACATCTCATTGAAACCAGGAAAAAACCAAGTGAATTAGAATATCCCAACTGAATCCCGACTCCCGAGATCTTTCTCCACTCTACAGTGCTGACGGTGCCTCCGCTTAGACAGAACTATCCCCGAATCCTCTCCTGTAGTTGACACCATCGCCAGCACATATTATGTGCGCTGTACCTTGATCAGAGACGTGGCCGGCGTTCCATGAGAGTCGGAATTCAATTCAAGTGTCTAAACTCTGCGGGTTGTGATGGTATTCCCGCAGGCAAAATCCCAAATTGGGCATGTCCGACTTTCCAGAATATCACGACGTAAGGCTGAAGTGGGGAAGAGCTTCCTGATCCGGAGTAGGTCAACAGGGACTCGGAGTAGTCGACAGCATTGATGAATTTATGCATATGGAGAGCCACGACTCGATTGCTTGAAAGTAGCAAGGGGCTCCGTGGATACCATTGAGTTGTTGGTCCGGTGTGCACGCATTCCGAGTCCGGTGCTATACGAGCCCCGCAAGACAGCTCACGATAGCAGGACAAATTATCGTCAATCCATGTAATTTCACGCGTATGTACCGGGGCATGATGAAATAAAATACACATTTGTGTGCCGAGATGCGGAGGTGAAAGATACAAGTAGGGCAGTCGATTCAAATCAATGTAGCTGAAAGTGGGAAGGGACCAGAGAAGACGCGGTAAAGGAAGCCAACAAAGAATTGGAGGAGCGCGCTTGCCGGTGTGCCTGTGGGTCCGAGTACGTCGGGTATCCCGGTTCCCTGCGAAAAAAATGTGAACGGTAAATAACCAAATGGGCATGGCAAGATATTCGTAGGGAGGGAGGCCTTGAGGAGAACCCATCGACGGCTTGCGGGAAGATCACCGACAGAAGTAAGCAAGGCACCCGGGTACGCCAGGTTTATTGGGCGGACAGGGCGCCCTTGGCGACAGCGACGTTCTCGCCGAAAGGCAGTTGCGGCGACCGGATCTCCAGCGGGTCTTTTGGCGCGAACGCGCCGGAGACTTCGACCACGGGGGACAGCGACATGGGGACGTCATTTTCGCTCGATCTCGGCGAGTCGGACGTCGTGTGGGAGGACCTGCAGTGCGGAAACAGAAAAGACAACGAGATGAGGGAGCCTGAGAATCCGATGCGGAAGGACAGACCGTCGGCGTTTGGTATATGGCATGTCGGGGGACGTGTTGCTCGACTTGCTCGGCCCCTTGCGAGAGTCCCGCGTACGATGAGCGAACGGGAGCCAGATGTAAAACATCAGCACACCTTGGCGCGTTTCTGCACAAGTTTCTGGGGCCGTTCGCCTACGTCGTACACATAGTCTGGCAGTGCGGAGCTTCACAAAGAAAGGTAAAAGAAAGAGCTATCAGCTAAGCAGATGTAGCGCCCCCAATGCGTTGCAGACCTCTTGATATGTTGTACGACGATACTCATGGACGACTCATCGAACTTTTCCCAGACCCTGACGAGTTTAGTAAACTCTTGAGTAGGATATGAGATGTCCAGCCGTCGCGGACCAACAGCACCAGCTAAGAAGAGCATTCAGAACCGGAGCTCCAGAATGAAATGTACCAGTACCTTGTTTTGGCTCTATCAGGAGGCCGATGTAAAAAGTCGTCGAGTATACCACGCCTCCACCCTCCTTGCCTTCGATTTCTTCCTTCTTCCGCTTGAGGACAGCGTCGGATATTTCACCTTGAGCCACCAGCCGTACCTCCTCGTCCGTGAGGCAATATAGTATTTGTTCGAAACCTTTGATGAAAGGATGCGCCAAAGTCAATGAGTCGACGTACTCGAGCTTCATCACTAGCTGTCGTATCCGAGACTCCACCGTCCCCGCCCTAGATAGCAAGCACTCTCAGAAGGGACACCCGGGGAGCAGGGCACTGGATACGTACCACTTTATCTGCAGGTCCGCGTTGCCCGTCGAGGCGATGACCTGGAGGTAATACCGATATTTATGGAAAAAGTCGTGCTTGGAAAAGAGCTCCGACCAGGCCGCCTTGCCGACAATCACTTTGTCGACGATGTCCGCAGCTAGAATCGGATCAGCGAGGCCAATATTGAGAAGCTACCGAACACCACCTTTCTTGAATTCTTCTGTCATTATCATCTGAGTTGACGCCGTCACGTTGTGGGTAGAGCACATTGCGGGATACGCAGGAGTTATAATCGGCATTCTATGTGACCGATCGGCAGGATAGAGCTATAGTAGACTGATGAGTAATTGTTTGGGGCGCGGTAACAAAAGCCGTTCAGTACCTTGGGATTCCATACCCGGACCTGTAACGGCCCTTCCTCGATCTGTTTTAATAGGACCGGCTGCGGCCACGACCTGCAAGAGGAGTTGCGGATGGTCCAGACAGGACACAAGGCTCGCTCACCATCGATACATGATTATAAAAAATCGGCTGACAATAGCGCCGGCGATAGCATTCGGGTATAGCTGACATATTCGGGCGACAAGCATCGCCCATGCTACGCCACCAAGAAAACCATTGACATTGGAATATATAGCCCTCCCTAGATCAAGTCAATCATCGTGTGTTTTCAGAGCATGGAAAGACACACGTTGAGCCCATAATTTTATACAGCGCAGAGAATCTCGGAAGACCTGCACATTGGGTACCAGTCGCAATATTTCGTCCGTTACGCGGGAACCTGAGGGTGATGTCAGCATCGAGCTAACTAGACGAGGAGGTATTGGGCACACCTCCGAGACTCCGCACACATCGCTCGTCCAGATTCCGCAGAAGAGTGTCGTCCCGGAGAGACAGGTCGTCCGGTATTGACGAGAGTGCCAGGCGCGCCATGAGAAAATCCAGCGGTATCCCAGATATCTTGGCTTTGATAATAGGAACATATGCGTCGGGGACGCCCTGCGTCAAAGAATTAGACTACCGCGGGGTCAAATAACAGTCGAGCGACGCACCGAGACCTCTGAGACGCCTTCCAGCTCCATGAGCATCGGCTCAAACACCTCGAAAAAGTCGTCCCGCGAGACGTGCTTGGGCACGACGCAGAGCGTGTCGATGTCGGACCCAGGCCCGTGCACGCCGAGTCGATAGGACCCAAACGTGAATATCTTGCCGCCGGCGGCGGTCGCCGCGGCTTCTGACAGCCCCCGCGCCATAGACACGGTGCGAACGAATTTTTTCACCAAGGAAGCGACGTGGCCGAGGACGATTTCCCTATTGAAGTGACATTGAAGCGAGCGTCAGCGTCGGACATCCTCGGTGGACCTTGCCGCGGTGAAGGAACCAGAAGAACGTATGCAAGAGGCACAGAGCAGACAGATCTCGCCGGCGGCGGTTGAATGAGACGATCCGAGGCCGCCGAGAGCGAGATGATTCTTGGGGCGTGTGCACGCGAATCGGCGACCTGGCGGGGACAAACGGTGGCGGGGATCGAGAGCAGGAACGACGCTCACCTTCTGCGAGCTTCCTCTTCCGACTCGAATGTATTTTGTCGTCTGAGCTCGTCCATAAGGGTGACGGTGACCTCTTTTTCTCGCTCATTGGATTCCGACGTCGCAATTGGCGGGGTCACTCCAAGAAACCTGACCAACCACGCATCAGAACCATCCTTGGCCATCCGAAGGAAAAGAATTGTAGGTACCCTCTGTCAGTGGCCATTTTGGTTGTCGGTGAAGGACGGGTGTGACCTATTCTGGCGGTCCAGGTTGGTTTACGGTCCGGGTATGAGACTTTTTGCGTCAAAGATTATGCATCATGTGATCTCCGAGCCTCAGCTCCGAGTCCGAGTTCTTTAAGCTTAGATTGTGGCGCGAGCTGTATGTACACTCATCTAGGTGGGTACAAAGAAAGAGGCTTGTAAGGTACAGTAGGTATATTGCTTAGTATAGTGATGTGGTAAGTGTGTGTCGAGAGGTGCAGATTTAGGGAGCTAGGCTTGCTTGAGATACCCAGGGCCCTTGCCCGTAGCAAACGCTCTGCTCTCATTGTACAGCTTCTTCTCTTCGATGCGCTTCAGCAGCCATTTCCGGACGAACCACGTCGCGACGGCGAGGGCGACAACGCCGGCAAGAACGCCGACTATGACACCGGCCGTCGCCGAGGTGGACGTCTTGGTAGAAGAAGCTGAGTCCGACTCGGACGACTGGCTCGCGCTCGTAGAGCTAGTGGAGTCGGGCTTGTATGGCCAGTAGTCACCGTCGGGGGGAGGGAGCACGCAGGTAAGTGAGTCTGCATCGGAAATAAGCTGAAAGTCGGACTGCAACGTGCATCCAGTAGTCGAATTGTCATAGACGAAAGGAGCGGGGGTCGGGACGATGTCGCTTGTCGAGCAATTGGGCCCTGACGCGCCGATGAAGGAGTAGGTTCCGAACAGGACGTTATTTCCGACAGTAAAATTTGCGGCAGAGCTGACCGCAATGCCATAACTGAAGGCCCCGGAAAGCCTGTTGTCGAGGACCGTCCCGGAAGCGCTGACGTTCTGCAAGAATCGGTCGCCAAACCAGGTGCGAGGGCCAATAGCAATTCCAATCCTGGACATTGATGAGCAGGGAAAGAGCTGAGAGTAATCGAGACCTACTTGATAACCGCATCGTCCGCATTTGTGCCCTTCTGGTCATTGTCCACGTCCGCGGTCGTCGCGAAACCGCCGAGAATAGTGTTATTGCGGACGACAGTGCTCATGTAGTTGCCCTTCCAAGGTAGATAGTCGACCATGTTGATGCCCCCGAGCAAAGTTTGCTGACGAAAGGGTGAGCACAGCGGAACGTAAGTTATACAAACGCATCCTCTCACATTAATGATCGAAATGGTATTATTGTACACTTGAGTCCCCGGCGCGCCAAAAAGCACGATCCCGCCGTCGGTCGCGCCCATTACCACGTTGTTGCGCACGATAGAGTTCTGGCAGCTCACGCTGATCCCGTCCGCCCACTCCTGGAACGAATCCGACCCACAGGGCCCGATATCATTGTTCTGCACCAACGCGTCGGTGCACGTAAACGGGCCTTCCGCAAGGTGCAAGCACGACCAGCTGCGCGGCGCGTACGACCTGACGAACTGGATCGTCTGATTGGCATTCCCTCCGCCAAACTCGATGTTCGCGCCCCCGCTGGTTGGTGGAGCAACGCCGCGCGCGCCATTGATCTAAATATAATCAGCTCCTGAGTTTCGCTTCAAAGTAACGTCAAATGACCTGTATGTTGCGCAGGACGATGCCGGAGCAGTTAGCGCACGTCCCGTCGACGGCGTTCGTGTGCCCCGCGCCGTTGGCCACGGGCCCGTTCACGACGAGCGTCGCGCGCGAGGCATCGGTAGGGTAGCCTTGGGTACTAATCTCCTGATTTGGGGCCGCAAAGAGGACGGGGCTTTGGAGGATGTACTCTCTGCCTGGACAGAGGCTCAGAACGTAGCCGGGCCCAGAGGAATTGAGCAGGGTATTAATCCGGTCGGCGACTGTGTTGGCTGGGTCGGGGTTTACGCAGTCATCGTCGCGGCGCACCAGGTCTATATATCTGTTAACATGTCAGATATGATTGAAGGGCAGCCGACAGCGTCGCCACCTAAATTCTACGGGCGCAAGGTCGTATCGTGGACTCCGGCGATTGTGCATTTCTGACAGGAGATTCTCGAGGGTCTGGGAGAGCAAAAGAGCGTGGTCGGCTAGAAGCCAGGTGAAGGTGAGCCTGAGCGGGGAGCCTCTAGAGGGAGTATGAACACCAGAGCTCTCTGGGGAGCTCACCGACGAGAAAGACGTCGACGGAGTCGGCAAAAGTCTACACCGCCCAAACAGGACCACATATATATCTCTCGCTTTGACACCTGGCGATCGGTGGGTAATTTTCGAAAAAAAAAAGAAATAAGTAGTATTGATTGTAGCCCTGTCTAAATACTATATATTGTATCCCGGGAGCCCCCCCCAAAAAAAAAAAACGCGAGACGCCGCTTCAAAATCTTCTTCGATAAATCTCCACGCCATGTAACGTCGGTTTGGGTAAAACCTCAATTGGAATGGGAACCTGGCCAAGATACGTGCGCTTTTGTCCAATTTTCGGCCTTGTGTTCCTTCTCCGCCTCCATAGCCACATGTACCACGCGAGGATGCCCAAGGCGATAACGCATACGCCCCATACGCCCCATTCAAGACTCGAGAAGTGATTGTCGGGGAGATGGTCGGAGGGAGAAGGCTCCGTTGTTGACCCGTCGGAGGCCAACTCGGAAGCCAACTCGGGAACCAACTCGGAAGTCGACTCCAACGCCAACCGGGAAGCCAACTCGGACGCCAACTCTGAAGCCGACTCGGACGCCAACTCTGAAGCCGACTCCAAAGCCAACTTCAACGCTGACTTTGAATCCAAAGTCCAACAACCTTGTAAGCACGACGCTTTCCCCTGGTGAGCCGGACGCTCTTCCATGTGGCCAGTGATCGCCTCCGTCCGATGGAAGCGCGCATGTAAGGGGATCTCCGTCGAGGACAAACTTGAAATCACTTTGCACCGACACCCGAGAGGTCGAGTAATCATAGAAAAAGGCAGTGGACTCCGGCACATAATTGCCGTCGAAGGGACAGTCAGGACCCGCCCTGCCGATGAATGTGTAGTTGTCAAACATGGCGTTGTCTTTGATCGTAAAGTTCTCCGCGGAGCTCATACAACGGTGTGGCCCGAGTCATTGTCGGAAACGGGACCACTCACAACAAGCGTCGCTCGCTCATCGCCCAAGGGGTAGCCTTCCGTGCTGATTTCCTGGTTGGCAGCAGCAAGTACGAGTGGACTTTGGATGTAATAGTTTTGCTGGTGCACAGTCACAGAATGAAGCCAGGCCCGGAGGAACGAAGGAGGGCATTGATGCGATCTGCGACTGTCCCCGCTGGCTCTGGGTCGACGCAACTGTCTCGAGGAGATGGTTCTTGGCCTCCGAGTCCAGATACATTGGCTGCTTCCTCCAATTGGGACACTTCCTGCGTGTTTATTGGAGGGGGATGGATCCAGCTGGATGGTGCCGAACGCAGAGGCGAGTCGCCAGGGGATTTCTCTATAGCATAGTGATCCTGAACGACTGTCTTCAGAAGATCACGTAGAAAGCTATAGAGGCTGCAACGAGCCTACAGCTAGCTTACAGGGCAACCAAGACATCACCGTCGGTCCGTAAGGAACGATCGGCGGAGGAGGGGAGGAGGTTGGCGGGATACCAAGTAGCTGACAAGCTTGGAGCGTTTCTCTACCCAGCAAGATTTAGCTCTAGAACGAGCAAGATGAGAGAACTCGGAAGGAAAGATGGAGAGATCGGCCGATGAGGCCCGATGTCCGATTCACAAACTAAGTTCTGCATGCTCCCAACTACCACTCGAAAGATGGAGAGCCTGTGTGGGATTCCTACTATCCCGTGGCATAATGGCGAGCAAACGGGAGCATTCCGGCGAGAGACCCTACCACATGCACTTGTGGGAAGGCGCTCGTCGTCGCTCCTTATCGAGCGCTCATCTCTTCAAGCCACAGCCACACAACGGGCAGCCCACGGGAGAGCCAATGTCGATACCAGCCTCGGTTGAGCAGCCGCAAGGCTCTCACATCCTGGTCGAAGACATGATTTTCCACATCCTTGGATTTTGCGATATTTCCAGCGTTCTAGTTTTCTGCCAGGTAAATAATGCGCCCAATTTGGAGCTCTAGGGGTGCTCAATTCTTCCGTCGGTCGCGTCGTTCGTTCGAAATAAATACAATATTTGTTCGAAACAAATAGAAATTTCAAACTCCGCCCGGCGGGCGTCCAACCTTCCAGCTCTTCAGTGACTCTCTCGGTCTTGCACTACCACAACTACTCTCATAGGTTTGTCTGGTTTTCAGAAGTATGCATTTATGTCCCTGGCCCCGCCAAATTGAAAACTCCTGATACATCATCTGTTAACAGGTCTGGACTCCGAGTCTGCGGATTCTCTGCCTCAAGTTTGAGAAATATGGCCAGAAGGTTCTCAGAAAAAAACAGGAGGTCAGAATATGCCTGCCTTTGGTTGTTCGAGGCATACGGCAGGCGCAAGAGAGACGAAACGGCAGGACAAGCGGAGTTTGAAATTTCTATTTGTTTCGAACAAATATTGTATTTATTTCGAACGAACGACGCGACCGACGGAAGAATTGAGCACCCCTTCTAGCGACTTAACGGCACCATATCTCTCTGCTTCAGAGCAGTAGATACTTCCGTTACCTCGCATCTAGCAAGAATGTCTGGCTGACGCTGGCCTCTGATCTTTCTCGTCGAGGATTCATTGACAAACAACCGGGCGAACTTCTGAGCGAACTTTCAAGGGAAGAGCTCGTCGATCGGGTTAAGCAAGTCGTCCTTGGGCCGTGGACTTGGGCGCAAGACTATCCGTCTGCGCCCATCGTCTCCAGGAAGATAACTCTGCCCCTCGCCACTCCAAACAGGTCATGGATGCAGCCCGAGCCGAAGTTATTCCCTGGCGGAGAATACTTGTTCTTCCAGTACTAGCAGTATGCCCGTGCTACGCTACGGGAGTCTGTAATTTCCTTGCATGTCTTTTGGCTAGTGGGAAATTAACTCAAAGTAGTAGCAGTTCTTTGGGAAATCGTTCGAAACAGTAACCTAATTAGATCTTGTGGTTAGGTTGATACTTTAAGATGCCACTTGTCGTCAACCTTTAGTTGAGTCCTCGTAGCCTCATGGACAGTTTCATTCTGAGCCTTACAGTCATTTTATCATCATCAAGTCCACCAAGTGGTCATGGTTCCAATGTTTGAATGACCCACTTGTTTGACTCCTCATAATTTTAAATGAGAAAGAGTTGGTTTCTTATCTCAATGCTCAGATGGCTTTTTTTTTGAAGTCCTCCGCTAAATACAGATTGACGTGTAAGTGCAGTGAATAAATTTATCTGAACCTCAGTTCGCACCAGGCAGGGTCTCTATGTCTGTGTGAAGGCTTGTCTGCACCCTCTAGGGTGTTCTTCATCACCTTGGTAGTTTGGTAAGGCTAGCCTCACTTACAGACCATTCACAGCTCAAATAACACAGCTCTACCTTATTTTCAACCAAGATGTATTTCACTTTGCTTTGTCTGGTACAATCCATACTATGGATAGTTCTGGGTTTATTTTCGTTCTGATCTCTTCTCCAGTGTTTCCTATCTCATGTGAGGTTCACATGACAGTTATTATTGTCATTAATTCCAAGTGGAACACCGTGGTTTTGATGCCAAATCAACAGCCAACTTCGTGATGAACACCAGGTCAACTTTCAACTTGCCATCATGGACCGGTCTGTTCCGCTAAGCAAAATAGGGAACAGACATCCTAAGCCCTATTTGAAGCCCAGGTTTTCCCATTAAACCAATGTCGAACATGCTCCATTGTACCTATTCGGCTTCCAAAAAAAAATAGATACGAATGAAAGGAGCCTACTGCACTGCATTTCATTGAAAATGAGCTGGTGTGAGGTGAGGAAAAATAAGCTATCTGCCAAAATACCACAGGAGAGCTCTGATCACGCCTCACAGTCCCAAGCACCCACCCAGAAAAGTACGGATGATGTTTTCCAGTATATTCAATACCTAAAATCTAGTGACTGATTCTGAGAGGCGCCAGCATAATTTTTAGTAGCAGGTTAACCTGGTAAGCAATAAATAATAGCACAACAACTGAGGCCAAACAGGTGCTTCACATTGATTCAATGGTTTGGGAATATTCACCTGAGGATTAGTAACCCCGATGCTCCCAAAGGCAAAATGTAGCCGCGTTTGTGTGCCGCCGGGGAGAGCCTTGGGTGAAATAAATGACAATCTCGCAGTTTTGAACCGACGAAATACTGTGAGCTCATGTTTGATGAATTGGTAGATTTTGAGACGATGCTCCACCGGTGCGCTGGCATGTGGAAGCCAGAAACGTTGAGCGGCGGGACCTGGAGGGATATACGCGCCGAAGAGCGCCATCAAAGAAGCATTGCACCGTGAGAGCAATCACCCTCACGAAGCTATGCCGCGGCAGCCGAGATCAATCCGAGTTGGAGTCGCAAGTTGATTCTGCACTGCATACCATGTTTTTGTTAAAAAAGGGGGGAGTGGACACCTCAATCACATATTAACAATGAAAAAAACGGACATAATAGGTTCATGGTATATTGACAGTGACTCCGAGGGAAGAAACAGATACTGGAGCCCAAAGTGAACATCTGAACATTATAATTAGAAACCCACCATCTGGGTGGGGAATCCAACATCGCGGTGGGTCTGTGGAGCGGATGACATCATTTGGAGCTCTCGGAGGTATTTGTCTCGAGACAACGGTACCGCCAGCCAATCAGGTTATGTGGTCAGACACAAACCGTTGTGAATTCTTATATAGATGGGGCCCTCGACTGCTGGAGCGTGTCCGAGGAAAGAATCGTCTGGACGCATAGATCCGACATACAGAGCTGGGTCGTTACTTTCGCTGCGCAGCTAACGGACACGGCGGGCTATGACGGTTCGTTTGTACAAATATTGATTTTGCGCGCGCGCGCAAATAAGTCGCTACGTAAGGTACCTAAATATTACTAAGCTAAGCTAAACCCCGGCCTGCCATGTGAGCGCTGGCTAAACCGATTTGGATTCTGCAGCTGCAAACCATCACCAAGCTACGTCGATGGTGTCGAGTGAGGGGATGTGAAGCCGGCGGCATCTTCAGGCAAAGAAGTACAGCCACACGCCAGCGGCTGGTGTGCGTCGAGAGCGATGTCGGCGTGGGCGGTGGGTGATGTGCTGTGATGTGGGGAGAGGACAAAAAGGTGGTGACGCGGCCAACGGCTAAGGGCCTAGCCGAAGCGAGGGCAAACACTCCCACGATCGGAACAAGCCGGCAGTGATCTGCACCTCTTCCCATCATCCTTTTAATTTTCTCCGCCCGTCTCCTCCCAGACTCCCATCGTCCGTCGCCCGTCGCCCGACCCTCTCGTCATGGCCGTCCTCGAGCTTCCAGACATGTGTGTCTGGGGCCTGACCTGCACCAGGGCTTCCGTGGCCATCGATTTCCCGCCGTCTTTTGGATAGAGGCGAATCGGCGATCACAGGTAAGTTTTTACCTCGCTTGGCGAAGGATTCCGCTGTCCCTTTCATCTGAGCGGCTTACATCAACCCGAATCCCTTGACTAGCCAGGACTAGCCCCGGGGCTCCGCCTCCCGGGCCTCTGCCACCTTCAGAATTCATGTAAGTAACCCCAGGCGGGGCGTGAATTTGGCGTGAATGTGTTCTTGATACTTACCCCCAAGCTCGACATAGAGGACTTTTTGGGCATGTATTAGACAGGTACTAGATAGTAATCATCTGTAATCATATGATTCTTCTCCATACCTACTGCCACCAGTCGCGCACGCGCTAAATTACATGCGCGCGCGCAAATCTTTATTTGTACAAACGAACCGTCATACGGGTGAGGCGCTGATCATCGCGTGTCAGCGTACAGAGGACCACATTTCATCCCGCAAAAAGCATGTGCGACAAGACCTTTAAGAGGTGACGATCTGACACGCGTTTAGTTTTGTAGAAGTCGTCGCCCTCGACCTGAACAGTAGAACATCCCGCTCTGTCCTCGTCGCGCGCGTCCCCGACACCTCCTATGACTATCCATACATCCATCCCTTCATATCCGGAGATTTCGCCGGCGTCAACGTAGGACACGAAATCATCCTCTTCAATTGGCGTCTGGGCTCTTGCGTCACCCTACGAATAGGCCACGAGCGCGATCACGTCTCCCAATACACCTGGTTGGCGGTCGCCTTACAACATGCGATACTTGTGCTCCCAGACACGTTGGGCGGGGAACGCGTCGCCGTCACTCCTCTGGCAGCCCTTCCCTGGGAACCCGTCGAGCCTCTCCATGGTGTTGGCACTCCTTCCAGAAACGTTGTCGGCGCATCGGACCTCACCATCCTCTTCGAAGAGCGGATTTCCCCCGCCCGTCACACGCACTCACACAGCGTACAATATCCATGCACGAGAGCCCTATACAGCGCAATCTGTTCCGGGTGTCAATACATCTCTCCGGTAACGGAGGCGCCGTGCTGCACTCGTACGCTCTCGCTCTGCATCGAAATGGGGCCGTCGATTGGCGCCGGCGGGCGATCGTGCGGAGCCTCATTGGGATATCCCCTTCTCTGGGTACACCTTCGCATCGTCAGAGAGGAGAGGGAAGGTCGAGGTCATTCCCCGGTATCAGACCCTGCCGAGGGGGAAACAGATAAGTCGCTAAAGCTGCATGGGTGGGGCGGCAATGATTGGGTCCATGTCTCGGCGTATACCGGGGCTTTGACCTATCCTACAACTAAGACTCTTCTTATATTGTACTACGAATAGTGGGTGTTATAACCTGTGCACAACTCTTTCCTTCTCGATGCCCTTACGCAAAGCTTCAAGTTACACAATGAATAGCTATCTCACTGCCATGCCTCTCTACCACGAAGTCGCGGTGTCTGTCTGCGTATCCTCGAAATCCTGAGACATAGAAGGTTACCTTTACCTCTTCCAGGACGCTGCAGCTCGCAGCTAGCACCCGCCATACCGATCTATATCCCCGTGAAACTCTGCATAGTCCAGACGAATCTCTCTTAACATCTTAAACTTTCCAAGCAAACCCCCAAGTTCCTCGGCCGTCCACGTGAGACTGTACCCAGGAATCCCACTCCACACCCCGAGCGACGGTCAGACCTGCGCACACGCCGTGATCACCTCCGCGATGTCATCCCTTTCTCTTTCCTCCCACGGCGACAAGTCCAGATCGAGCTCTTTTAATGCAGGCAAACCCCCGCTCGCACGGAGAGCATCGAACATTTCTCGTACACCCCACGTGGGCAAGTCCACGGCATCAGGACCGACAGTGAGCGTGGTCAAGGAGGTCGTAAGACATTTCATCCGCCTTTCGCCATCCGCTGCACGGAGTGCGTGTGCCCTCGGAATTCGCGCAAGCGATGACGTGAATTCGGGGTGAAGGCGCCGTTGTCGACGAAACATAAGTGATATTCATCATTGTTGCTGTACTCGAGGTCGAGGTGTTCGAATGTGTCAGAATGGGCGATGATGAAAGTGTTGAATTCCGGTATTGTTTCCACGTGGAAGGCCCAATTTCCTAGAATAAGAGACCTCAGGTGGGGGAAACGCCTGCTGAAGAGGTCGTGCTATTTTATTTCTGACCGTGACCCTCCGAGAAGAGAGAGCGTAGTGAGAGACGATGCACAGCTAGAGAGTAGGCCCCAGAGTGGGGCATCCGGATCTGGAGAGAAATTATGAGGGAACTCAAATCGAAATTGTTAACGGAATGTTTACCATCTTCCGCACGGGGGTCGTTAGGCCCCCATTCAAGTTTCCTAAGGCCCTCCTTGATCCTTCCTAGTTGTGCAGAGGATAATCCCAAGTCGCCGTACCTCTGATTAATACTCAGCTCTTCCAGGGAGTTGATACGACCAAGTAAATCCACGAAAGTATCTTTCATTTCCTCTGAAACTGTCGAAAAAACCCCGTCGAAGAGTTTCAGACATTTCAGACCTGTTAATTTGGGGAAACTATCGAAATTGATGACATTAGGAACTGCTGGTCAGGGGATGTGGGGCATGTAGAGCCAAGTGCGTCACAACGCGAGCTAGGTCGGCATCGCGGGCAAGCAGCTCGAGTGTATGGACAGTGGCGGCATTGGTGGAGTGCAGGTTCACTGAGCGATACAACACTGTACGCGCAACCAGAAGTAAATGTGTCGAGGTGAGACAGAAGTTAGCGAGATCTCGAGGCGTTACGCCTGGCTGAGACCATATTCGCAACCAGATTTCGTTGGGGAAAGCCATTCGACGTAAGAGGCTGCAAAAGTAGGACAAGACTCAAGAGGGACTTCAAGGTCCAAGCATGACAGTTCGCCAAACAAGGTTCCTTAGCACCACCGTGTCGTCCATAGGCCATGGCCATGGCTGGCTTTCTCCGGAAGCTTATACCCAGCAAGACCACGATCTTCATCTTCATCGGCACATACGGTTATCTGTACCTCCGCCGCCGCTACCCCAGCAGCGTCCTCGCGGTTGCCACGGGTAGCCTTGTGAATGTCGCACTCTATTCCTTCATTTATCTTGTGGCCGGATACGCCGTCGCCAACATCCTCATTTCATTCGTCATTATTCCGCTTCTTTCCGCCCTCGTTGATGACGCCGGGGAGGAGAGTCAAGAGCCTGTGGGCCAGCCGACCGACGAAGAATCCCTCGTTCCTGAGAGAGGTCCAGAAGAGCCGAGTCGCGACTTGCGCGGCGTCCTATCGCTGCTGGCAGCCATCTTCATTTTTCCTGGCCTGGCCATTAGAGCTGCTTCTGTGTTGCGCCCAAGCGGGACTGGCTTCCTCCTTGGGACATGGCGAGTCTTGATGCCAGTCCTGCAACACACCGGAATGGTTGCAGGAGCGCTATTCTTCCCGCCCCTGCTTGTCTCCGCCCCTCTCATTATTATTTGGGCCATTGTCAAGCGAATCACCGTCGAGCCGCACAAGAGCTCCTGGTCCCATGTTACCGCACTGTCCACCCGGATAACCGTCGGCACTTTTCTATACTTGCTGGCGATAGAGGGAGTTTCCCTCTACCAGCCGGCGCACTTGGAAACGGTCGTTCCACACCTAGCATGGCAGGCCACGCTCTTGTCTGAGCTATTCAAATGGCTCGGCCTGGGTGCCTACGCATGTGCCAGCCTGTGGTATTTCACCGACAAGGCCGCCGAATATCTCTTCAACCGCGCGGCGATTTATCTTTCCCTCCAACTGGATCCACCCGTCCCCAAACCACTTTATAAAGGCCTTCAGAAGATAGCCCAGTTCATTCTCTTCCCAATTGCGATGATCTGCCATGGCTACATGCGCAGCCCTTCCAAAGGGATCGTCTCCGCAGCAATTTTCATTGCTGGATCACCGCTGGCGTCCTCGCACTCTTCCTCTTCGATGTCCTAGTCTACTGGTCATACTTTTACTGGGGCCACTGATACCGGCAACAGCCAGCTCAATCAGACACGACAACACCGCCGCTTCGGACGCACCGGCTGACCAGTCGTCAGTCTTAGATATCATGGCCGTCGCCCTCATTGGATATACTGTACGGGATAAAACAGGAAAAACTTTTTGGGAACAAGTGCACGAGAAGGGGGAAGACGCTACGGATGTCGCTGCACCTAGTGAGACTTCCGATCTCAAGGCGGTGAAGAGTGAGATGCTGGGAGCGGAGAAAAATGGCTCAGAGTCATCAGAGAAGGGTGAAGCTCTTGTCTAGTTCTCAGTATGCATGTACCATTTATACGCACTTCAGCCCAACACATTATACCCTGAAACCTTGTCTCTATGCGGCGACTTCGAACCTCCCCGCGCGCTTAGCCGTCTTGCGATTGCGGACCCAACTATCCAGTGACCTTGTCTCTTTTCCACCACAGCCCTCCTTACCCGTCGCCCACCACGGTGCAGCGCCGATTTGCCTGTGTTTACTTCAATAATGTAACTCCATCACTATTCATTCTGGTAGCATGCTGAAGTCTCGAATACCGATTTGATACCCATATCATCGCCATGCCTCTCGACCACAGTCCCAAGCCATGGAAGATTATATTCACCTCTTCCAGGACGCTACAGCTCGCAGCTAGCACCCCAAAATATTGATCTATATCCTCGTGGAACTCTGCGTAGTCCATGGGGAGATTAATCACCCGTAATATCTTAAACTTTCCGAACAAACCCCCGAGCTCCTCGGCCGTCCACTTGACACTGTACCCAGGAGTGCCATTCCATACCTCGAGGGTTGGACAAAGCTCGGTGCACGCCGTAATCGCCTCCGCGATGTCTTCCCTTTCTCTGTCCTCCCACTCCGACAAATCTAGATCCAGCTCTTTCAATGCGCGCAAACCCCCACTCGCGCGGAGAGCATTGAACATCCCCTGAACCTCGTACGTGGGACCGTCTACACCCCCAGGCCCCACAGTAAGTTTGGTCAAGGAGTTTGTAAGGCATTTCATTCGGCTTTTCGCCATTAGCCGCCCGCATTCTGTGTTCCCTCGGAATTCGCGCAAGCGATGGAGTGAATTCGGGGTCAAAGCGTCGTTGTCGACAAAAGACATATAATATTCATCGTAGTTGCCGTACTCGAGGTCGAGGTGTTCGAGTGTATCAGAATGGGCGATGATGAAAGTGTTGAATTCCGGTATTGTTTCCACATCGAAGACCCAATTTCCTAGGATAAGGGACCTCAGGTGGGGGAAACGCCTGCTGAAGAGGTTGTGCTGTTCTCTTTCCGACGATGATCTAGCGAGAAGAGAGAGCGTAGTGAGAGACGATGCCCAGTTAGAGAGCAGGCCCCAGAGTGGGGCATCCGCGTCTGGAGAGAAATTATGAGGAAACTCAGATTGAAATTGTTAACGGAATGCTTACCATATTCCGGCCGGGGGTCGTCAGGCCCCCATTCAAGTTTCTTGAGGTTCTTCATCCTCCCCAGGTGTGCAGAGAATAATCCCAAGTCGGTGTCCGTCTGATCAATGCTCAGCTCTTCCAGGGAGATACGACAGAGTGCATCCACGAAAGCGTCTTTCATTTCATTTGAAACTGTCGCAAAAACCCCGTCGAGGAGGTTAAGACATTTTAGCCCCGTCAACTTGGAGAGAGCGCCGAAATTGACGATGCTGCAAGGCATGATGTAAACCCCAGACAGCATTGCCAGTGGCTCGCGGGCATATAGAGTCAAGTGCGTGACGGCACGAGCTAGGTCAGGATCGCGGCCAAGTAACTCGAGTGTATGGACGGTCGCGGGGTTGGTGGACCGCAGGTTCACCGAGCGATATAAGACCGTACGCGCAACGTGAAGTACTTGGGTGGAGGTGACCCAGACGTTGGCTAGATCTCGAGGTGTTACACCTGGTTGAGACCATATTCGGAACCAGATTTCGTTGGGGAAGGGCGTTCGACGTAGGAGGCTGAAAAAAGCAGGGCGAAAAACTGTCGAGGATGGGCTAGCAAATGTGACGGAAGCTCAGGCAAGCTAATGGAAGTGGTCTGGCCAGCTGGCTCGGATCACCGATTCCTGAACCTGCTTGAACACAACGTGAATTTTCAGACTCGAATGTTTCTCTGAGAGGGCTATTAAATCGAAGAGCTCTTGAGGGCTTGAGCGTCTCAGGTCAACGTCCAAGGCCCACATTAGATCGAGGTACGAGAGGGTACGAGGTCAGAAGGAATTGGCAAGCAAAGCAAAACAACTTCTCTTAATTCAAACCATCATGGAACAACTCCAATTTCTCCTTACATGGCGAATCTACGTACTTCGCGGACATTTATATACGACATGTGCTCTTCGATCTTCACGAACTCCGTCGGACTCCGTTCTTTCACCACGTATGTCTTAGCTAATCTCCAATTGCACCTACTATATCATAGTGTTGGCGTTCGGGTGTTTGTATCGAATCATCGCAAGTATTCGCTTCTAATTTCCTTCGCCCCCGTCTTTATTCCAACTCCGTGATCATTACACCAACGCACACGGGCCGAAGTTGGAAGTCTACTAGACTCAGATCTCAAGCCAGGCGTTACAGTATGCCGTAGAACCAGATTTATATTTTTCTCTAGGAACCTCACGGGCGGCCAAGGTGTGGCGGTAATCCTTTCTTCAGCATCACTTTTTACTGAGGAAACTCTTGGGGGCGACACATTCCGTTCACACATAAATGTCAAACCAAGATACTCGAAATCGTCCTGTTGAACTCGACCGCGCGATAGAGCAACAACAGGCATCACTGAATAGTCTCCTAAAGGACAGAGAAATCATCCGAGGCCAACTGGACTCCATTCAATACCCCGTCTCCACTCTCCCCGTCGACGTCGCACTGGAGATTTTTTCCCATTGCTATTCATCTGTTGAAAATTGCAGCTATCACCACGGTAACCAATACTGGTCTCCGATGGCTCTGCTCGGCATTTTCAGATTATGGCGGTAGATTGCGTTGGCCACTCCAGCCCTTTGGACCCCAATACTCAGATTGAAAGCGGACGAATGGCTGCCTCTTTGTCGGTTGAAGCCCTATTTCGACCGCCGAGTGTCTCTTGCACAGGGCCGACCTTTTCCTGTAAGCCTCGAGGGCAGTTTCGTTTGATCTGCAGGAGAGGCCGCATTCGTTGCTTTTATGCACCGTCTCGCACTGCGGTTGGAGAGTCTGAAACTGGAAGTGGCTGTAACAGATCTCGTCGCACTCGACCGCAGTCGACCATCGTTTCCTTTTCTCCAAAATCTCAGTATTTTCTTCCCGCAGGACCGTTATGGTCATGATCAGTGGGCCGGTGTCCACCGTATGGATTTTGTTTTCACCAATACACCTCAGCTCCGGGACCTCTATGTGAACCGGGCGGCGCGAGGAATGATTGACTTTCTTCACACACAACCAACAAAATATCGAGGCACTCTACATGATGACGAGGCTTGGCGCATAAAGTGATATTCATCACCATTGCCAAGCGAATCACCGTCGAGCCGACGCACAAGAGCTCCTGGTCCCATGCTACCACACTGTCCACCCGGATAACCGTCGGCGCCCTTTTATACTCGCTAGCTATAGAGGGAGTTCCCGTCTACCGGCCGGCGCACTCGGAGGTGGTTGTTCAGCACCTCGCATGGCAGGCCACAATCTTGTCCGTGCTATTCACATTGTTCGGACTGGGTGCCTACGCATGCGCCACTGTGTGGTACCTCACCGACATGACCGCCACATCCTCGATCGGGGTATGACAAAAATTTCCCTTCAAATAGAGCCATCCACTCCCAGACCATAAAAGCCTTCAGCATATAACGCAGTTCATCCTCTTCCCAATTACGATGATCTGCCACGGCTATGCACGCAGCCCTTCAGAAGGCCTCGTCTCCGCTGTAATTGTCACTGCGTGGATCACCACCGGTGTCCTTGCGCTTTTCGTCTTCAATGTCCTAGTTTACTGGGCATACTTTTTCTGGGGGCATCGACAGGGACACAGCAGTCTTGTAAACTGGTGCTGTTCACGGCCGTAATCGAACCTTACCCAGCTGGAACAAGCCGGGAGTCTCAGATGGCATCGGTCTTCCAGTCGTCAGTCCCAGATATCATGGCCGTCGCCCTCGTTGGAATCGCTACGATTGAAACGGCTAAAACAGGGAGAACCGTATTGGGTGCTGCACGTAGTCAGAATCCGAGCTCGAGGCAGAGAGACTGAGACGCTGGTGGCAGAGAAAAACAGTTCAGGGTGAGAGAACTGTATAGCGAAGTTCGTGACCAGCCTATGACTGTCGACTATGTAACGGTACCACTTGCACGCACTTGAATTCAACAAGGCTTATTCGTCCATTCAAAATACAAAGCACAACGCACTGACATGATACCCTCAAAGCTTGCCTCCATGGTACGCCTTCACCTCCCCCGCGCCCCCAACCGCGTCTTGCGTTTGTGGAACCAACTCTCCAGTGACCTCGTCTCTCTTCCACGACAGCCCTTCCTTGCCTCTCGCCCACCACGGTGAAGTGCGGACCTCTGTAAAGGAGGAGTCGATCGGATCGTAGACGAGCGCGGTGCTTCTGTGGACGTGCATTGACCTGGACTTAGCGCCATCTTCAGGCGGCGGGAGGGGGGGCTCTGGCTCAGCCGAGCGCGGGAATGGGACGTAGTTCTTGTCCGGGGTTTCCGAATTCTCCTCTGGGGTGTCTGCGTGCGCGTCCCCGTCCATCTCGTTCTCTGTCGTGCGCATCATGGCCAGGGGAAGGCGTAGGTAGGGGTAGGGTTCAGTGAATTTGCCGGCCGGGTGTGGGTTGGAGGCAACTTCGTGTTTCGACTTCCCGATGAGCCAGGTAAAACGATGGAGGTTGTCAACCATTAACCATTTGAACCGGTTAAACCGTCTGTTAAACCACAAATTTTGTAGTAGTGTGCCATAATCGCAGTAGTAAACGAGCCAGTTAAACCATCCCTTTATAACCAACTTTCGGTTTAATAAACTGTTCTATAGCTATGCAGAGCAAACACCGTTTGAACTAACCGAGATATTTTATCTTTATCTACTACTAGTACATCGCACTTATGGACTGTGTGAAAAGGTGGGATACTTGTGGCAGTGAAGAGTCTGAGTCCCTTCAATTTATAGTCTCAGAGCGCCTATTGCCTCTTCGAGACAACAATGAAGGTCTGATTGATCTCGCCATTGTCCGCATAACCACAATCGGACGGTGGCAAGATTTGATTGTATGTGTAGTTCATGGTGGCCCCCGTTTCCTGTCCTCTCTCTCTCTCTCTCTTTCTCATACCAAGATAGTGCTACTGGTCATTTTCTCCTGAACCCCCCCGCCATAATGCTGGCCTAACATTCACTTCCATCTCAGTTATAATTCATGTGCCCTGAAGTGTCTCATGTTTAATGAGGGAAGCAAGCAGCTGTATTGAGGGATTTTGATTCGTAGGGTTGTTTCCTAGTACAGTTTATGTATATTGGCGTCTGGAATAGCTGTTTGTAACAGTTGGTTTAATGGGTGTTGATACCAGCATTACCACTGATAAAAACCTGCCAGCTGCGGTTAAACCGAGGGGTTTAACCAGTTTAAATGGTTAATGGTTTGCAACCTGCGAGGTTTAACCTGACCCATCTGGGTTACTCGTGTTTGGCGTCCTTTAGAGCTGGAATGTTGGCGACAGCGGAGACGTGGCTGGCGACGAAGCCGAGGCCCAGGATGATGGTGAGGCGGAAAATACTGTTGGTGCACATTCTGTTGAGGCGTGGGGTTGCGGTAAAAGATTGCCAATGAGAACCACGGGCAGGTAACTTGAAGGGAGGAACTGAGTTTCGGCAAGAGAGGCTGACAGTCTCAGAAGGATTTTCGTCCAGCCCAATAACTTGAAGGTCAACCACCACTCCGCGACTGTACGAATTTTCAAAGAAAACATTCGCCAAGTAACATTTACTTGGTCCAAACTTCATCTCCGAGAAAATTTGTGGCAAAATACTCGTCCCAACTCTTCCGGCGGCAGAGGGTACTTCATTCGTGCAGAATTCTTGATCGCAGATGTATGCTTGATTTGCGCGAAATATTTAGCGCCACGCTGGGGAATAGCGAGTGGTGATTACGCATTGATGTTTCCGCAGCCGGAGGTGTGCGTTGAAGCCGGCGTGAGTCGGGACGAGAATCTGACACGAGCGCAGAATTGTAATTAGTATGTATGTGTAGGGGAAGTGGAATTCAACTTGAAGAACTGATCTTTGCTTTGAACTCGACTCGTCCTCGGATCTTGGATAGGAATCGCCGCCCACTTTACCTTGAAGTCAAGTTAGTGCGCAGAAAATGAATAAGACTCGGGACCTTGCTTACCTCTCAATTGAACAAGAAAGCCGTTGGGAATAGGATTGGATTGAACACACAACTGGTGAAAAATCAAGGGATAGGTCAGCGCTGATTGAAAACATGAGAAGGGGGATGAATGAATGTATGAATGCATGGGAGGCTCGGCCTCGATGCTTCGAAACGATTCTAGGCTAATGTAGATGAGAGGACTTGCCTTGATTGTGATGTTGAATAAACATTGACTCGCGTCATCTACTTGAAACTTGAGTTCAACATGAGTGACGGTGACGGCGGGATTTCCTGGCCCAAAAAACACCCCAAAAGTTCGGCCGGCATTCCACGGCATACCTTTTATGGTAGTTATTGATGGATAAGGTATTTGTCAGAACGAACACCGCCGCAAAGCGGCCCCCAATATATTTTATGGTGACGAGCGCGTGGGCTACTTACTGTATATACCGTGCATATGGCAATTTTAACTCGTAAGTGACCGTTCTAAGAATTAAAAGAAAAAAGGGAGTGGTGAGTGGGTGAAAAGAGAAAATGCGAGCGGAGCTCGAGGATGTGGTTAGGGCGGAACGGTGCTCGTAGTGGAAGGAAGAGCGAAGCTCCAGACGGCCAATTAATCCGGCATTAAGTTTTCCCCTCCTGACTCAGCCTCCGCTACAACTGTAGCACCGAGTCAGGAGCTCAATGCCGAGCTAACGAAAAGAGGGTCGAGCGGAGCTCAGTGGGAATGAGCGAGCGGAGCTCAAGGAAGGGAGGAAGGATCGGCGGTGCCGAATGGGGTAGGTCGTCGGATTAGTGATTTTCCGAGTTAATGATAATTATAACTATGTAATGATGCTGACTTCCTGGCCGGCTAATTTTCCGTCATTTACAACCATCCATCACGTCAGCCACTGCCTTATAACCACCGAGTTTAAATGGCAAACCACCAAGTTCAGCTCGCAAACCCCGCACCGAAACGAACATAATGCATACAGGTTACCATGCCCGCATTGGCAACGCCGCCGATATTCCTATCAACGACTCTACGCCTGTCCTATCCTTCAGTCCCGTTGTCTTGCCAGCTCTAGGCCGCCCCGTTGAGCTGCAGCTCCGCGTGACGGTGCCCTCAGTTGGGGCCGCCCTTCCGATCATCCTCCTCTCGCACGGCCACGGCGCCAGCAACTCGCTTTCGTCGCTGGAAGGGTACGCGCCTCTGTACGAATTTTGGGCCGCGCACGGCTTTGCCGTCCTGCAGCCGACACACCTGAGCTCGACGTTCCTCGGGCTCCAGGCGCCCGCAGGCCAGGATTTGTTTTGGCAGGCACGCGCTGAGGACATGGTACGCATCCTTGACAACCTCGACGCCGTCGAGGCGGCTGTCCCGGGGTTGCAGGGCCGCCTCGACCGCACGCGGGTGGCGGTCGCGGGCCACTCGCTCGGCGCGTGGACGGCGAGCATGCTCCTCGGCGCGAGCAACACAGATCCACGTGACGGGGCGACGTGGTACAAGCCTGAGCCGCGTATCAAGGCGGGCGTCGTCCTTGCAGGAATTGGGAAGGGCGGAGCGGATATCTCGGAGGCGGGGAAGATCCGCATCCCGTTCTATGGGGGAGACTTTAGCACAATGGCGACGCCCGCCCTCGTGGTATACGGCGATGAGGACTTGGGCCCCCATTTGACAATCCGCGACGCCACCTGGCATGCCGACCCGTACACGCTTGCTCCGGGCCCGAAAGATCTATTTATCGTGAAGGGCGCGAAGCATGGGCTTGGGGGTATAAGTGGGTGGGATACCAGCGAGACGTTGGATGAAAGTCCGGAACGGTTAGCGGCGGTGCAGAGGATGACGTGGGCGTATTTGAAGAGTCAGCTCTACGAGGGGGACAAGGCTTGGCATGAGGCATGCAAGGCTATGGAGGGACTTGAGGAGATTGGAACAGTTGAGAGTAAAAGCAAGTAAATATTTGTGAACATATCTTTTGTCTAGAATGAATGTAAGGCAGTTTTATATATCACACATTCCCGACCCACAACATGGCGCGTATATAAATCATGGTAATGTCATGCGCATATTGAATCTAGTTAATAAACTACCTCACAGCCTGTTGCAATGCAATGGTGTGCTCTAAATCTCCTGGGACATACATAATAATTTTGCCGTCAGATGCAGCCGAGGAGCTTTCAAGCTGACTTTCTGATCTCGCTGCTCTTCGAGTCCGATGCGGCGCGTTGCGTGTTCGCGCATGCTTTGAAAAGCGACGGATTGCACCAAACCTGACAATAAGGGTTAGTAAAGCGAAATAAACTGCCATGAGTGTATGCAGAACAGTACAGCGTCGACCGTTCCGAGGCTCACGAAGCATTTGACAACGGATCTGGGAGGTGGGCGGCTGTAATGCAAGCAAGGAAGGAGATTGAACGGAAAATGAAAAACGGACCTTGCGCCGGTGTACTTCCTTCTCTCACTCGAGGACGTTGCGGGCTCAGGAGAGTACCACTTCTTACCTTCTCGTCCCCATCGTTGAATCCCGGTTAGCATCGCTGAATCGAATTGCTACGCAGAGGATAAATAATATGAAGGTAGCTCGAGGTTAATTAAGGCTTACCTCGCATCCAAATCCCGGACAGTGTCGCGTTAAATATATTACCTGCCAGGCGTTGTTGAATGGTTTTGGGTGTGTCGTTCAACTCGAACGATGCAAGCGCGAGCCCGCAGCAGTGCGGTCCAGTTCAATTAAACCTTTATTCGCAGCGACAGTAACCCGCGAGTGACAATGAAGCCAGCCTCGAGTGTGATTAAATCTTGTTGATTAAAAGACCTTCAAAACGTTGGGGATGGTCTCGAGGAGTAAAATTCAACGCAGGAGCGGTGTGCACCCTTACTGACAGCCAACGCTCGGGTGAACGCAAACTCGATTCAATAACGATGCTATCTGCGGGGTATGGTGATAGAGGAAACTCGAAGGAGCGAGGCAAGGACTTACCGAACTAACGATGGGATGCAACTGCGATGCACAAGGTTCAAGAGAATGCAATGAGCGCGCTTTATTCGAAGAGAAGGAATTGCCTAGGCAGAAATTCAACTTGAAAGTCAGACGACGTCATTCCGAGAATTCAAGTGGAAACGAAATCAAACGGGGGGGAAGAACTGTAACATTGGTCAGGAACGTGAGCGAGCGAAAGGAATGCTAATGCGACTCACTTCATGCGGAGACTTGCGACGCTATCTGCAAGGAAAGATACGAGTAGATGAGTTGAGATAGAGGACCAGTAATCAGGCGCTACTGGGACTGCGAACAAGGTGAAGCCGAAGTCTGCGAGACCATTAGACGTGTTGCGATTAGACTTACTACCCCGGAACGAATTGAATTGAGGCCGCGCAGTTTCAGGGCAACGAGAGATAAGCTGCTTGAAGTAAGGACTGCGAGATGGTCACGAGCCCCCGATTTAACAGAGGACGTTGCATCTGTGCGTCAATATGGTTAGAGGTTAAACTGCGGCGTGAAAATCTGCCTGACGAGCTTAAGGATAACATTCAAAGGCACGGATAAAAGGTATACATTCAAGTACCTGGAGTGAATAGACAGCGTCGGCGAAGTCAAAGTCGATCGAGGCGAAGAGGATAAAAGACGTACCAATGTTCCAGTATGAGAAAGAGAATCACCTGGGACTAGTTTAATTCTAGATTACAGGAAAATTGGGTCATCCACATGAAGGGGGCCAAAGAAATCAAGCCGAGGAGAAATGAGGACGCGGGATTGCCCAGAGACCGTGTTGAAGGATATCCATGTAAATTAAACCGAGACCAACCTGAAGATTTTGAAACGAGGGCCCGGATGCAAGATCAGATTAGTACAGCCGGAGATCTTGAAGGGTGGTCGACAGAAAATAAACCCAAGTCAGTTCCGAGGCTTTGAAGTCCGGGGCCCGATGCAGACGAGAAGGAGAAAAACCCAGAAAAACCAGTACCGGCACGTCGAGCCGGCGTTTGAAGCCTGCAAGTGCAGTCAATATTGGCGGTCAGAGATGGGCATAGAAAGCTCATCTCTTGCCCAGTAAGCAATAGAAACCGCATCGAATGAATGCGAAATACCTGGAAAGGGACTGGTTAGCAGAGATGACGGTGTGGAATTTGGCGCCCGCAGAGCTGCGCATGTTGCCAGGAGCTTGATATCGACACACGGTGGCCCCGAGTCCCTTGTAAGTTGGGAAGACCGGCGAATGCAGAATGGTGCCAAAATGGGACACCATTTGTGGTGGGCAATCCCGATTGATCGGCCGTGACGATTACGTGATCAAGACATTGGGACGATCAATTTCTGGTGACCCACGACTTGTTCGTAGAGCCACCCACACATTCATGGCCGGATCGCTGGGAGTTAGAGACAAAGTTCTTCCAGGTATGGTACAGGCCAGGATTCCGAGTTCTTAGATTATTTGGTTGTTTGAACGGCGTGTAACATCAGGCACTTTCCGGACCAAAGAACTATCCTATTTCGTCGTCGACTCACCGGGTCGTCTCGGAAGGTACATGTAGGCCATATTTTCGGGCGGACAAGCATCAAAGTGGGTCATAGGTTACCCCAGACTCAAAATATGGACGTTATACGTCGGTGGAAGAAAGTCAATGCAACGACCGTAGGCTAAGCCACGTTCGAATTGCCCACAAAATGATGGGACTTCGGAAACGACGAAATTTCTTTTGGCCTCAGATCCCCGAATTCGGTCTGGCTCACATAACATAACCTGTCGGAGTCGGGCGTTCCGCGGTGCCGTTCGGGACACACAAGAGCGCCAGAGTTAGTTAGGAAACTCAGACACGAACCGTCACTAACCTAGTGCGCATCTTAATGCTTTTGCTTATTGCTTCGATTGGGACTCGTTGGAACCCCGCTCTCCATGTCGATTCCCACTCTCCAAGGGCAACTGGACGAGCTCAATGCTAGAGCTGAGCACTACAGAAAGCGACTGTTCAAGCTGCAGATTTCCAAAGCCCTTGTCCTGCGCCAACTCAACGCAGCTCTTAACGCTGTCACTTACCCCGGAATCTCAAAATTACTCCCCGAAATCATCTCTCAGATATTCACCTTCTGCCTCCCCGACTCTCGGACTGCGGATCCCTCCAACGCGCCCATGGTCCTCATGCATGTGTGCCGGAAGTGGAGGAAAATCGCGCAGGCCACTCCGGCCCTGTGGACGGTTTTCAAAGTCGACGTCGAGGATCTTGGGGACCTGTCCCCAGATGTCTTCGAACCCTACTTGCTGAACTGGCTCGATCGCGCGCGATCTTTGCCTTTGTCCCTGTCCCTCACGGGAAATATAGCGCACAGGTTAGGATACTCCCGCATGGAGGATATCATCGGCGAATATATGCCGCAGCTGCGCTATTTGGAGCTCCAAATCCGTGGCGACTCGCAGCAAGATGTCTTCGAGGGCTCCAAGACGCTACCTCAGCTCCGCGAGCTCAGCTTGTTGGGGTGCATCCCGCGGTTTCTTTCCCGTTCAAGTTGGCATCAGCTAACGAAGTTCTCGGGAACCGCCTCAAGGATGAACGTCCTCCTGCGAGCCCTGCAGCTCGCTCCCAATCTGGTGGAATGCGCGTTTAGCGGGGACGACGATGATTTTGTCGACGACGACGAAGAGATCGATATGGACGAGGAACTCATCACATCGGTCTCCCACCCGACTCTTAAATCCCTTAGACTTTCGTACTGCATCGAGGCTTTAATCTCCCTCACATTACCTGCCCTCGAACATCTCGAGATCATCGAAACCTGCGGCACAGGTGACGAATTACTGGTCTCCTTCCTAACCCGCTCCTCTCCCCCGCTGCGTTCCCTCTCCACGGGGCTCGTCCCCACGCTCCAATGCTACCTCGCACTTCCCCACCTCCAAGACCTCACCCTCCGGCTCTTCACCGAAGAGCAGATATTCGATCTCTTCGTCCTGCTGCGCGGAGACCCCGAAGCCTTCCTCCCGCATCTCCAGCACCTCGCGTTTATGGGGAGCAAGCTTACTAGAGCAGAATCATACCAGAGTCTGTTCAACGCGCTGACGTGGAGGTACAACTCCCGGCACCGCCTCGAGGTCTTCCGGCTTGAGACAAAAATGTTCAGCCTGATAGACGGCGAATTCCCGCCTCTTCCCTTCGCCGACTTGGTCGCCCAAGGGATGGATATCCATATCGGATGTGACCAGGAGAATTACATTTGGCTCTTCAGGTATTTATGTCGAACCCACAAGTCTGGCTCGACGCTGACGGAGTTGTTTTTCAGTGCATCAGAGTAAGGGAGAAGGAAGAGAATAGTGGGGGCGGAGGAGATCAGGTACCAACGCGCTAATTATGCACCTAGGACTGAGAAACGCTGTACTTAAAAATATGTGCGCAGCGCGCGCCGCGTAGTATACACGCACAGAACACTCAAACGTAATATGAATATTGTCAATCTATGTGAAGGGTCGGGACTAAAGCTATGACGCCCGTCGCGCCTTCCTCGAGTCTGCCGCATGGAGAGCACTTGCAAACTGCCGCCGATGCACAGTACAAGGTGACGGGAGTATCTAGGGATCTACTGGAAGGAGGACCTTCAAACTGAAGCTGGAAATGTAGCAATCCAAGTATGAGGATAATCATGTCTTCGACGAGCGTGTGCGATTCAGAGCGCAAAGTATGACCTCCATCAGAAAAGAAAGAAAACGAGATCGTTTGGAATGTCGTCGATCTACTCCAACCCATCGAGCTCTTCCTGCCCATTCTTCCCGAGGTCTAGTTTACGCTTCCGACCGGGCATCTCTGCTCCTGCCCCAAACCCAACTCCAGCCTTCTTCCGCAGCGCATCCAAGTCCTGCTCCGCCTCCTCCGCCCACTCCAAAACCAAATGCCTCCCCAGTAAATGCGTATGCCGGAGCGCAGCATACGCGTTCTCCGCTTCGTGCCGGGACACAAAGTCGAGGAACGCGAACCCACGCGTTCGGGAGTCGAACTTCTTGGGAAGGCGCACAGACTTGAGGTGGCCGTGCGAGCTAGAGTACATATACATATGAGCAGCGAACAGCAGTGGCGAGAATGGGGCATACCTGAAAAGCTCCCGTATGTCCTTCTTCGTAGCCTCGAACGGTACATTCTTCACAATCATCTTCGTCGTTCTACTCGCCGCAGACGCGCCCTTGCCCTTGGTCTCCTCCTCCGCGCCGCGGCCAGCAAACTTCACATGAAGCGCGTGACCATCTAGCACGAAGCCCTGCATACTCTTGATCGCCTTCTTCGCGCCCTCCACGTCCTTGAACCCGACGAAGCCGTACCCCATGCTCAAGCGTCCGTCGGGCCGCTTTGGGTCCGGCTTCATCTGCACGCGCGCAAACGAGAACGACGGGAGATTCCCGAAGACCTGCGTCAGCCGCTCCGTCGACGTCGCGAACGACAGGTTCTTGACGAAGAGCGTCATGCCAGCGCCCAGCGGAGGCTCCTCCTCCTCCTCCTCCCCACCCTCGCCGACCGCTTGCTCTGCAATCTTGACCACATGCGCCCCGGACAGTTCTGTAGCATCGACCACAGGTCCGTTGCCAAACATCCCCAGCGGGCCCTTCTCGAGATAGACGACCGAGTTGCCGAGCCGGCGGTACGCGACCGCCCGAAAGGCTACCCCCGCCTCGTCCGCGCGCGCAAACTCCACCACCGCCATGGTCCCCGCAGGCGGAACGAGCACACGCGTCAGCGAGCCGTGCGGCTCGAACAGCTCGCGGATCTGCTCTGCGGTCGTGCCGTACGGGATGTTCTTCACCAGGATGATGGTGTCGGATCGCGCACGCGCAGAAAAGGAGTCGAGGAGGACGCCCTGCGATTCGAGGTACGTCTTTGTCTCTTGGATGATGTGCGTTTCCGCCAGCGCGAGCTTGACGGCGGCGTTGTCTGACGACTCGGGGTTGAGGATCTCGGATTTGGAAATCCGCATGCGGTCCGCGATGGACGACGCCACAGCGTCACTCTGCCAGAGGGTCAGGGGCGGCGCCGACGCGGAAAGGGCTCGCTTACGTTCATGTAGAGCATGCTCCAATTGAATTCTTTCCCGGCGGTGGCTTTGCGCTGCGCATTCTTCTCGCCCTTGACCGTCTTCTTCCGGCCCTCCCCCTCCTCGACCTCGAACTTCGCCTTGCGGTCGACGGCGGCCAGGATGTGGACGAGCCGGCCTTGAAAGGACTTGCGGTCGAGACGCTCGTATGCGGCGAGCGCATCTGCGCCTTTCGCGAACGTCACATATGCCAGTCCTTTAGCTTGCTTGGACACAGGGTCGAGCGGTATGTGCACCTGCGCAAAAAGGAGTTAGCTCGAGCCATAAAAAGCGGACGGCACGATTTAAAGAAAGAGTCAGAATATTATTTCTACTATCGGTTTCCATGAGGATCAACATTCCCGAAGGTCTGATGTCCCTATTTATCTTGTCATCTCGTAGAAGAGAAGGAATCGTGAAATTCACCTAGAAATACAAGTTGCGGTCAGTGAAGGTTCGTCGACACAAAGATGAGAAGAGAAGGAAAGATCAGAATATATTTCTACTATCGGATTCCAGAGGATCAACATTCCCGAAGGTCTGATGTCCCTATTTGTTTTGTCATCTTGAAGACGAGAAGTGGAAAAGTCTGTATTCACCTGGAACAAGTCAGTTAAGGATTCCCAAGAAAAAGAATGAATAGAAGGAAAGATCAGAATATATTTCTACTATCGGATTCCAGAGGATCAACATTCCCGAAGGTCTGATGTCCCTATGTATTTTGTCATCGTTACAGGCGTCCGCGGCGTTGGAGGAGACGTGAAAACAAATTGTCAACTCTGCTCACCTGGGAGATCTCGCCAAAGGGCGAGAAGAACTCGAGAAGATCTGCATCCGTACAGGAAAATGCTAAATTCCGCACGAAGAGTCTAGATGTCTGAAGGATCGTCTCTTTCGTCGGGTCCTTCGGAGGCTCCGCGGCGGAAGCAATTGCAGGAGGCGGCGCCGAGGGCTGAGAGTGAGTATTAGTGATGGACAGCCAAGTAAAGAGAAAAAAATAGCGCTTACAGGGAGCGGGCCAGCATCCTCGTCATCCGACTGCTCGAAAGCCTTCTCCACAACATCGGCGTTCTTCGACATCCGGCGCTTCATCCAATCCAAATCTGAGAGACCTTCTTCGCGTACAGGCTCGGTGTCTTCGTCCATCTTTTCGGCGACGGGAGGTTCGGTGGGCTCAGGAGCAGCTTCGTTGGCCCAGGTCCGGCCCTTGTTCCCCCGAGGTTGCATGACTTGGAGGTACTCATCGAGCTGCGAATCGCCAGACGGTTTCGGGGGTGCCGGAGCTACCTTGGAAGGCGGCGTCGAGGTCGGGAGCTCACTGGGTGACGGCCCTAGTCGTGGGCGTTTATTCGGTCGGGGGGCAGGAGCGTCTTTTGCGCCCTACTTGCAAGCTGCATTAAATACTTGATGTCTCGAAAAAAAAGATGCTCACCTCGATGACATCAACCTTGATCTTCGTTGAGTCTATGAACGTTCTGTGAAACCAGTCCTTCGCGGTCATGGCTTGTTTTTCCGTTTTGTACCCAATAAATCCAAAACGGCGCGAGGTGCCATCGGGCTTCAGTGCCACCTTGGCGTCAGTTATGGTACCGCCGGGTCCATTCTTCTGCTCGAAGTGCTCCCTGAGGCGTTCAGGTGTGACATAAACAGGCAGGTTCTGGATGAGGAGGCGCGACATGGAAGTCGAGGAAGAAAAGCGAGTTTTTATAAAAAAACCAAAGCGTCCAAACATGCGCACACAAGAACACGGTCACGGAATGATCCCACGCTTCGTGGCTTGACCAGACCCTGCGCGAGGCTGCGCGAGCTCGGGACAAAGTCGCGTCGAGTACGGGATTTGTTTTCATCCACGGACTTCAGTTATGGTGAGTAACACCATCAAGTTTCCTGGGTTTCAATATGCCCGTCAGCCCGCCAGCTGCCTGACTCGATTTCTCGTCAGCCTCCTCCGATCCTAGTCATTCGTGTTTCTCTTCCTGCCACAACCATAGCCTCTATCCCACCCTCTCTACATCCCACCTGCTGCTCTATAACCCCACCAAATGTCGATCTACAGTACTCTCCTCGCTGGGTCCCCGATCCTCATTGCGCACTTCAACAAAGGTTCCAGAGAGTGTACGGTTATTCACCTCATTGAAACTCCATCGTTTGACTTCAAAATACTAGGGCTTCGAGTCCGGCACCTCACGGGTCTTACCGCGGCATCGGCTGCTTGCTTGAGGCTCGACGCTGAGCCCGAGGCTGCCCTCTGGAGAGATTGTGCGTATTTCTGATGCCAACGTATCCTGATGGCTGACACTCTCCCCAGATAATTTGGCTAGAGATTCAGAAACACCGGCCGACGGCTGGCGCGACTGTGCGTATACTTGGTTCCCGCTTCCGATTTATGTCGATGACTAATTGTCGTGGTCGCAGATTCCATGCCTGCGGAGGACAGTCTCGGCTCCATGGTCCTCCGCCCAGTCGAATTGTACGCGCTTCTCCCTGTCTGTCTTCCGCATCCACTGATCCCTAGTCGCCAAAATAGACAACTTCCCAATGCGTCGCCCCATCCACCTGCAACTCGAGCAGCACCTGGCAGCTCGTCGATCCTCCACCTCTGCTTCTTCGTTAGCTAATCCGATTCCGATTCTCCGCCCCCACCACATGCGTGAGCAACGGACTGGTTCTGGACGCGCTCGTCGAGATCCATAAATCAAAGGGATACGACGCCCAGGACGTGAAGGAACACCCATTCCTAGGTGCCGCCAGCACTTATTTACCAGGCAAGGTCGAGCACGGTGCGAGAGAGAGTTGGAAGAAATCCGGCCTGCGCATTTCGCCGTTCCGTCTACAAGGGCTTGGGCGGGTGTAGGTCACTGTTTGTAATTTCCATTCTCTGGGGGCCTTGGTGTATACAAAGTGGTAATTGTTTCATTTGGGTCGTCCGGAGCCGGAGACCATGCTATACCTGAAAATCGTTAATGGAGTGCTTGAAACAGGGTCCCTGCCTCCCAGTAGCAGGCGGAGTCGAAGGCTAGAGGCGCACAACTGCAGCGAAGAACTCGGGTGCAAAGGCAAAGCTGCGAACCATCGCAGATCCTCGCTACTTTGGGTCAAGGCTGGTGGATGCACTCGAATGACTGCATCACAGGTCCCCGTCAATGGGGTTCAAAGGCGGATTTCGGTCTCCAGCCGGAAGTAGTTCCTGAGTTATCGCTGTCAGTGGTGTCTATTTACGCCGGGTGGTGGCCAAGGTCATCAATGTCAGGCTGCATCTGTTGTTCGTGCTCTCTGGTCGTACTTAGTGCGTCTCGAAACCCCTGGACCTAGACTTGTTCGCATTGCGGGATCCATATGAAGCTCTGAAGTGTTCGTTCTCAAAGAAACTATTTGACATCAACACAAGACCTGGCGGAGATATTTGGAGGAGAACTCGGACAGCTCTGAGTCTCTGAATTGTGGTTAAACTGTCGTTTTTCGTGCAAATGAAATAATTAACGAGGTTACTTCCATCTTGTCTGGTTCACTAGCCGTTTAGACCTGACATTGAAAGCATATGAACTCGGAGCTGGACCAAGACGTACTAATTTCCTGGACGAAACAAGGTGCCGAGGAGACGTCGAGGCCCCAATTACATGGTACGTTTCGCTGGCAGATTGTAGTTCCTGACGACGCTGTAGTCCTGAAGAATCATTCGTTGAAGCTAGGTTGGAGGTCCGAGGTATCGCAGCCGTCGAAGTTGAGGTTACCAGATTAAATCGTCTTCCTCTGATTATGATAAGAAATTTTGAAGGTCTTTCGCCGTGTGCGTTCTGCCAGATTCCGTGCGATTAGCTCGGATCCTTATACGTGATACAACTTGGAAGGGCATCATGCATCATGATCGTCAAGAAATTCAGCAAGCGATCGAGCCCCCACTAGATCCTTTTTTGGAAGACAAACACTGAATGCGCCTTTGCCTACCAACCGGAACTCGGCAGTGGGAAGCCAGACGTGCACTAGTACTTTCTGAAAACCGGGGGTCCATTAGTGGCTGTGACGGCTGGATGATGGATATGATGGATGAAGTGTCAAGCTGATCCATTTCCTTTTCCGTCGACCATCGTTGCGCGCTTTCTGCGAGTCTCTACGGGCCTCGCAAGTTCTCCAGGCTCTTTTCAATCTGAAAAACGATGTGCTGTCGTTTTCTTTGTGTCGGGCTCAGTCCTGCCCTTTCCAACCATTTATTCGCTGCAGAGCTGGCACACAGGAGTTGGCCGCCTATATTTATATAGAGTGAGCGGGGCTTAGTGCGGTCGAGGGCAAGCCTTCGGAGATACTGGGAATCCAGTCAAGTTTCAAGTTGACCTGAGAGCATGAATGTTTATGTGATGGATGCACACCCCAGTCCACAACAGTCACTTCCACCGTTTGGCGCCTATAAGACGCCGCGACTCGGAGTGCGGGTCCTACTTCGCTTCTGGTTACCGCTTCTAGGTTGCCCACTTCATCGTCCTGCTCATGGGCTTCGCTACCTTCTTCGCCCTTTCCCTACTCTCGGCTAGCCACGCCCTGTCCTTTGGTCCCGGAAATGTCACCAACCTCAAGATCGTCAACAAGGAAATCTCGCCCGACGGATTTTTCCGGTCGTACGTGGCGATTGTTTTTAAAAAGTGGACGGTCTTTTTAGCTTTTGATTAGCGCCGTTTTGGCCGGAGGCACTTTCCCTGGGACACCAATCCTCGCCACCAAGGTATGTACCGCTTCAACGAACGACGCCGCGAATTCTAAACCCAATTCTAAGGGCCAAAGGCTGCTGATCAATGTCGAAGATGAACTGACCGACCCCACGATGCTCCGGAGTACTTCTATCGTAAGGATTATGTGCTTTCGCTGGACACATTCTCACATCGCATTATCCAGCATTGGCACGGCGTTTTCTCGCTATTCCCTGCCCCCGCTCTTGCTGACGACGCATCCTCGCAGGCACGGCATTTTCCAGAAAGATACTCCTTGGGCGGACGGGTATGTTTCGCCTTTCAATCGGGTTCATTCTAATATAACCCACGTCTTTCAGAACTGCTTTCGTTACCCGTTCGTACTACGCGAGGCTCTCAATCTCTTCCTGACGCCCGGTCATAATAGAGTGCCCCATTGCCGCGAACAATTCTTTCCTGTACGATTTTACGCCTCATGGGTACGTTCCATCCACTTTCCCAAAAATTGCCATGCCTCACGACAAATTATAGTCAGGTATGTGAGATTACTCGACTACGTGATCCCGAGACGACGGGGCCAATTCTTCTTAGGCGGGGTGAATAGCTATTTCATATTCGGTTTAATCCTTCTGACAATGCTTGAAGGACTTTTTGGTACCATTCCCATCTATGTTTGTGATCCCAAATGGTCCCACAACGAGAACTTACGATTTTCGTAGCTACACAATATTGTGATGGGCTCCGTGGTGCAGTCAGCGAAACTCCTTCGCAGTCTCTACACATTGCTAACCTTTTTTTTCCCGCAGTTAATCAGTGGGTGCCACTCGCCACATTTTTATTTTATCCCAACATTCCCACGCAGTCTATGATCCTGATGATCCGCACAAGGCATGATTATCCTTTTTTTCTTAGAACATTTCGTTAATTCAGCTTTAGCATCTTTACGTACGTCTCGTCCCTGTTTTATTCTTGGACCTCGACGATGGATTCAACTGAAATTTGGCACAGGATGTCGACGACGGTATTTATCGCCGTCTTTAGGACCAATTCGTGCTCACTCGGTTTACAGAGTCCACAATCATTTCGCTAGGTGACTGGTATGTCCCTCATTCACCTCATTTGCCGATGGATGAGCTGATTCCTATCCCAGGTTCCACACCCCTGCTCGCGGTGCCCAGGTGCCCTACTTTTTCACTTCGAATCTTATCAATGGGAAGGGTCGTTTTGTCGGCGGAGTACGCTTTATTCCTTGCCTACAGTATATTTTTGACTGACTGCGCGCATCAGCCTGCTTCTCCGCTAGCGGTTATCACTGTCTCCTCAGGTCTACGCGTTCGTCTTCACCTCTCCTACAGTATTCCTCGCCCGATGCCAATTTATTTCAGTACCGGTTCAGATTGATTTCAATGTCGTGCGAGCCGAACTTTGTCTTTAGGTGCGGGGCGATCTGATTGGCGAGTGTCATTGCTCACTGCACCACAGTATCGACGGCCATGAGATGACGGTCATTGAGGCGGATGGTGTTAGCACTAAGCCTGTCGTGGTCGACTCCATCCAAATCATGTACGCCCCTAACTCGTCGTCAATACCCATTAAACTGACTACCAACGGTCCAGGGCCGGCCAACGCTATTCGTTTGTATTGAATGCAAACCAGAAGAGCGACAATTATTGGATCAGAAGCTTGCCCAACTTCATTGAGACCAGCTTCACCGGCGGAGTCAACTCGGCCATTCTCCGATACGCGGGGGCGAAGGTCTACGATCCTGAAACGAAGAATACGACCAGCGTCAAGCCGCTGCTCGAGACAAACCTCCACCCGCTGATCCCCGTCCCCGTGCCCGGCCTCCCCAAAGTCGGAGGCGCAGACGTTGCGATCAACCTGCAAATCGGGCTCGACCTCTCGACGATCCGGTACTCGCTGAACGGCGCGGTCAGTTGACCCCGGATCCATTCAGCAACACAGTGCTGATGTGCACGAACAGTCCTTCTTCCCGCCCACTGCACCCGCCCTCCTACAAATCCTGAGCGGTGCGCAAGCCGCGCAGGACCTCCTTCCCTCCGGGAGCTACTACTCCCTCCCTCCGAACAAGGTCATCGAGATAAGTATCCCCGGCGACGTTAACCCTGGCGGCCCGCACCCCTTCCACTTGCACGGCGTGCGTTCCAGCTGAATCCACCCCGCGGCTGCGCCCATCCTAACGTCCCCGCATAGCACAACTTCCACGTCATCCGAAGCGCCGGCAGCACCGAGTACAACTTCGTCGACCCCGTTGTGCGCGATGTCGTGAGCACAGGTACGCCACACAGCCAATTCACGGACCCGCCGACTTATAATATATCTGTTTAGGTTTTGCGGGGGATAACACCACCTTCAGGTGCGGAGCCTCGACGACGCACGCCTTTTGACTTGCGCGCTAACCGGCTGCAGATTCGTGACCGACAACCCTGGACCGTGGTTCCTCCACTGCCACATTGACATCCACTTGGAAATGTACGCGCCTTCTCTTTCCTATTATCCACGCAAGCGCTGACTTCAAAATACCAGCGGTATGGCCGTTGTCTTTGCTGAGGACACGGAGGACATACCCAAAGAGGTCGTTCCAGGTACGCTACGCGCATCTCACTTTTCACGCACTTTATATTGACGCCCCCGCAGCCTCCTGGAAGAAGCTGTGCCCGCTGTACGATGGGCTCAACGCCAACCAGTTGTGAGGTGCTTCGTACGTTATACGTTTATTTGGATAGGGCCGTATGTTTCTCTACTCGTTCGGGGCTCAGAATATCCTTCTTTAATCATCTTTTTTTGTGTACATATACCGTGGGGATATAATTGCAAGTTACCGTTAACTCGGGCGCGGTAATTGCCTTATTGAGGTACCGGGAGGTTAAGTACATGGGGTAAACGCCGGACTTGTCGCGCTGCTTAATGATCCTTGCCTCCCTTGCCTTCAGGCGTGCGCGTCTTGAATATTCCCCGCTCCCTGACCCCCTGCAAAATCGCATCGACGTTCGCCTGCGCCTCCTCCTCTCTGTCCATGCGTCGCCGACCTGGGGTACGATGAGCAGAGCACAAATAGCAGTGGGGGACAACGCACCCACGACAGCCCAGTTGCGCGTGCTCGGGATCCGCAGCACCTCGCACTCGACCTCCCACCCGCAGTGCCGCGCGAGGCGCGCCAGCCAGATGCGGTACTGCGCGTAGCCCGATGTGTTCCCGTTATCCGCCCCGAGGTTCAGTGTCTCCACGAGCGCCGCCAGCTCCGCCGCCGTCTCGCCTGCGCCTGCGAACAGCGCCGCCGCGCCGGCCTTCCCGCGCTCGAAGCGCGCGTCGAACGCCCACGCGCAGCACGGGATGCTGAGGAAGCCGCCTGCGCGCGCGCGCGTCGCGAGCAGCGGCGCCCATGGCGTGAGCTCGTCCGCGTGGTTTGCGACGATGAACTGCTCCGGCGCGGTGTAGACACTCGGCGCGGCGCCCGCGGCGAGCGTGCACGGGTCGAAGGCGTCGACGCGGAGACGTGCTTGGGTGGGCGCGGGATACGTCGCCCACGAGGCGCGCGCGCGTAGGTCGATCCCGAGGCCAGCATACCCGCAAGACAACAGGATATGTGTGAGCAAGCCGTTTCCGCAGCTGACGTGTCCATCAGCGAGCGGCGGGAGAAAAAGTGGGGGAGTGGGGCGCACCCAAAGTCGAGGAACCCGCCCGGGGGGCGGCCCCAGCCGCGCCATGGTTCGCCTGGGGGAACATCCGCGTCCGCGGTGGCCGGAGGGGGGTAGGTGTCTTTCCAAAGGAGGATCAAGAACGTTGCGATGCCGATATCCTGGGGGACCGTCAGATCAGCAGGCGGGCGAGAGCTGGCGACTCGCCTCAAACACATGCTTTAGCGGATCGGTGCTTTCGACCCAGGTGTCCACGAGTCCCTTGAAGCGCTCCCGCATGATGAGGTATAGGTCCTGGTAAGGCTCTCGTGGGACGATGCAGTCGTGCTGCACGCGCTTCTTGTAGTTTGTGAGCGCGCCCCATCCGTAGCGATGCAGCGCGTCAAGAAGAGATAGGCTGGTGCGATATATTCGGGAACCCGGGTCAGTCGGGGTATCATCGGGCGACAGGAGGACAACCTCGATGCGAATTGAAGGCGGAGTGGTCGGGATGTAGCGGAATGCGAGGTGGGAGACCGGCGGGTGGTAGTACGGAAGTGATCCGTTAGCGGGAACGATGGGAGTCAGGATGAGAGTGTCTGCCATAGAATCAGACCCATAGAGAGTGCAGTGTTGTTCCAATGCCGCATCACGTCCTGGTCTTCGAGGGAGCAGGAGCCGATGGACATTGCGAAGCGGTACCACGCCGTCTAACACAGGAACAAGCGGGGGGAACTCGGAGGTGGAATCGGCGAGAGTGTCGGATCTCAGGATGAGCGTCGAATTGTATTCCGGATGGTGGATTAATTGCGAAACGGCGGTTTCAAACTGTGGGCTGAATTTAGGGATCAATCAATGGAATCAGAGCCCGGTTATTGGAGACGTACAATTTCTAAAGGGAAATCCGCTGGCGATGATATTAGAGGCAGCCACGACGAAGTGAAGGGCGGTATCTCCACATAATTAGCACAAGGGGATGGCTCGAATCGAGGTCGAGTCATTGAGAGGACTTTCAAAGTTGGTTCCCAACTTTTAGGCGGAAAGGCCGCGGCAAAGAGATCCGAGACGTCAGGATCTACTTTGTGAGATATTGCAGGATCCTCTGTGGCTAGCACGCCGCACAAAAAGGTGCCCGTCGACAGGAAGTGAGGAAGTGATCTTGCAAGGCCAGTGCCGATTTGAGTCCCGTGACCATTACCTGATTGCAATGACTCGGACTCCTCCCGCCCTAACAACTCTCTCATTAGATCCTTGGTTTATGTATTTGAAGCGATTGCGAAATGGCGCAACTTTCACAGAACATCAGTCTATGATCTATAATCACCCTGGACGTCAGCAAATAACCGAGCTCAACATGAGCCTTGCGATCCACAAGTGAATTGCAGAGTCCATATGTACGATGCCAAGACTGAGACGAAACCCTCCTCCTCCACTGTCGGCAACTTTCATCGTGCGATTATCCCTCGTCGCATCAGCAACATCACTCCTCATGCGCATCCTCGCAGATCGTTGCACTATCGTTGCGCATCTCGCTGAACTTGGCGGCGGCCTCGCGCATCAGTTGGCTATCACTTGGCGAGCAGCAAATCCCATTAAGGTCGATATCCCTGATGAATCCCCATGAATCAACTACCATCAACTCCAAATTCAAAAAATTCCTTGTGATCCAGAAGTCACCGTGCCAACGGAACGTGGTCCCTGGCTAGAATGGAGGGCCAGGCAGCAAGTCACTACCGTTGACCGAGATAATACAGCGTCTCTTATCTCCTGCAGTCCCAAGTTAACGTGCAATTCGATGAATCAAGAGTTTATGTCGTACAGAAAAAATCGTTGGTCTTTACCACCAACGTATCTCGAGTCTGTTCGGCTTTGCCTTTGACGTTTGGACCCTTTGCTGCATAAACGTCTACCCCTTGGCACTGATGCAGAAATATCAACGAACTTTTGCAAATACTTTGGCAGACAGCGCAATATCAGCACATCTTGGCCAGGTCTTGGCAATTGATGTATAAAGGTTCGAACAGGAGGTCCTCTTTCTTCAACTCATTCGTTCCTTTCGCTCTCCAGATACTATGTAGTGAGGGGATGCACCTTCTTCCCCGACAATTGCTGACACCTGATCTTCTAGTCTTTTCAATTTTTCGTTCCTTCGGTCGCATTCTTTGACATTTCCCTCGCGGTCCTCGCCGTCGCCTCCCCCGCGTTCTCTGCGCCCGTCCCCACCCCGGACGCGCACTCCGAGCTCGAGGCCCGTCTCTCCCTCCCTGCCGGAGCTGTCAAGGACCTCCTTAAATCCCTGGGCTCCGGTACGTCCTCTTCAGTCTCCGACCCTTTTCGGCTGACCGCGTTCACAGGTATCCTCACCGATGGCGCCTTCTCTGGCCTCCTCGCCCTCCTCGGCGGAGGTGATGACGCTGCCCCTGCTGCGTGAGTGCCTTCCATATCATCGCTCTTCGCTAGTCTCATGTAAATTCAGCCGTGACCTCGACGCTCGCGCCGGTCTCGGAGCCCTCCTTGAAAAACTCTTTGGTGTCGGCGAAGAGGCCCTCTCCAAGGTTCTCAAGAACGCTGTCATTGGCGGTGTAGCCGGCGGCGTGGCTGTCGAGGGTGTTAACACTGCCGCCGGTCAACGCCGTGCCGCAGTCCCTGTCGCCGTCGTCGAGGGTACGGCCAAGGCAGCCTCCAAGGGCCTCGGCAGCATCATCGGCAGCGGCCTCGCATCGGGTCTCGGTTCCGCCCTCGGCGGTCTCGGGATCGGCGCGATCCTCGACAAGCTCTTCAAGTACGTCTTCTCATCTGCGTCCCCGCTCTCTGATCCAACACCCCCTGCAGCAAGCGCGCGTTCGAGGACCTCAACGATGACGAAGTCAACACCCTCCTCGAGTACATCAACGACATGCAGTACAACAGGCGCGCGCTCGCGGACCTCAGCGATGAAGAGGTCGTCACGCTGCTCGAGTACGTCGACGACTTGCAGAACGGCAAGCGCGCACTGCCCAGCATCGGCTCGCTCGGCAAGGGCATCGCCGGCCTTGCTGCCGGCCTCGCTGCGACCCAGGGCGCCGAGGCTGCGATCGAGCAGCTGAAGGCGCTCTTCGGCGCGCGCACGATCAGCCTCAACGAGCTTGACTAGAGGTTGGATTGACGAATTGTGGCGATAATTTTTAGAGTTTGGGAGTCACAGTAATGCACATTAATAGTTTGCAATGTCATCTGCGCAGGTTCGACCACGGGGTGATTCTAAGAACTAGCCTCCAAACACTCAAGTTGAAGTATTCCTAATTTCCTTGCCAGTGTAACTCAGAAGTTGAAGTATTCGTAATTTCCTTGCCAGTACTTGTAATTATTCTGAATTTCCTCATCTCGACGACCGTCGCACGTGACAAGTTGAACTCTGTTTTGAACCACCACGACGCATTCGCTCAGACTGACCCACCTGCACTCGGAGACCTCTCCCTTGCACACGGCTTAAACTCGGCAGCTTTTCAACGGCGTGGTGGGGAGGGTACGGCCTCATGCGCAGACCTCGATATGTTTGCCGAGCATTCCCATGGCGATCGCGAGCGCTGCTGAGCTTTGAACTTCAAGTCAAGCCCAATTCAAGCCTGCTCCACGTACTCGTGGTCTCTCGTGGTATCCAAGCTCAGGTATCAGCTGTCTCATACAAGTTAAACCATCGAACCATGCACCAACTTAGTGTCATCGAAAATATTATTTTGACTACTCACCAACCCGATGACCAGTGCATGACCGGGTTGGCCCCGGTTCTTACTACGGCGATCAACTCGTTTCCCCGAGATCTGGCAGGATCTGGTTCTTGGCTCCCCTTGGCATCCGGGATCCTCGTCCTGTTCAACAACCTTGGCGAACATCAATCCACAGAAGATGCACTCTTCACATCTCAGTCCTTCCTGCAATTTGGGTGACAATCAAGGACACATTTACAAAGTCTTATGGCATGAACCTCTTTGGGAATTGTCCCGAATATACAGAGACCGGCCTTATTCGGTATTCCAAGCCAAGTTACTAGTATCACTCCTAGCGGCGAGCTCGGTTAGCATGAGAGTAGGTGTGAGAGAGAACGTATAAAGGCTCGAAATGGAGGGATTGGTCTTCAGCTTGCTCACTTGGTGCTGGTCATCAACTCCCGTCAAACTTCACTGTTCTCTTTCACGACCTCTCCCCATTTATTTTTTTAACGAAATGCAACTTACTCCAGCATTTGTGGCCCTCTTGTCCACCATTCCCTTCCTCGCATCCGCCACTCCCGTGCCCATTCCTGGCGTTGCGTCTTTGCCCGCCGGGACTACGATGCTCGGATTCGACGACCTCGCGTCGGGCCGCGCCGTAGCCTACAACAACAAGGGTGTGGCTCTCGGCAACGTGTCCTTGTCGTCTCTTCCACAACGGCGAGACACCACCGGATCTTGTGCGCCTCTGGACGCCACCCAAATGCAACAAAGTGGGTCGTTCAACTGTCCCCTTTTCACTTAACCAATCGCCATTCAGTGCCCGGTTGGGGCACACTGGCAGCACAGGCGCAGGCAAACTGGGGGTCTGGTTCGGCGACTATCAGCACGAACCCGCAGGCATGGGCAGACCACGGCGCAATTGTGTGCATGAACGGACGCGCTGACGCAAATCCGCCGAAAATAGTCGCAACTGGCACGCCGAACTGCGCCGACTCTTCCCAGAAAACCGACGGGCAATTTATCAACGTCGCTGGTGCCGTGTCTCTCACCGGCAACGAAGGGACGCTCTCGAGTTCGACGTCGACGGTAACAAGTGGGTATTTCGCGCCGCTTTATGGCCTGGCGGTTTACGCTTTAATGCAGAGGAGTCAGCGCTCGGGGGCGGCGTTACGGTCGCTGCGGAAGTCGACTTTCCGTTATTGGCTAAGTCCGTGCTCTGTGCTTGGATGAATACGACGCTGAATCATCATAAATACGTAAAGATTCACGACAACAGTCTCCCTGCAGACCACGTTCACGAACTCCCTCGCCAAAGCGTCGGTTGATTCCCTGCGAATCCGCGTTCTAGCTAATAGAAATCCCGCAGAACCACCTCCGGCACAAATACGCAGCAAGGCCGGACGTTCACCATAAATCCGACCGCAGGCCAGGTGCGGCGGCTCTCGCACATATTCATCTTTCAACTTTGCTAACCGGCGTGTGCACCAGACCTGTCACCTGGAATATCAAGCCCAGAGCTGTACCGTATCGGGGACCGGGACGATTCCGTTCGTCGCGTCTGGATGGGCTTGGTGGACCTACAAGGCCAAGGTAAGTCATAAGTAGGTTTCCCGGATTCCGATGTATTGCGGGCTGATCAAGTCTTATAATTCAGGTTAAGGACCACTGGAACTGTGAGTTTACTAGATTCACAAGTGGCTTTATTTGCTTGGCTGACATAGTGAATGAAGGGGCACTCCTGATGGAGGCGTACATCCCCAACGAGGCGGACCGATCCAGCAACATGGAAATCAAGGTCGACATGTCGAGCAGCACGAACAGCAATTATTCGGCCATCTGTACCGGGGGGAGTGGGAGTGGTGGTGCGGCTCCGGCTCCGACTCAGAGTCACAGTGAGTTGAAACGTTTTTGGAACCATTCGATACTGACCCTACTCAGAATAGTACACGGTATTTTAGTGGGCAAGGTACATAATACGCAATCCTACAACGTTACCTGAGGGATCCTGAGATATCACGACCTGATTCATTTGATATAATATGTACATAAATGTTCCATCCCGCAAAAAAATGAGTAGAAATACCACGTCCGAGTTAAACTTCAGAGCTGTGCGCATACGCTGGAGATGATCCTGCGAACACCATCAGCCACCTGAGCGGTGCTCAGAATTTGCCCAATGGGCGGGCAGTGTATAAACAAAACCGGGGTGCCTCGATCCTCCCGCTGAGACTCCGCAAGTGAGCAGTAGTAAATAAAATCGCAGAGGTATCGTCCCGGATCGTCGGACGTCTCCAGGGCCTATCCCAGCTCAATCAATCATGGGGACGCAAGCACAAGTTATTGTGCGACTGACCAGGGGATCCGGGCCGCTCGTTAGTTCGTCCACAAGCGCATCGACGTCGATCGCGGTGAACAGCTCGTCGGCAAACTCGTCCCCGTAGTTGGGGCTCCCAAATCCGCGGAGCGTGCCTTTGCCGATGACGATCGGCGGGCTTTGCCGCTCATAGTCGGGCAGCTGATAGCCGGTCTTGTGTGCAAGGCGCTCGGCGCGTAGTGTGCCGGGGCCTGCCACGCCGACGTGCACGATGAGCTGGAAGCCGTCCTCTGGCGGCGGGCGGGAGGTTGGGGGCGTGTATAGCTCGGGAAGGACTGGGGGCTGGGCGTGCAGGCCTGGGAGCGTGTCGAGCACGGCGGCGTACACGGTTGGGATGTTGAGCGCGGTGAGGTGTATTGCGTCCCCCTTTGCCGCGCCTTTAGGCGGCTTTCCGCGCCGAGGGCCGGTGGTGATGATTTTGTCGTGCAGCGTTTGGACGGCGAGCCAGGAGGGATTTTCCTTGTAGGTTCCAAATGGCTGCAACGATGTCAAGCCACGGCCGGGAGAGATATCATTGTGGCCACGCACACCAAAGCCCGTCACGAGGACCCTGTATTTTACATAGCTATCTTGCATGCTTCAGAGATGAAACTTGTGCAGCGAGGTGGAGGCTGGGAGCAGAGGAAGGTCGAGTCCAGTCGAGTCAATCTTGATCGTCCAAATTGGTACCCCACCGGCACGGGACTCCGCTTCGCCGCGGGATAAGGACAGGATAAATGAAAGCTTGAGTCCGAAACGGACCAGGGGAGGGAAAAAAATCCAGATCCAACAACACTGAGCGCAATGCAACCGTGAAGTCTCAAGAGTCAACACAATCATGCTGAATCTGTGAACTTTTGTGTGGGGAAGTTCCAGTGAATGTGCTCCGTTCCGCTTCGCGCCTCGGGAAGCTGAGAATGGAAGCCCAAAGTCCACAGTCTCCGCGAATCCTCCCAGCGAGGGTGAGATTCGCGACAGGTGACATGTCATGACGCAGCTTAAGGGGTGGAAGACCTTGGTTCTGCCCGCGAATGCGACTAGAATGAGCTGGCTGTCATTGAAAGAATTCCGGAACAAAAAATCTGAGCTATACCACACACAAGAAAGGACAGCGGGCAGGGAGCGAAAAAGACTGAGATTCCACGGCTAGACGCGCAGCGGCAAGAGTCAAAGCGCGATGTCACGAATGTAACACGGTGACATCGCTGCCTGCCGAATTCTGCCGAACCTTGGCCGAGGACACAAATAATATTGAATACAGAAGATACAGAAGAAGGAAACGATCTATGTACGACTTGGGTTCCGCGCGAGCGTTCCGCTAACGCGGTGCGCCTGGATCGAGCTGAAGCGTTGCAGTTCCTCAGGCTTCACCGAGATCTTCTGCCCAAAGCCCACTTTACGAGCTGCGCGTCTGATAAAGCTCACCCGGTTCGAATAAAGACTCCCGTGGATCGACGTGTGCGAACGGGTGCGAGCAATCAGCGCGTCATGGGGGGTCCGCCGCCTGCTGCGCAATGCGCCGCTCACGGAGGGTCCTTTATCACCGTCGCCTTCATGGCAAACTTGATCCAGTCGAGGGGAATGAACCACAGGATATTCTGCGCCGGCTATCAGCCTTCTTAATCGTAGAAGCAATGACGGACGAGTCACGCACCCAGACCCACACGATACCGATCCATCCGCCGCTGATTCCTTGGATCTTGGTGAAGCCCCAATTGGCGTAGGCGGCGATGATACTGGAGATGAGCTGGGCAACGCAGAAGGCTGCGAGCAGCGCGGTCGATGGGCGCTCCATGAAGCAAAAGCCGTGTGATCGGGTGACGAAGATGAGCGCTTGCGAGATGATTGCGACTTGCAGATACACGAGCATATGTAGCTGGTAGTCGTTGTGCTGGACCGGGAAGCTATCCAGCGCCACACCAAACTTGTCCTGGAAGAAAGTCGTCTCAAGTATGATGATGACGAAACTGATACTAGTGAAAACGTCAGCTAAGCAGTGGCGAGAGACAAAGGCTGACGCACGTTGAAAGTGTGAGGTACAGCCCGTACGCAATAGCATAGCTGAAAATTTCTGCCAGGTCCCAGCTATCAGGCGTGTTGCTTGGGAGTACGCGATCAACACTGAGCGTCATGATTGTCCCGTCGTTCAGCAGGGCGATGATGAGGATCATGAACGGCGGGAAGTCAAACTTGTACGCGAACGCGAGGATGGCGAAGCACACGACGATGCGGATGGTGACGGCGCAGGCGTAGATGGCGTAGTTGCGCATGCGCTGGAAGATGACCCGCGAACCGCGGATGGCGTGGACGATGGTGGACAGACCGGGCTCGGTGAGGACGATGTCGGCGGCGCCACGGGCGGCGTCGGTGGCTCCCTCGACAGCGATGCCGACGTTGGCCCGGGAGAGAGCGGGGGCGTCATTTGCGCCGTCACCTATGGAATATAGCAGTGCAGATCATGAAAAAGGAGGGAATATCGTACCAGTCATAGCACACAGATGTCCTAGTCCTTGCAGACGCTTGACGATATCATACTTGTGTTCAGGAAAAACCCTGCGTAGACGTGAGCACCACACACATACGACACATTTACACGTACCCCGCAAACCCATCGGCGTCAAGAATGAGCGCATCCAAATTTGCGTACGGCGAGCCGGGTGCAGGCCCATCCTTGAGGACCTTCGCCGGATACATATGGTCGCCTAGTCCCAGCCGACGGCCCGTCTCCTTCGCGATCTCCAGCTGATCGCCCGTGACCATCTTCACCTTTACCCCCAAGGCTAGCGCATCGTCTATCGTCTGCTTCGTATCCTCCCTCGGCGGGTCGAATATAGCGAGAAGCCCAATAAGCTCGAACCCGGTCCCTGCAGCCTTGTGGTCGCTTCCATCCACCTCCTCATAGGCGACGGCGAGAGCGCGTAGTCCGCGTATCGCGTACTCCTTTACGCCAGCGTCAAGCCGCTCATTTAGCTCCTCCGTGTGATTGCGCGAACACAGCTCGAGGATCTTGGACGGCATGCCCTTCGTCACACGCTTCAAACGCCCTGTCGCGTCGTCTCGGTACGTGATCTCCGTGCGCTTGTCGTGCGGATTGAACGGCACAAAGTCCAGGAGTGTGATGCCCGTGCGCGCCTTAGGCGGCGTCCCCGAGCGCCCGCACCACACTCGCGTCGATCGCGTCCTGGTTCTCCGTCCGCGAGGCATATGCCGCCAGCCTCATCACATCGTCTGCGCTGAATTCCGGTGTGTACGTGATGATTGTATCACGGTCGACGGTGAGCTTGTTCGTCGTAAGTGTCCCCGTCTTGTCTGAGCACAGGATCGTCACGCCCGCGAGCTCCTCGATGGCCGTAATGCGCGTGACGATCGCCTTGTGCTTTGCGAGCTGCTGTGCACCAATCGCGAGCGTCACGCTCAGCACCGTCGGCATCGCGATCGGGATGCCGCCGATGAGCAGCACCAGGATATTGTCGAGTCCGCGGCGGTAGCTATAGCGGAAACCCGCGTACAGAACGAGGATCTCTGCAAGGACGAAGATGCCGATCACGACGAGGCAGAAGGAGCCGATCTGGGTGAGGATTTTCTGCAAATGCCCGGTAGAGTCGTCTTCCAGTCCGACGAGCGATGTCGCGCGCCCGAAGAACGTATTGGCGCCGGTGGAGATCACGATGCCTTCAGCCTCTCCCTGCTTGCAAGTGGAGCCGCTGAAAGAAGTAGAAAGTTAGGGAGGGAAAAGCAATGATTGACTGAGCACCCACGAAAAGCAAGGATCGCCGAGCTTCTTGGACTGTGGGAGGGATTCTCCCGTGAGGGCGGCTTGGTCGATAGACAAATTGATGGATTCCGTGAGGCGACAATCAGCGGGGACGATATCCCCTATCTTGAACGATATCAAGTCACCAGGGACAAGCCCGGCAGAGTCGATCTCGGACCAGGCGTCAGAACGCCGTACCTTGGCCTTGGGGGCCAGCGAATCCATAAGAGCCTTCACGGCGTTTCCCGCGCCACGCTCTTCATAGAAGCTGATAGCAGAGTTAATGAGCAGGAGGAGGGTAATTCCGAGGAAGTCCTCCCAGTCCGGGGCGCGGCCTTCGCCATTGGAAAAGGCGATGGCGACGAGGGCGGCGGCCTCCATGACCCACGAGAGCGGGTTCCACATGAACGAAAGGAACTGGAGTACGGGATTAATCAAGATACAGCAACGATGCATTAAATTACCTGCAGGAACGGATTCTGGTCCTCTTGCTCGAGCTTGTTGGGTCCAAAGAGCCCTAGCCGGCGCTCTACCTCTTCTTCGGTGAGACCGTTCTTGTCGCACTGAAGGAGCTTGAAGACGTTGTCAATGACGAGCGTCTCGAGGTCGACCTTCTCCTTGTCGTATAGGTCTTCAGCCGTGAGCTCGATCGTACTCATGTCGACATTGCCCTCGGTTGCCCTTTCTTGCTCATCGGCGTACTCGCGTGCTGTGCGTCCTGGAGGGTCGCCGCCCGTTTGGTTGGCAATATAAGCTGGGGCATGGGTCGTCGGTGTTGTTTGACATGGTGATAACATAGTGAGGGTCTCTGGTGTCCCTTTTATTCCTTGCGCTAATTTCGCCATGATTCCGCTTCCTCAGTTTTGCACAGGCGTGAGCGGCTACTTCTACTCACCCTTGTCCGTTCGATTTTCCCGCGAAGGAAAATTTTCTGCTCTGGAATGCTGGAAACGCTGCAAGAAAGCGCGCCCAGGCCATGGTTTTCTGCGAATTCCTTGAATTTACTTGAATTTGCTGGCCCTCCATTTGTTTCGTGGTGGCGCGAGACGACGGAAGCGGCAAGTCCTCAGCGGATCAAGACGGTGAGGGATTTGAGCTGCTCGAGATTAGCCATTTGACGCTCCTACGCGACAGAGCTATTGTTACATGGTGCATGGTTTTGCGGCGAAAAAGGCTCTGGCAACAGTCATAACGTCGTGGAATTTCGCACTGCCCGTAACGATAAGTCCTGAGGCATCGGATCCGTAAAGGTATATTTGTACTTTATACTTGGCTTCCTCCGTAGCGGAATGCAACATCTGGAGGCTTTGACCGCTTCGAGCTGATACACCACTGGGACTGATCCACCTCGAGGTCGGCAAAAGTGAGTCGATCTGCGATTCGGAAGTCTGATTCAGACCCTTTCCGACCCTTATCTCGGACGAACAGCTCCGAGTCCTTTTGCTAGATTTCACTAGCCTGCGGAACGCGATAGTGAATCGTGAAGGTGTATTGCGAAAGATAATGAAAATCGACAGTGGCCGTTCGGGTCAAAGTTTGATTTGATGGCTGTAGCCCTTCCTCGGAAGTCCTCGGACCGCTCAACTTCAACTCCTCCGACTCCTTCTTGGCCCCCTCCCTCTAACATGCTTCACCTCCTTCCCGAGGCCTTTCTGGGAGCTAGTATCTAGAGCGTGCAGAATATTTAACCACGCCACACATACAGGTTAGGCAAACTTCAGGGATGAGGGCCTGACTGAAATCGAAGTTTGATTCAGACGGATGGAGTAGAAACCTTAAGCAGAAGAGGGCTCAGGGTACGGCCATTCGCGGCCGACAGGCTCATCGTACAGGCGCGCCATGTGAATGCCGATATCGAATTACAAAATGCCCGACGGGATAGCAGCCTCCCCGCAACCCCCTCCCCCACATGGAATTCGAGCCGCGTCCGCGCATTCAATTTCAGGTCTCCACGAGCAGTACAGCTCCTCTTGTTCGGGCGCTCAAGGTCAAGCGGTCCAGGATCCCGACCTACGTATGGCCTACACTATTCACTGCGCTCGGAGGTTTCTTATGGGGCTTTGATACGGGGAGGTACGTTCGTCGTGAAAGGTTTCCTCTTCATCTCTGACCTTGTCGCAGTATCGGGCCAGTCATCGTAATGTCCCAATTTGAGAGACAGTTTGGGTCGCTCTCCGCTACAGTTCAAGGGCTCCTTGTCTCGTCGATCATCGCAACTGCCGCCCTGTCCTCCGTGGGCTCGGGTGCGTTGTCGGATCGCATCTCCCGCACCTACACCATTTCCCTCGGAGCATTCGTGTTCTCTATCGGGTGTGCCATCGCGTGTTCTGCAAAGGCGTTGCCGCAGCTCTTCATTGGACGGTGCATCACCGGTTTCGGCGAGGGCTTGTTCATATCCAGCATAACCGTCTATGTCATGGAAATATCCCCTGCGTCGAAGCGCGGGCGGACGATGACAACCGTCCAGCTCTTCAACACCGTCGGTGTGGCCGCAGGTAAATCCACCTTGTCCGCAGTACCAGCTTTCTAACTTTTTTTGACTCAAGGATATTTCAGTTGCTTTGGAACGGTCAAGGCCGCAGGCAGCTTTTCTTGGCGGTTCCCATTAGGTCTTCAGGCGGTCGTGGCCATGGTGCTTGCAATTGGGACGCCCTTCTTCCCGCACTCTCCCCATTGGCTCTTGAGCGTTGACCGTCCTGTTGAAGCCGAGGCTGCTACTCTGACGCTGGGACTCCAATTAACTGAGATTCGAAAGGAAGACGAGGCCGCTGCCGGCGGACATGCCCAGGACATCGTCAAACTGAGTTTCAAGCAGCAGGCAAAGGAGCTCTGGGCAAAAGACGTCCGCTTCCGCACTTTCTTTGGTCTGTTTCTCATGGGGATGCAGCAGGTTTGTCGTTCGGCGTCCGTTTGATATCTTCTGACAAACGAGCAGGCGTGTGGAATCGACGCAGTTCTTTATGTCAGTGCAGACGGTCTCTCGCACTTACCCTCGGCTAATCGTCCTGCATCCAGTACGCGCCCGTCCTCTTCCAGCAAGCAGGTCTCTCCAGCACTTCAGCATCATTCCTCGCGTCAGGAGTGTCCGGGATCGTAATGGTAGTCCTGACCGCCGGATCCCAGTTTTTCCAGGATAAATGTGCGCTGCTTCCATGCGCACCCGCACCCGCATCCGCAGCGCTGACCGCTCTCCTCTCCAGGGGCGCGCCGCACCCAAATGATCGGCGGCGGCGCCATCATCGCCGGCTCCATGCTCGCGATGGGCAGCCTGTATGCGTCCGGCGCGGCGCAGACGCACGCGGGCCAGCGCACGCTCATCGCCCTCATCTACATCTTCATCGCCGCCTTCATCGCGAGCTGGGCGATCGTCATCCGCGTCATCGCGAGCGAGATGCAGCCCAAGCGCACGCGCGCGCCGGCCACGAGCCTCGCGCAGTGCTTCAGCTGGGTGCGCCGCATGCACTTCCATTCAACAAACGCTCGCTAATGACGACTGCAGGCGGTTAACTGGATCATCGCCTTCTCGACGCCGCTGTTCCTGACGCGTTCCAGCTCGGGGCCGTACTTCATGTTCGGCGGGTGCGCGCTACTGACGGTCATCGTCTGCGCCGTGTTCCAGCCCGAAACCAAGGGCCTCAGCCTCGATGTGCTCGACCAGGGCTTCGAAGAGACGAAGCTGCAATCCATGGTGAAGCGGTACTTTGGCTCGAAATCCGGTCAGTCGACGAGCATCGAGCTGGTCGGCATGGCAAACCTCTAGTTTCAGCGGCCAGTGCAGGGGCAACTTGCGCAAGTGAAATGGAATCGGCGGCGGTCCAAGACTCGAAGGAAGCGCCGTGGTAGGTAAGCCCGGAGAGAGTCCCCATAGACTGTAATTAGCACTCTGAATCTGATGTATATACTACTCTGAACGGCTCGAGAAAAAAAGATTCCAAGCTCGGCAGGTTTCGGCAGGCAAGGTTTATTATGTAATGTTGAACAGTCGGCTGCGAACGCCGAACTTGACTCCGACCAGCTGTTTGCGCAAAGATCAGAGGCCCTCAGGTATGTGGGTCCTCCGAACGCTAACGGTAACTTGATCTTTTCTTGGACCAGTAACTCACTGAAACTTTGCAAACTTTGCCGTATCGGAATCAAATCGGAATGCAAGTTCAACGTCCGAAACTCGTCTCCCTTGATAGACGCTTCCTCGATGGAGTCCGAAACATCCTAAGAGGAGACTTCCCTTCGGTCGTGGGACAATACCAGGTATCATCCTTTTGAACTGTGTGTGCATGCTCGGCGCTCGCTTTCCAAATCTTTCTCTGCGGTCCGGTGAGGATGGTAAACTGAACTGAGGTTCGAGCGGCCGCCCGAGGTCTGAAGCAAAAAACATTTATTGCAGTTGGTCATTATCGGTTGATTCGGCAAATCTTCCAGGTGGTTCAAACAGCGTGTGCCAGTCCGATTGGTTGGATTTTCCGGGATGTTGGCTCCGCTTTCATAAATTTAGCAACTCGACGACATATTATTTCAGGTAACTGCCGATACAAAAGTGAGGGACATAAAAGGGACATACCTCGTCTTCCAGGGCTAGGCTGGCACTGGGCTGGCATGTAGAAGGCGATTGATTGACAGTTGAGTTTGGCGGTAAATCTGACATTTGTCAGGTCACCGTCTACCTTGTGGTCCTCGCTCTTACCAGCAATGCGACCATATGCGTCGTTGGCTGCCACGGTGTGCTCTCTGTCAAACGTGGGGTTAATTATATTCAATTTTTGAACTCAGCTACATCGGCTAACGCATTCATCACCGTTAGGAACTCCATGGGTTTATCGGTGTGGGACGGGTTCCATACAGTGGCGACGACAGAGTACAGGTGTATTTGGGTCACAAGATAAAGCATCCGTATAGGTTTTTCCACGATTCAGTGACGGTTCGTTCATTTTTTTCCCTAGATAGGCAACTTCGCGATCGCCCGCTGCATCTTCAATCTTAAAATTCAGTGTGTACATACTCCTATTCGCGCAACTTTTGTATTAATGTAGGCTCGTACTGGAAAGTAACGCACCTTCGTCTGGCATGGAATGCTGAATGTGCGACACTATAGCTCAACATATCCGCCCTTCCGCCTTGCCGACGCCACTAGTCAAATCCTAGGTTCTAAAATTAAATGTTTACTCTTTCCACTTCGTACGGCGTTTGTCCGGGCTGACCGGACAACACTCAGCGCTCATCAATGATATCGGCCCGGAAACACTTCAAATAGTAGGATTGGAACATCTATGCATCACCGTCCCCCCATTTCGTGCCTGCCCAGTTTACTTATGGCCTCATCTGTCCCGCGACACCTCTTATCTTCTTGAAAACGGTGCTGGATCCTCGTCCGTCTAGTCCCCTATGGCCGAGAAACCGTCCATGTTTTCCTCTACTCACTCGAAATCCTCCTCATATTTGCCCTTGGATTCGACTTCGTATGTTCCTGTGGAGGCAGAGAATTCTCGGCGACGTTCATTCCTGTCTACTGTCTTTAATCATAACCGCAGTCGATCTACGGACGGAGGAGATGACCTACCTCCTTCATACGACAGTTTGTTGCCGCCGGCAACACCCCGACGCTCCAAATCGAGCAAGTATAAGTCTTCGAGCTGTACGTTTCTGGAATTTCACTGCGACAACTTTAATGACGTTTTCAAAGGGCTTAAGAAACCTATGCGAAAGGAGACCTTCGAGGACGCGCTGGAACTACTTAGGAAGTATGACACCGTCATCCTCCTCGATGACTCGGGATCAATGACATTGCCCGGCTCCAAGAAAGGCCTAACGCGTTGGTACGAGGTAAATATGGTATATAACTGCGACCAACTGGACTCTGATTCATTTAATAGGCTGGAGAAGCATTGGAAGCATTAGCGGAAACGGCGCAACAATATGACACAGATGGGATCGACATATATTTCTTAAACAACAAGAAGGAGGGGCTCAACATAAAGGTTAGAAATCCACTGGCTTACAATTATCGGTTTAACGAGTTGCAGTCTTCCTCCGAGGTGCGGGATTTGTTCAGCAAAGTAAAGCCATTTGGCGCCACCCCGACTGGAGAGCGACTCGACCAGATTTTGAAGCCGCGCCTTGTTGAGCTCGAGGAAGCACGCATTGAGCGCGACGGCACACCGAAGAACAGGACAACAGGAGAAACGATAAAACGAGTCAATTTCATCGTAATTACGGATGGGGAAGCAAGTGAGTCGTCCTCCCTCTCTTTCTACGACACATTTTGACCCATCCAGCTGACAACCCGAAATACCCGGTAATTGACGCTGCGAGGCGGCTTAAGACGATATCAAATCTTTGCATGATACAGGCACGCCGCACTCCTTCCATTCGACGATGATTGAATTGAGCGATTTTTACAGCTTGGCATCCAGTTTGTCCAGATAGGAAATGATTCAAGAGCGACTAGGGCTCTCAAAGAGCTTGACAATGATCTACATAAAACGGGGAATATCCGAGTACGCGTCCCTTTATTTCCCTCTCTTCCGTATTTGGCCTGACAGTTTGCTTCCAGGATATCGTTGACACTACACCGTACTCGAAATTGAATCCTGTCACTGCCGACGGATTGATCAAAGTTCTTCTTGGAGGCATTAATCGCCGCGTTGACGAGCAGAGCAAGTGATCGCAGGCCAACATATTATTCATTATTTATGCACTTTTTTTTGTCATCAGGTAAAGCGCAATTTATGTGCTGTCAAAGCGGTCATTCGCGGCCCAATTCGGGCATCCATACCTTGCGCCTATTTATAGACAACGTTGATCGCAGCCATCTATGGGAAGTACATGTTCCTCGCTACTTATCTTCTCTTGATCCACGGTTCTCGCTACCTTTCCTTGAAGTTACGCCACTAAGAGGATATCCCATTGATCACATCACCCAGGTACCGTCCTACTTGGTTTTCCTATTTATAGTTTACCGCCAGTTCCACGTCTCCCATCGCATAGGTGTTACACCCCTCAGGCCACTTATTCGAAAATCATGGGGCCTAATAGAAATGGCCGAGAACGAGGAACCAAGCCACGGCAAAGGCGTCAAACGACTCAGAAGTCTTCGGCACATTTTGGCGGCCCGTCCCCTCGCTGTATGCATCCTTATGATTCTGCGAAGGGAATGGGCGAGGTCAAAACGGCCTCCAGCAGGAGAACGCAGTCTCAGCTTGCGGAACAGTCTCGCGGCGTATATTGAACATGTAGCTCGAACCCGGGCCCTTGGACAGCACTTTGTTTGGCACTTGCACCAGTCGCATCCGGCACCATAATCGGACGTTGGAAAGCAAACCCGGAGCGTCTTAGAAAATCCATAGTGGGAGAAAATCCGCATAGGTATCTGATGGCACATTGAACCCGGTCCTTCTTCGATTCTAATCTTTTACAGGGAGTTCATACATAGTACTTGTCAATGGAAAATCTTGTGAATTCATTCCCATACCTTGGGTAGCTAAATGAAGGGTAGGTCGATGCACTGATCCATATACGTTTAGTGGGTCAACTTTTTCTTACCCGGGTCCGCATATCTTCTCAGATCGACACAAACTTCATTATGTAAAAGGACCGAGTCGACCTATAGGGTCGGCCAGTTTACCGCGACTTGCGGTCCGGCCGCAGCAAAGGAAGAAACGACCGCCTTCGATGGCACTCTTCTGATCTAACGAACGGACTGTATTGAGCACCTCGGCGCCGCCGGGCGGGCCACTACATTTCCGGATTAGCTATGGGGATGCCGTGCTGAAGTCACGGTTGAATACTACAATGTCGGCGTCCCCGGTCCGACGTTCAACGTTCAAACTTTTACCCAGGCCACGTGCTTCATGTTACTTCTTCCATCGCGCATGATGATCTACTTGCATAAAATTCAAACGTTTGACAGCCTTCGACTTGAGTCCCTCAATTCATGACGGTGCGATGAAGCCCGAAAATACGCTAAGGACCAACATCGTTTACTACACGTCATATATCAGAGGTACGATCTAAAATATACGCAAGAATGCGTCTCAGCCGCACTGCGCTGGACTTTGATTACTGGACCTAACATATACGCAAGAACGCGTCTACAAAAAATAAGTACAGGTGGATTATAGGTAGGATAAAACATATCTCAGCCGCACTGCGTTAGAGTGAAACGACTGAGGAGTTAGAACAAATAAAAGATATATGGGCGGCGCCGGCGACCATCTCAGAGATAATGTAGAACCAAAACCAGTAACCAATTCTGCTCGAGTTTTACGAGTCAAAAATTGCCCCGTAAGCGGCAATACCTCTGCTTTCCATAGCGTAAACCACCCTCCTCGTGAGTTTCGGGTTGGAAATAATAAATACTGCTTCCGCTTGCGAGTCCACAACGAGTTTGTAAGTGATGGCCACCATATCTGGTCTGCCGCTGATCTTTGTGTCTATGTTTTGGAAGCGCGTTAATGAAGATGGATTTAGAATGAGAATAAAAGACGCACCCCAGATCCAAGCATCCGGATCGGCCTTTTTCACCGCCTGTACGATTTTGTCACCGTATGTGACCAGTGGGTTGGGCGTCGACCAGAATATACGTCGTGGCGTGACGTCGGCGTAGAATAGAGAGAGGCACGGACCGATGCCTGACCCTGTGGCGACGACTACAACCTTCTTGAATAGCTTGGAGGTGTAGAGAAGACCATGCATAGGATAGCCGCGGATCCATAGCTTTGTGGGCGGGTTCGCGATACACTCCCGGGTCCAATCCCCGGCGTTGGATACAACGAGGGAGAATCCCTTCGGCCCGCTGCCGTCATCGTCTGGAACTGTAGCAAATGCGTGCCATTCCAACAGCGGTCTGTTCGATATCTTCAACCCGTAAAATGAAGGCATGTCGCGGTATTTGAAGTGCAAACGGATTGCATGATTTGATAATATTTCGGGATAGACATCGTGCCGGCGCAGACGCCCCCACGAGAGGATCGAGCAGCTCGTGGAGATACAGAGCGTCCAGAAGTTCGGCGTGCTGATGAGATAACACCCGATCGACGGCGGACCTGGTTCGAAAACGCGGTACTGGTTCGCCGAAAAGATGGAGTGCATCCAGAACGTCGCAAGCGCGATCCAGCCGGAGAAACGGTGAACCGCCTCAAAATAGTCGTGATAGCGCCGTCGCAGTACGGGATGCGCTGCGGCGAGGATGAAGCAAAACATGGTCACGAGGATGTAGGATGTAGTTAGGTTGGCGAGAGCCCATTCATTCGGGCTCGCGATGTAGTCCCTGGTGGTTACGGCCGTGTACATGATGTACCACACGACGGCTGCGACGCCGGCACCGCTATGCGCACCTCCGTAATGAAAGACCTTGGCGAGACGACGGCGAAGCCATAGCGGTGCACTATGGGGGCAGGAAATGGCGATCTCGTATGCGAGATTTACAAAGTTCTCCTGCCGAAACAGAAGAGCCACCATCAGGTTGACTGAGGCCGCGCTCCCGACGTTCGGGGCGAGAGGATGACCATCCTTCTGAACCACGAACACGATGAAAGCGATCAAATTGGCCGCGAAGATCAACGTGAATGTCTTGCGGTAGTATGAAAAGGCAATATCTGGAACGAGAAATAAATAACGGCAATAACGAAAACACCAGTACGCACGATGCAGCCATCGAATAAAACTCGATTGACCCAACTTCGCTGGAAGCTCCAAGTTGGCAGGATCGAACTTCGTGATCTCAGTGACAGCAGCCTTTTCGACGTCGCCCGAATCTGTCGACGTTGGGGAGGACTCGGAGGAGTTTGATAGAGGCAATGCGTCCGGGAAAGTTACAATGGTCTCAAGCTGCTGTCTTCTAAGATGGAGCGTGAGCAGATAGAGTGAAGGGACTCACTTCCGACATTGTTATCCAGCTGGCGGGAGAAGACGATGAAGGGCGTTGTTAGTGCCCCATATTTAAACCGTCGATGACATGTGTTGTTGGTCGTTTCAAGAACACGGATCGAATGTCGATTTGCGGACACCGTAGAAAATAGCCTTGATGGTTCTAGCCTGCTCCAACATGTTCCGATAGGAGACGTCGTGTAGTAGGATCTGAAGCGTCGCTCTCAGGGTCTGTATTTCTCAGTCCGTGAAGCCCGAGACGTACGTATGCCGCGCAGTTCTTTCCTCGGAATTGCTAGGTGGGATACAGAGCGGCTGTTTCCGAATCAACTTGATGTTCCGAGTCTGTCACGGAATAGCGGAAAGATAGAGGGTAATTCCGCATCCCATCACTGTCTCACTGTTTGATAACCCGACGCTCGGGATGGCGAGATAGTGGAAGACCTTCGACGACGCGACACCATCTTTCGAGCTGGGAAATTCCGGATCCACGACATGCATTTCGAGAGAAGCACAGGTAAGCACGCTGGAGCTCCGAGCTTGGCATCCAGAAGTCGTTGCAATCGTCTGGTGCATAAGTACCTTGGGAAGAGAAGTTAACTCGCGATGCGAGATACCACGTGAGCGGAGTTTGACTTTGTTCCTTGATTGGCAAGTGTGGGAGCAGATGACATCCGCAGAACAATCACCAAAAAAAGCTTGAAACACCTTCGGGGACCGCGCTGAGTTTAATTTTATCCAGAGTCTCCGGTCGAACAGCTACAGTATAACTTACTCCGTGTAATCACCCCCCGTTTTATTTCTAGCGTTCACAATGCTCCACAACATCCCGTTAATGAATGGTTGAAACTAGTTGAAATCTCCCCTCCGTAATTGATTGATACCAAGAACGAACTCTTGGCGGTATCTTGGCGGGATCTGGATCCAGTCGCCGAAGGTAAATATAATCTGAGCGCCTCGCATCCAGACGCGAGCCTATGAAGAGGAGAGGAGGGCGTCATATGATTTTGCGTTGGGATATCCGACAGGTTGGAGTGCTTCCCACAAGCTTGGGTCTGCCAAGTCTGCTATAATAATCCAGATAGTCGAAAATCATACAGGTGGTCGGGTAAACTCGGGATAGATGCGTTCAACGAGGTTCAGCGTTCGTCGATAGGGAACAACCGCGGAGCGATGTGGTTATCAGGCGGAGAGGATTACAACATAGACACCGCGCGATCAGATCCCAGGGACCCCACATGGTTGTCCAGATGAACAAGGCCTAGTCGGCGGCGAAAATACAGTCGGCCGTACCTCGATACAAGTTTCCCGTCAAGGAACAGCATGCCCTGGTTTAGAACCATTACTAGACCGGAACAAGAACAAAGCTTGGGCAAGGCGTGTCCTGTGGTAGGTTGATGCGGCGATAATAACAGCCAAGTGCCTTCAACGTTGACCTCGGATCCCCAACTGCACAACCGCGTCGGAAGGTGGGGGAAGAGTGTGGATAAGACTAAGAATAATATTGACCTGGCGCGGTCCCATTTCGAAACATGTCCGGTTTGTGGTGGACGGGAACCCGGGTCTCGACTCGGACTCATCCAAGGAATCCTTAGGCACGGACGCAATGCGGAGATAACTGAATACCAGTCTTGTACACTGAACCTCGGATCCCCGCCTCAGGAACGGCGTCGGTAGGTGGGGCAAGTGGGGTGGACGGGTCTAGACTCGTAGAGGAATCTGAACCCGAGAAACAGTCTGAGAAGGAAAGAAGCATGGGGGAAAGGTGTGGGCAGACAGATGTCGGAGAGACGGAGATCCCGGGTTACGACTCGACTTCCAGAGAACTGCAAGACACTTCGAGGAGGTCGAACGGGTGCAGCCCGAGAACCGCGTAGCTTCCTCGCTCCGCCGACGACTCGTTATCCAGGAGGCGTCATTGCATTGCTTGCGTTTCTTTTGAGGATGAGTCTTTATGTGGCGCAGGCCAGCGTTGTCGCATTGGGAGCCTTGCATGAGCTGCGCAGATTCAAGACTCAGTGGCGGGATTGATGTCCAGTGCAGATGCAACTCGGATAGATACGGAGCACCAGTACTAGAGAGGTGTATGTTGCGTTTCGTACTCACTGATATCCCCGTCGGCTTGATAAGTTGTAGACGGCTGCGGTCGAGAACTCCTCAGCTCCCGACAATTGAAACACACAAATCACTTCTGTCGGATAGGTTGTTCACCGACGGGGAGCATGAAAGAGAAGGATCCCAGTGGCTTGGTTTGGTGAGCGGGCGTTCTACAAAACGCACGTAAATGGGCTTCACCGACGGAGAAATATCCGCTGGAGGGATATCCTGAAACCCGAATCACGGCGAGTTCAACTTGAAGGCGAGCTGGCCCGAGCTCAGTTACTGCTTCTGAATAAGTAGTATGTACCTGCCCCTGGCCGGCTGTAGTAAGTTCTGAACCTATCTGGAGTAAGTCACCGGCTTAGTCCGCGTGGGTTGAATCACAAAGTCATATGGGCTGAAGATACGATATCGGGAGAGAATGGGATGTGCCGAGGCGAGGTGATCGTGGGCAGTGGAGGATGGAACGAAGCGTGCGAACATCAGCGCGGCCATCATCCATCGAACTTCCTACGCTTGTTCCTCTACCAACTTGAACTTTTATCAAGTAAAGCAAGCCTCAATCCACAGCTTTCATGGGCCATCCGCGTACGATCCAGATTCTCCGAGACCAGCTAGTGATCCTCATTGGTGAGCGATTTATCACCAGTGACACTCATGAGCGATCGATTCATTTGTACTAGGTCATTATAGCTCGCTCCCGACGACGTGGCGGCGTGGCTGCGCTGTCGCACCATCTGGCCTTAGCCCACGCCGCCCTCGCTCGCCCCCGCCCCGCCCCACCCCCGCTGGCTGCGGAAACATCGTCTCCTCCCCGCAGCGGTTAGGCCCGTACGCAACCCCTCATCACCTTCTTCCTCTCTTCCACGCCGCCCCCGCGCTCGAGCACCCTACCACCACCCGCCACTCTCTTCGACTCGAACTCTCCCTCTTTACCGTCGGGGAGCCCAGGCCGTTCTCTACGAAAAGGGCCCCTGCGACCTCGCGCTCATCGCGGGAGCATCGTCATGTTGAGCTTCCTGCCCCCGTGGTCTCGACGCCATGCGCGCGCCCGCGCCCGCGATGCGGACTCGCTACGTGCAGAGTGCCACGTTCCCAGGCAAATTGGTGCAGGCCTCGTGGCCCTCCCGGCGCGCACCGCCAAGCGGAGCGCTGCGCGATGTGTCCTGCGGTTCCTTGAGCGCGCTGGGAGCGCGGCCACATATGTTATTGTGCGGGACAAGCGCGGGACGTCGCCTGGTACGAATTTCTTTCCATTTTTGACAGTGCCGCAAAACAGGTATGTTTACTCTTCATTTCGTCAATAGCTCTGCACTAACTTCAAGTTCCTTTCACACTGCAGAACCTCGTGTCACTACATCTTCCGTGACACAGACGCCACGCGGCGCTGTCCACCAGGGCAGCGGTCCGTGCTCGAGGTATGTACCATTCTATTTTTTTGGGTTTCTCTGTGCTAAATTGTGACTCGCGGCCCACTTGGCTGTGTATTGCACCTGCATCTTGTGCTGCCCTAGCTATCCCAACACCTCGACTGTGACCACCGACATCTCGCCGCAAACTGCGCTACGATGCGCGCCCAATAATTAGCAGGCGCTCGCGTTGCGATGGACATGGGGCGGCGCGTTGAGGATTTCTTTGACATTGGTGAAGGAGCGGACCGTAGTTGACCCAGGATCCTTTCAATAATGCATTTGTTTATGTCTGCGCAACCAAAATTACAGAAATTTTGAATTCAACCCAGGGGACAGCCCGTCCAATTAATTGACCTCGACATTGCTCCTCATTTTTATCAAGTTCAATGTAATTGAAGCTGAAATCGCGCGGTGTGCATAGGGTTAGGGTTAGTTGAAATGTGAATTCCTAGTGGACGCCATCAGAGGGTCGTCCGGCGGCACCTTTTGCTTGCGCACACATTTCTGGCCACCTCCACTATTCTACGCCCACATGTAATTATCCATGCGTCCAAATCCAGCCCACGTGGCAGTTATCTATCGCGGCTACATCCGCAGCTATTTCTGCACGCCATTTTGACGCCATTCGAGCTTTCTCGACAGATCCCTGCCCCCCAGCACGCGCCGACGGAATTTCCTGTGGCCGTGGCGCTCGCGGCCAGTTCTGCTCGCGCCAGCTCTCTTTCAGTGCGCAGGAGTTTCTGGCCGCACCGTCTCGCAGCTATAAATACCCGCGCGTGCTCCCTTTTCAATGTGCAGGTGTTTCTGCATGCCGCCCTTGCGTCCCATTCCCACAGCCAGAAATATCCGCGCGTGCTCCCCTTTTAACGTGCAGGCATTTCTGCACGCGCCGCGCGGCCATTTCTACCTGTGCCAGCTCCCTTTCCGCAGACAGGACTTTCTGGCCGCGCGTTCAATATGGCAACCAGAAATACCTGTGCCTGCTGCCTTTTTAGCGCGCAGGTGTTTCTGCCCGCGCTCGTCGCAGTCAGAAATACCTGCTCCCGCTCCCTTTCTGATGCGCGGGCGTTTCTGGCCGCGGGTTCTCGGAGCCAGAAATCTTCCTTCTCGCAGCCATAAATTCCTGCACCAAATTATTTCTGAGGTGCAGCTATTCACATCATACATTGTTACTGCATTCAATTCTACATAATCGGCTCCTCCCATGCTGATACATATAGCAAACCCGGATTTTGCCGTAGTGTCAGTAGTAGCCGGCCTGATTATGTAGTGCTCTGTAGTGGCGTGTAGTAGTCGGCTGACTTCGTAGTGGTGTGGTCGCTACATAGTGCTTTGGAGTGGAGGTGCGATTACCAAGCAGCGCCAAACCCAACCCCTCTTAGGTCAACCCTACTTCATCAGGTTGCCAAAGTATACACTTCAAAAGAATTTCTCGGCTAGTGGGGTTTTCAATGGAAGCCGGGTTCCTCAATAGAATCATCTGTCGTACCTCAACGGATTCTCCATTTCAACGACAGCTCTCACCGAATCTGACCGGGGAGAGCTATAGGTTTGCGGCCCAGCCCCCTCTTGGTCCCGTATCCATTGCTCGATAATCTCGTCTGAGATGGGGGGTGTAATATCCTCTGCCTGCATCGTCTCGAAATGATGCTTGCATCGATCATCCGGCGTCTGGACACGAAATTTGAAGTGATTCATCGGCTCGGAAGGTCGAGGAGGTCGTGGTGGCGGGAATGTCTGGGATTATTGAGTGTCTCGATTCACAAACGGATTAGATATTTACCTCATACCATCGTAAAACTTGAGAGAAATCGTGGGAACTGTAGTATTGACTGGTGGCTATACGTTCGATTTTGGCCAAAATCTCAAAGCAAGGTGCACAGGAGCTCAAAAGTCGACTCCATAGCCAAATAGACCGCCTGTATGGGTTAAATTAAGTTTCTACGTTGTCACTTGCACGAGAAGCCACTCGCCTGAACTGCCAGGGTAGTTCCTGGGTGTCAATCATCCTCAAAATGTGTAGACAGCTCGAAACAATATTGATGTCCCGCAATACTACACTAGGGTGGACCCCCGATAGATGGTCGGGTCTGATTCGCACACCACCAGTTCTTTAAACTCTTCCGGATTGGCTATGATTTCACGTAGAGGACAGAGTGTAGCCTTTAGGTCGTTCCACGAGAGATCTAGCCAAAGACGAATATGGAAAAGCGAGTGATCCTTGGCCGCAAAAGCCACATGATCACGATGCCTAACTCTGTAGGCACGGAGAATCCTAATGAGATGCGGAGAGGACTGTAACAAGATTTGGCGGAACGTTTGACTCGCCGGGGGTTGGTCAACTTCGTTACACCAAGTTAGTCTCCTAGGCAGATGTTACAACTTGGCTCTTACTATACCAGGTTTTACTGGACAAAACCCAAGTGGGAGTGAGTAGTCACGCGTGAAGGCTCGTCGGAAAACGTGCCGACGCGTTGCGGCGCGTTTCCACGCACTTCCGATACACTTCCGACGCGTTGGCCACGCTGCGACCTTTCATATACCTGTACATATGTCGTCGTCTCATCGATTGGTGACACTCATCGATGGATGGGGAACGCGTGGCCACACGTCGGCGCTCCACTTGTGCTCACTCACTTTCCACTCATTCCAACCCCTCTCCACTCGTCGTGCCACACAGTGTTTCTGTCCTTCTCTGGAGCCAAATTAAATATTTGGCCTAAAAATTCCCGCATAATCCCGTTTTAACTGGTGATCTCCTTGGCCTACTGTCACTCTATCCCTATTCTACACCCTTGAAGTGGGTGATTGTCCTTGGATCCAACAACAGGAGAGGGCGGCTGATTTGCAGATACAAGCAGATGTCTTTTCCCGCCGCGGATAGCCCTGCACTAGCTTATATATTTATGCATCCAAAATACAGGCAGTCAGTGAGTCCTGTAAGCTGCAACATCTCTTGAATGCCCCTAAATCTGAGTCTGAGAAAGGCTTGCTCGTCTCGCCAACGGGGCCGTAAATACTCGGGCGGGCCACAGCTGGCGCCACCAGAAAAATCAACATATTTTCCTTCTCCGCGGCCGGAAGGGATGGGAAGGTATGAGACAGCAAAAAGGACGTCACCGGGCTGCAAGAGTACGGGACGGTTTGCGACTGTTTTATTACCTGGGTTTTCAATTAAATTGTACAAGGGTGAGTGCTTATGAAGTCATGCCTAGAGCTTTTCACACGGTTCAACTCATTTCGGCAAGGAAAATATGTTACAACTACCCGATCGGGGTGATTTCGGAAGAAGAACACGCGTTCGCTAACCACGCGTGGAGACGCGATGGTAGATATTCGAGCAGGGTCGGCTTGTACGCCATCTCACGTTAAGCCACGAAGCCCCACTCAGCGCCACGTAAGCCCGTAGACAACTCGAGGGTGCCAAAAACGCGTCAAAACACATTGCAACGCGTCAAAACGCGGTCCACGCGTGGCGACACATGACCACGCGTTTCCACGGGGGTTTTGTCCAATAACGACTGCCATATCTTACCTCGCATGATATAGTAGGACCAAGTGGAATCACATATACACATGAAACGATAGTCTACCCAGAGCTGAATTAAACTCTGAGGCAGCGGGCGAGCCATCTAGAGGCCAGATGACATGTGGCCGTGAACTAAATAGTAGGACATACTTTTACAGCTGTTCCTAAAAGTAATGAGACTCCTGAGTTTTTTTTTCCGATCGTTTCCTAAACCGGAATGGTCCCGATTTGGATCCGGCAAGCCACTGTTGTTGCTTTTGGAGTTTTGAGCTTCCTAGAGTACAGTGGAATGAGCTGCGTTGAGTTCCACCTTTGAACCTGCCTTCTCGGGTCGTTCAGGCAGCGCTCGGCACCAACTCGGCACAGCTCGGTGCGACACGTGTGATAACTGATGGGATCAAACGCGACGCCGACGAAGCTCCTTTGTGCATCCCGGAGGACTGTCTGACACTACACAGCGTAGGTGAATCATCTTTCTAGGTCTACGTACCCCCCCCCCCTGGCAGCGTTTAAAATTTCAAAATTGAGAGTAAGCGTTGAGAAATCCAATCCGGACTAATCTGCTTTGGGAACCGATCAGAAAAAAAATATCACGAGTCTCATTACTTTTAGGAACAGCTGTAACCAATCAAGAATCATATCCACGTTGGTCTTGAATATGCTGTCCGGTTGATAAAACAAGAAGTCCGGATTCAGGGAAGGGAGAAGTAAAACAAGTTCTGGCGATGGGTGAGTTGAAGTTATAATTTTGAAAGCCGTTCGGCCAAGTTCCCTGCCCAATGTTCGCTAAATTTCATTCTGTCTCGGGCTTGAATGTTTGAACGTGGATGCTCACCAAGCAACATGACCACCATTCCGGTTGAGCGACGGATCATCGTGCGTGTTCGACAGTGCCTTCAGGATCTGGCGAGCTAACTCTGTTCGGTGCTCAGGCCCAGCAACATAAAAGATGCCTGATCGTGTTGGGTCGCTGAGGAAGTCGAGGAATGAAGCATGATGCACGGTGAGCCGGAGGGATAGATCCTCATCGTCCAAAGGTAATTGGACCACGGAGTGCAGGCCACGCAAGGCCAAACGCACATCGCCCGGGCGCAGCTCGAGAAGCTGTTCAATTTTTGGAGCAGGTGGGAGTGCAAGCCAGCAGTAATGACATTTAAACTTTTAAGGAGTTGATACCTGGAAGGAACAGCCGAGAGAATTTGGGTGTAAAGCTGGTCGATGGCGCCGAACGGCGATTCAGATCCAACGTCAGGTTCCGCGATGTCCAGAATGATGTCGAGACGGTCGGTGGGACGAAAGTTTTTATCGTCCACGAACTTGACGACCGTGGACGCGTAAACGAAGTATCCTGACGATTTCTCGACAAGACCTTCAACTACAGTCTCCGAAGGCCATGGCCAGGGGAACCTCCCCATTGTTTCGTGATGCTCATGGTGGATCCGGCTGAATTCTTCGCGCAGATATGTTCGGACGTCCCGAAAGGACTGGTGTATGTTTAAAGGGCGATGGACGCCGTCTAAACACGGTTCACGGAAAACCTCGCCGATGTGAGGCTCCGCCCTGCTGGCGACGAGAAAGCGGAGAGGTAGTTGCTTTTGCTGGATGGCATTACCGATTGAGCGCAATATTTCTTGCTGAAAGGGTTGTTCTTCGCATTTGTCCAGTCCGTCGATGACGAAAACCAAGGTGCGCCTAGAAATATTGGCTCGACGCGGTTCGATGATCAGCTTCTGGAGCTGTACCGAAAGCGATCTGTCGACGATGGATGGGTCGTTCTCCACGCTCTCGACGACCGCACGTTTGAATTCAGGGAGGACAAGGGCGAGCTGATATGCGATGGTAGGAAATAGCTTCATAGCATTTCCGCGGGATGCATGTCCCCGTTTGAAGAAGAAACTCCCCCCGAGACGACCGCCTAACTCTAGTTTGTGACACAGAGACTGCGCAATGGCCGATTTCCCGGCACCGGCAGGCCCATACAGCCAAAGAAGAGCAGTTCTGGACTTCTTTGACCACTTGTATAGGGATTCGAGTAACTGCGTCCTCGTCTCCGGGTGACATCTTGGCTGTGGGTATCTCTCGCCCGAGTCATGCAACGCATCGCCCGCTGCGGCCCGATGCAGTATATGCAGGCCTTGAGTGTTATTTTCGCGTCAATTTAAAATTAGGTTTCGTTGGACACCCACCTGGTTCGCCGCGACCGTGTTGGATATGGTTTACGTTCCCCCCGATGAATGTCCCGCCGTTGATGTTTGTTTTAGGCTCGTGGCTGCCGGCCCAAGGTAAAACCGCATAATTGACGGCATTAAAGTTCAGAGGAGCTTCGCTGCAGAAATCGTTTGGCGATGGACGAATACCAGGAGGACTCCGTTCCTCGTAATTTTTCGACGGGTATTCAATAGCCCGATTTAGGAAATTAGCACCATAGTATGTATCCGGAAGCTCCGCTCGTAAGCTGGACTCCGTCGTGCTGGGAGGATATTCGAATGATTGATCAAACTCGAGCTGCGACTGGCCATGATAAATTGGGGGTATTGAAGGAGATGGCAGCGGTGGACGCAGCATCACGGTGGACGCAGCATCGCGGTGGGCGCATACTGTTCATGCTGCTCATGGGAGGCCTCCAGGGTTCCTTCAAACGTTTCAGGCCCAGATCAACTCGGACGAGCGTGGAAACTGGAACACACACCATATGATAGCATCATCGTGGCCCCCGCATGTTGTTCGTGCTCCGCCGGCCCTAATAACAGACCGAGACTCTGAAGCGGCGTTAGCTGCTCGCTGTCGGCCCGCGGTGGTTGGGCGCTTTGGAGATTCATGTCCCCCGCAATATCATAGAAATTGCCGCCGTTGATCTGCACCCCAGAGCTCGACGGAAAGAATGGCATGGGAGTCGGAGGCAAGAGGTGAGAGAGCGAACAAGATAGTGGGTATAAGAAGTTGTTGAATGCAGTGCCATCCTACATCGTTGGGCGCTTAGCATAGCATCCGATTATAAATCGGGCAATCAGCGGGCGCCAATAACGCTAGTGAAATCTATTGTCAGGGAAAACGAGAGAGAAGAAAAGAGGATTGGGCGGCATGGGCAGAGAAAAATCGGGACAGCAAAGTATAGATCAAATCTGACTGAGACAGTGAGGTAGGCTCGTTTATTAGCAAATGAACAAACCTTACCACGGGCCTGTTGGCATTCTTTCAACATATTTTACATAGCCAGATGGAAAGGGCGTCCGAAATATGTGAAGAGAACATCTGGAATCCTGGATGTAGGTCGGGGGTCATCATCCGGGAGGCGTGGATTTTTTTCCAGAGGACCCGGACAAAACTGGATCCTCGGAGGAGGGCCAGCAGTCGGAGGTATGTACATACACCACCGCATTCAAGTCGATAAGTAGCTGATAGCCACGAAATTTGGGCTACATAGGGAAATGTCCTTGAGGCTTGATCTAGGCCGATTTCGGGAGAGAATGGGATGTGCCGAGGCGTCGGAGGCGAGGGAGAGACGAAGCGTGCGAAAATTATTTCTCAGCCGCGTGGCCATCATCGTCCAACTTCCCACGCCAAGCCCACGCTTATTTTTGCAACCATAAGTTGTTGACAACTCAATCAGCAACTTTCATGGCCGTCCTCGTATGTGCAAACTTCGAACTAACGTTTAAATTGAATAGGACAGTGCCCGAGGCGGCCCGCAAGTTGCAACGCTTCCAACCGGATAATTCTATTGAGAACCCCCGGTTACGGACAGAAACCCCCTCTTATTCGGAAGCCCACAGATGATTGAACTTTGGAGGGTTTCTGCATGATCCGGGGCTCCGGCCATCACAGGCGCAACCAAACAACACGTTTCACCACCTCTTCGCGTCAAAGAAAATGGCTCCGGGTGTTGTCTCGTGAGTCCCTCCTGCGTTCGAGTTACTGAGTCTTCTGGAATTTTCTCAGGCTGCCGCCGTTGTCGTTGACAGCACCCAAACGGCTGCCGTGCCCCAGAGATTCACTCCCGACGGTCACGGCACCCCTACTACTAGTAGTCACGTTCTCTGTCTCGTAAACGACAGTCAGCGGGGAAATGTCCGTCTTTGGAAAACGCCCGGGCCTCTTGCAGTGAGCTGTTTCAACCATGAGCCAATCTATACATGTCATGCGGGCGTGAGCTGGGTGAAGCCGAGGCTGCCGAATCATCGGCTCCCAGAAATCACCTCTAAAAGCATCCTTCGCTCGCTTTTAATCGCTGTGAAGAGTAAAACCCTGTTACTCCAATTACTGTGAGGACCCGAATGTTCACAGTCTGGTTTTGCTTTTTCAAGTCTTTTGAGGACATCATGGCTGCCGTGGCCGTGCCGTCTCGTCCCGTCACTGGAATACCATCGATGGGGCGTAGAAACGATGTCGCCATGGTTGACTCAAATTCCATTGGTCCGAATTAGGCGGGTTCCGGCGGGCCTCCGACCACAGAAACCTGGGTTTCTGCATATAATTTATTTTGGGAGGAGGGGTTTCCATCTGCACCCAGGGTTTCTCTATAGAATTACCCCTTCCAACCGCACCAATCACTGAACCGCAAAATTCAAACCTTGAACCGTTCACGCTAGATCCTCCTGCCTCGTTGTTTTTTTTGTGCCTATATTTCACGTATTAAATTCCTATCCAACCATCTAATAGCTTCAAGAGCCCAAATCCAATTGCAACCCAAATCAACCAACTTCTGTAATCCCAGGTCTGGCCGTCGAATTTTTCTTGTAGCTACTGGCATAAAGTTTCTATACTTCGAGATCATTCTTGAAGCTCTTGAGCTTTAGTTTAGCTCGCCGTACCCTCAGTTTTAGTTCAACTATGCCAGTGTGATTCGTGAAGGAATGCATTCTTACATCTTCAGATGCACTGGACCACAGGGATAGAGTTTCTTCCTCGCCTTCATCGCCTACCTCTCCTTATACAGCTGTGGTGTTGTGCATTTTCCCGAACCTTGTATTTATTATATATTTTCTAATTTTCTGACAAGGGTATGTAACCCTAACCCCGCCGGCGCCCGAAAAGGGTATTTCGTAACAAATAAATGCCTCCGAATCTCCAGAATCTTGTCTCTGCCTCAGCCTGTCCAGGAATCTCGACCGCCGCTTGTTTCAGGAACCCTCCTATGGCTCCGACGCTACGCTCCTCGAGCTCGCCTGCTGCTACGCGAACTACCCGAAATTCCACCAAGTCAGCCCCGCCGCCCGACTTGAGGTCGCCGACTCCTCGAAAGCCGCGATGCTGCACCTCTTGCAAACGCCCGCGCCTCGGTCATCCTCGGGAGGGCTGTCCATTTGCGGAGGATGCCACCCAGAACGAGAACACGCCTGCGTCCGATTCGCCAACGAGAAGTGTCGCAGCGGCGCTGGACGCGCTGGATCTGACAGAGGCGGAGGCGGATAGTGACGAGGAGAACGCCGAATCAAGGAAGCCCAGGAAGCCGTTCACGCGCATGCCTGGCACGCTTCTCACTCCGACCCCCAGCATGTATTCCTATTCCCAATCGTCGCAGTTATGCAAAGACGAAACACCACCTGCGTTCAAGGACGCCTCCTTCGCCTCCTCCTCCTCCTCGATTCCGTATCTTGGGCTGTCACAGCTGTCGGAACCTGCCGCACCCACCCCGCGCGCAGAATCGCCCATGGACGACGACGACAGCGGGCGTGCAACGCCACCCCCCGCCACCGCCACCGCCATCCGCCCTCTCATACGCACGCTGACAAGCGACGAACGCGCCGAGTTCACCGCGTCCCTCAGTAACCTCGCCAAGGCCACCGTCTACGTCCTCCCCACCCCCGACGTCTCCGCCATCCGCGCCGCCGCCGCCGAGCGCGCACTCCACACGCGCGAGCTCGAGCTCGACCACGCGGACACGCTCCTCGTTGTCGGCCTAACCGCCGAAGCCACCGCGGTGCTGTTCTACCAGGTCGAGGCGAAGATGCACGCGCTGGTGCCGCGGACCACTGGCAAGGCCCGCGCCACTGCGACCCGTGGGGCGCTGTTGCTCGGCGTCGGCGCTGCGGTTACGTGGAGTGCCCTCGCATTCAGTTGATTAGGGTCTCGGACTAGTTGCTTTCTTGCTTTGTATCGCTATCGTTGCTGTCGCCGCATGTCTGTATATCACCATCAGTGGATTCTCGTCTTCCTGTCAATAATCGACTTGACAGAGGCTGACTGGAGCGGATAAAGACGAAGGCACTCATCTTATGAGCAAGTAAGTGAAACTAAATGGGTTTCTTTCACACTTATCCGGCTCTCCTTGAAGTTTTGAACTTCCATGTGGGTGAGTACGATAACATCGGTGAACCGGAGTTGAACGTTGAACCCCAGATACAGAACGGCCAAATGATTGATATTGCGTTTAATCTCATTTTAATCAGGGTTGACTGAAAGCGCGCTGCTGTTGCCTTGGACCCACGGAGCGTTGCACGACCACCTTAGCTTGCATTGTCAGATGCAGACGTGTCGTGTCCGACGGATACCTGCCGCATTGGATGACTTGGAGAATTTTCAAATCTCAACCTCGAAGGGCTTCAAGTTGCTGGTGACTCGGCAGTCGCATCTCTACTTCTGTGAGAACGTTTGGTCGAACTCAAGTTACAGTGGCGTCTCCGACCTTTTCCGACTTTTAGCCGGGCCTGTCCGGGGATCATACATTCAGCAACCGATCACCGGCAGTGCCCCAGCTACCTCGAAGGCTGAAGGGGCGAAGATAAGTATTCGCAGCACATCACCATTCCCGACCACCATTCTGGTTTTCATGGGTAATTCCTTGGCAAGTGGGAGTCAATTATCTTCATCATTTTCTTCAATTGTGACTTGACGGGTTCTGTTGAGTCAAGATTAGACACGCGGTTTCGCGCCGCTTTGTGCGTGGCAGGACCAACGTGTACATAACGGCATTCAGACAGCGCAGCCGGTTGGATGTATACTCAGGGATAATATACCCCGAACTCAGCCCACTTTCGATCGTTTCTCCAAATGGGTGCCACGGCCTCCGCCGAATCATTGCTTAGAAAATAATTAACACTCTCCCTCGTTCAGGGTTGTGTTGAGCATCATCACGATGCGCAATATAGAAACTACTTATATAACGTGCCTGCTGTCCACCATGCGCGCGCTTATATTAGTGTGGTCAGTGTGTACGCCACGATTTCGGCTCGTTACTTATATACCCGCCTAGATGTCTTGTGATCCCTCCATCTGTCTTCCCTCCAACTCAGTATGTCAGGCCTGCCAGCGGACCCGTTCAATTCGAATCCAGACTCGGAGTCGTGCTATTTCCCGGATGCCCAGGCGCATGTCGTCAAAAGTAAATTTGCGCTTCCTGGCACAAGTGCGTACATTTATCAAACTGCTCCTTCCGCAAGCCAAAGTAGCTGAATCCCATCCAGAATCAAAGAAAGGACAGTGAAACAACCTCTCGCCCGAAGAGGAACAAGGTTGAGACGGGTGATATCCGACTCGTCCGCCCAGATTTTGGTGGCGCGCCGCATTTGGAGCAGGTCCAGAACGCTTATATACTTGGATTTTAAATGACTGACTTGCATGGTAGTCTGGTCGCCCACGTTCGGACCAGCTGCCACAGATACCTGAGGAAGATTCCACTCCCACCAAATCGGATCCGGGCCACAAACGGATGCACAGTATTTTTGGAAGTCCACGAAAGTTTCCGCGGTTCAAGCTTCCTTAATATTCTGGTGGGTCGAATTGCGTGCGCCACAGGGCGTCGTCGGGCGTGACACTTACTCGAACATGTAGATTATTTCATGAGACTCCAAAGCTTGGATCCCTTGAAGGAAAGTGTACTATATGTACTACTCGACCTTATATCTAGATTTCTTCATTTTATTCTACCACGGTTAATTTTGTCTCGTGGTTATAATGTCATATGCACGTCCATGGGGTCGAAATCTACTATGCTCATTAGACCCAAAGGTTGGGGCGTTAACGCCACTGCTTCTTAGATCAATGGTCTGAACAATCGGAATCCACCGACTCGCATTTTCGGGGCGCGGAACTTCCTGAGAGAAAGCATCCTGGTTCGAACTTTTCCCCGTATGGCCGCATATCTCGCTCAGGGTTGGCTCAGGGTATGGCCTGATTTATCTAATGGTTCAGATCTGCGCTCTATAACAAGGATGATGTTCGGGCGCGTGTAAGGACAACTCACTAAGATTCTTCCCAAGATGGCTTGGCGCGCCGAAAACGGGATGCGACTGTTGAACTTTCAGTCAATGGGCACGCTGTTGTGCTCAATTCAGATGCCTCTCGTATTTAGAGGCCATGTTCCCTCGCCTGCCACATACCACCCGAGATCAGCAACAGCCTCCACGGTGGTAATTGTTACGCCACAGTCCAAGTTTTGTATAAATACCAGGGTCGACTTGTAGAAGCCCCCATCTTCTCCCTCTCATTTCCTCACCTCCGTAGCTCCTCCTCCTCCTCCCACTTCTCAATATTTCTGACAACCTACAAGACGAACCAACCCGTGTGCTTCTATCACTTCTCTTCCTCAAGGACGTCCTGATCTATTGCCCAGAAAGTATCCCTGTTGAACGTGTCCGGGCAGTATTGGACGGTCGTTTCATCATCGCCGTCGATAAAAAATTTTCGATGGGCCCTAAATCTCCAGTAGTACGTACGCTCCCAGAAAATTGTCTCATCCATTTTTCTCACTCCCGCACAGGTCTTCCAGCGGACGAGAAACCTCATAGAAACTGCTCAGGAAAACATGGCCGACGGATCACACATCGAAATAACTCTCTTGAACAGTAAAAGCGACGAGACTGAGGTTTATACAGCATAGCCGAGTTTTACGAATTTGACCTCCTGCAGTCCGCCTCAGCCGGGGAGCCCAAACAAAGTCATCTCGCCATATAAAGATCCACAAAGATGGGGAGGCCCGAACCAGTGGAAGCGTCACGATGGAAGAAGCAATGAAGACAATTACTGTGATAGAATCAACAGGGTCTGTTTCTCTTGCACAGGGCCTTGGCGAAACTGTGGATCCATACATTGACAGCTTGAAGCATGCTACTATCAAAAACGGCAAACCTTACAACTCGGAGAGTGGCAACGCAATTAACCGCCTCAATATTATTGTCATCAGCGATGGAAATGATAGTGGGTGTATCCATGTCCTTTTTTGCCGTTGTTGCTAAATCTCTCTCTAGCCGCCCAGTACTTTCCCGATCCTGAAACTAATCCGTTACTACCCATGACGTCCTTCATCTTGAACATCGCGGAAGCCCTGCATGCGATTGATGGGTTCATTTTTGAGCATGGTAAAACCAGATACCTAGGAATCCAGCTCGCCCAGATCGGATGCGACGATCTCTCACTGGCCAAGGCCGCCGCCTTACGCAAATATTTTCAAGGTCTGGATATTTTCGCCAAGACACATGGAGTGTTGGTACGCGTTCATCCCACCTTTCTCGTTTCCTATGTTCGGACATTCCATGTCTGGGATTTCATTGACACGGTTTCACTGTATCCGGGGGTCAATTCTGTGGAACCGACAGATGATGCCTTGCTTGGGATGATTGCTGGAGCCATATGCAGCGATCTGGACGAGATGGACGACGTGCTGCCGGAAGGCGCTGAAAAAGTTGAAGAAACGTCAAACACATGTAATTTAGCGCGCAAAAAGCGCCGTGCTGAGCGGACCCTGGCCAGGGCTCGCGAGCTAGAGGCTTAGACGGAGTCTGAATTGACAGTCACGTGGTCTGTCTATAATCGTATCCCACGGTTCAAGTTGAATTCATATCTCTTTTTACCATCGGTTTCACATGATTTACTGGGCCAAGGTTACTTGTTGGAAATCATCAAGTTTTCATTTTTGTACCCTCTAATGAAAGGTAAGTAAGTAAGTACATAAATATCCTTTCATGCGAGTGCTACTAGTATTCTCCAAATAAATCATTGTCCTGATATTTAGACCTCCCAGTTCTATGGCTCCCATGTGCATCTATTCAGCCCACCCTCCTCGGGAAACCGACCGTTCGGTAGCTGCTCCTGCACACTCTTTTCTCTTACCAGTCCAGGGGCGACCCCAAGACGTTCTGCGAGGCGTTCCCGACCGCGAAGACAGGGAACTAGTGCCTTTATGAATTTAAGGAATACAAGGGGGTCCGACTCACTCTGTGGTCTGGCGGCAAGTCTAAGTATAGATGCGGTGAGCCTGTATAAAGCCTCAAAATATTACGTAAGCATACAACATTCGTTATGTTACAAGTATAATAATACACCGACACACCCAGCGACCTCACCTCACCTCAGTGACCTCGTGCCCGAATAGTTCCCTCCTCAGTACAGGAATGGATACAAAACGAGACCGGTGATATCGATACAAGTTTGCACAGCGCACATGAATCGTGGTGGTCGGTCCGTCCCGCTTAGCCTGTGTCGAGCGCGAAGTCGAACGTGACTGGGAAGTGTTCGGGATTCTCGACGAGGTCGCGCAGGATGCGCCGCGAGTTCAGTCTGTGTCGGAGATGATCGGCGTTGGGCACGGGAATGCGGTGGGGATGACGTACATGCTCAGGAACGAGTTCACGTAACCTAGAAGAGAATCACCGGAGGTTACAGTACAGCAGAAATCAACTGCGCAAGAGATTCTTACAGTTGCTGAGAAGGATGTAAGGGACGAGGAACGTCCCGTTGCCCGGGCAAGCGAGGAACTATCGGACGACGTGATTAATTGTCCCAGGAACGAAGAGAAAGGGCGGACCAGGACGAGAAAATATCGTAGCATCCAAGCTGTGGGCTTAATCAGTATGGCCGGGAAGTCCAGCAGTGCGAGAAGAATACCTCGTCAAGAGCCCGACATTGATCACTAGAACCGTCAAGGTTGTAAGAAGGGCGCCCAACCTGGTCCGCGAATCAGTGGTGCACGCAAAAGAGGGGGCAAGTTGCACGCACCGGCAGCCATCATGGTCCCCATCAGTCCTCACATTCCGCCCTTCCCGCCTCCGTTCCTCCGTGATCTTCCTTCTCCACCTCCGCAGCTGACGGTCGAACCCGGACCCGAGCCTATCCGCCACGACCCAGCAAGGCCAGCGATCCCGAAGAGCAGGCTTCCACGCCGCGAGGAGCTCCCCAGAGGCGTCGGTGGCTCCACCGTGCTGCTCGCATCTTCCGGTGCAGGAGACGGCGCAACGCTCGCGGGACCGCGGCGCCTGATCGTGAACGAGAACAGCTTCCTTCGCTTCAGACGGTGGCGGTGGAAGAGCCACACCTGGGCGCTCGCGATGAGGAGGTCGCACGTCACCGTGGACGCGAGGATGATGGCAGCGGGGAGCTACGGGGGTACCAAGTGGCGTGCAATCAGATTAGGTACATGGCGTGGATTCCGACGAAACTTACATCACTGACGCGCGTCTCGTCCCACCGCGGGTTCCGAATTCTTAAGGAAAGTGTTGTCAGTTAAGGCACGAAGTGAGCGGGGTAGAAGTACGTTTTGGCAGTCATGGCTGAAAAAAAGTCAGGGTCCCGAAAATCACATCATGGAATGAAGCGTACTCGTTGCGCTGCCTGTTGTCGGAGACGAAATGGTAAGAATGTGATTAGAGGGTACTGTGAATATTTACCCAGCGCCACAAAAGCGAGAGAAATCTGTCTCCTGGTCAGCAGAAAAAGAAGAAACAACGATGCCAACATACAATTGAGGTCGTAAGGTACGCGTTGCCGGCGCTCACTATTTTGGCTCGTTCATTGCCAAGATTGTACCAGGAGAAAATGTACGAACAGCGCCAGACGCGATATGCGTAAATCCTGCGCAGGTATAATTATCGGGATCAGGATGGAACTCTTTGAGTGAAATCGCCCACATTTGAACCGTAAACGCGACTACAGACTGGGATCAAGATAAGTTAGGCGTTGAATAAGCGGTGGTAAGACTTACTGTGACACCCATGGAAGCCTAGGTGGCAGGGATTCAATTGAGCTGGAGATCAGAAATAAGACTAGCTTACCATAAAAGGTCTGACCACCACCGAGATTAGCTCACGAAAAACCCAGGAGAAAAAACGCACTTGGAAACGTACTGCAGCGCAGTTTCGTCACCGCGCGAGCGGATGGTGTAGCCGTAGATCGAAGTAATGGCAAGAAGAACTTGAGACGTGTCGAGGAGTCTGAGCGGATTCAGTTTGAGACGGGCAGCAGATCAAAGAGCGAAGTACAAGAGCAGAGCAACCTTTCGAAGAACGGCGGGCCAAAATAAGCAAAAGAAAGGGCCACAGAAAGACGCGCGACAAACAATAAGCTTCATATGTCGTGGATCGGTGGTATATGCGCGGTAGTACGCGAATGCCTGAGCCAGGGTGATGCCGTAGAATCTAGAAAGAGCGATAACGCCGCAGGAATTGATCGTCAACAGGACAATTGGAGGAAAGAGGAACTCCACGCGCACATGGTCGCAAGCACGACGCCGACGAAGTGCGCTGCGAGCGGGGGCTCGGCCGCTGGAGAGAGCATCGCCGAACGGTGCAGGAGAGGGAGAGGCAAGAAGCACGAGTGAAGAAAATCAGGACACGAATCCGCCTCATGTTACCCAAATTCATCTGCGGCGCGGTTGATTAATCAAACAGCGTGCCGCGGAGGAAGTGCGGCGCAAGGAAGCGATGTATCCAAGATCAATATTAATCGGACCACTGACCGGTTTTCTCTTTCAAGTAGCCTACTCTTCTCCTTCATCCCCTTGCCTCCTGGCATTTCTGACACGCCTTGCAACGAAATTCCGCGTTCTGAGCATTCTGAGCGTTGCGGAGGGTTACGCAGAGCCTGGGCCTGAGCTCCGAGCGCTTCTACCGATATCAGCGTACTTCTTTTGGGTAGATCCGACGTTGACAGGATTTCAGGCATGTCGCACCATCGCTCGGCGGAACGGGCAGAGCCTCCGACCTGGCTAATTAATTGCTGGATCGGTGTGTGTAGCCAATGTGTAGCACTTGGCTTTTCGCGCCCGTGCGCTGTCGGCGGCGTCTAGATGATAGGCTTCGTGGTGGGATGTGCCCCGTACATGGATAAATGACAGAGAATTGACCCAAGAGAACTGGCTCATTGCACTCCTGAGCGCTGATAAAGCCCCTTGAACAGAAGAATGTCCAAGGCTGCTGAAGGCTGCTGGAAGTATTCGGAACGACATCGCGGATAGCTCGCCTGGATATTTCAATGAGATTCGAGTCACAGGAGTGGCCTGTCAGAAGAGGAGATCAAAAGCTTGGAGGATCCAGCTGCCAAAAATACTGATACAAGACCGGAAACTTATGAACGTTTGAGCCTTGCGAGGACACTTCTTCGCTCCAACTTGAGTAAGGCTTTGACATATTTTTTTGAATCGCAAGATGAGAGACCGAAGATAACGCCGGGGCAGCTAAACAACTCTGAACGCCAAAGTGTTATCAGGTGTGGGGTTGGCCAGAGTCAGTTGGAGTCAACTCTCCGAACAACATAGTGAGTGCGGAGGAAGTCGGAACAGGCCGTGCCGTGAGGCCGGGCCGGCGGCCTAACTTTTCACGTCTCGAAGTTGCGTTCACGTTCTTTCTCCACCAAATAGTCGGCGACAAGGTCGCAAGTCGGGCCGCCACACGTACGGTTGCTGATGATTTGTTGCGCTCTCCTGATCTCTCCTGTTCTGCGCTGGCCACCAAATGAGATCCATGCATCTGTCTACGCCTAACAAGACGATGCATGTTCTCATTTTTATACTATTCACCCGGACATCCGATGGGTAACGCTACACCTATACCAGTAGCCTCAGGATCCTGTGTTTTTCGACACCTCACTGCAACGACGGAACATCGGACTTGCAGCGGACGGTGCCTGCAGAAGCTTCCCCGTCGGACGATGCCGCGTTGGCAGTGACTGTGTAGACCTGACCGCTGGACACTTTCAGAATCGACAGGAATAGATGCGGACACATGTACTGCTGGGCCGACGACACGGACGCGCTGGCCACGTCTGTTGGCCGTGCATATCACCTGTTCGGTGTACTCGGCAATGATGCCGACGTTGACTTCAATGTCGCTGGTCCTACCAAAAAAAATGCTCACAGCTCCAGTGCCTCTGCGTCTGTTGGATGTATGTGAATCGCGCATAGCCGACCCACGGAGCGATGCCCGTTCCCCGAAAGCTTGCCCGAAAGCGTGCAGTTCTACATATTGCCTGCTACGTATGACTCAACATGCCTCGATCTCGCGATACCTGCTCCGCTGTCGGATTAATATGAATGTGCCCACTTCAAGTTGCATGGTGCTGGTACCGCTGGTCATTCTCACTTTATCCTATGGTCTTACATCAAGGATTTGCTTTTGTGGGGAGAATGAAAGGGGAAAGGCAAAAAAACAAGAGGATTGCATAAGATCAAATGCCACATTTCTCTGGACTTTGGGAGAAATCAGCAACATCCACGCACGTCTATGTATTTAATCGTATTTGTACCGGCGGAAGCCAGAGGACATACGAATGCGTGGTCAAAATACGAATTTTCGGAAGATCGGCTGACCGGCCCGAGCTCTGCCGCAGCTCTTTCGCATCTTGTTCGCATCACACCGTTTTTCAAGGCCTTACTTACGACGCGTTTTTCATGCCCAGGATGGCGATTTCAAAGGCAAGAAGCGAGCACACCCGAAACCTCACCTGGCAAGTATCTTCCACGCCCATCGGGAGGCTCGATTCTCCTCAGGAACCTCGCCAGCGCCGGTGAAGGCCGGTGACCGTGGACAATAACTGAGCTCATATCTTGGGTCTTGGATACCTTCGCGTTCTTCCTCCGGAGGGCAAAGTCTCCAAGCGAATTTCGTCGAATCAAGGTAACCCGGGCTGCTGATGCAGTTGCTGATGATTCGGAGCTAGCTACAACACACGGGTTACGAGCTTCACGTAGTGTAGCTTCTGTCGACGACTTCTGTTGCCTTTAACTACTCAACCGGGCGTCCAACGGGCAACGTTACACCAATACCCATCAATATCTCGGTCAGCCTTATCTTTGGCTCAGGATCACACCTCGGTCTCATCTTGGCGATCTGAATCCTTGAAGCTGTCAGTGTTGTATTATGTGCTTGTGCTGGCTCGAGGTCCAGGTCCAGACATTTCCGATAAAGACTAGCGCCATGATGTACATGATGAACATTCTCGGATCCTGACGATCAATCTCGTCATGGCAAGAACCCTTTTCAAGCAACCAATTCGAAGCAGTGCCTACACCGAGTAGCTAGGATTCTAGATATTCACATCCCAACGGCTACATTTGGAAACACGCAGTGTAATCCTATAAATACGGGCGTAAAAAATTCATTCAACCTCACCTGGTGCTGGCCGCCAGATCCCCTCAATACCTCAAGCTCCAATCCTTTATTTATTCACGATGCAGTTGGCGTACCCCTTTGCTGCCCTGTCGGCTTCTCTTCCCCTCCTTGTGTCCGCATCCCCGGTTCCTTTCCCTAGGGGTGCGGTCGGCCTTCCCGCGGGAACGACCGTGCTCGGCTTCGACCTTGATGGCAGCGTTGTGCAGGCGTACAACAACAAAGGCACCGTCCTCGGGAATGTCTCTGATTCCGCCCTGCCCCGCCGCGACGGCGCGACTGGCACCTGCGCCGCGCTCGATGCGACCCAGATGCAGATCAGTACGTCCCCTCTCTCTTTGATAATTTTCTTTTTCGAACCACGCACAGTCCCCGGATGGCCCAAGCTCGTGGCGGAAGCCCAGAAAAACTGGGGCACCGGATCTTGGACCAGTTCGTCTTGCTCCCTTTCAACTCTCATAGCGGGTTACTAACTCTTTGCAGTCAAGACCAACCCACCGGTACGTCAGCGCGAATCAAAGCTCAGACTTTTCATTTTCATTCGTTTAGGAATGGCTCAATAACCCTGCGATCGTTTGCCTCAACGACCGGAATTCCGCCAATCCTCCCAAAATTGTGGCGACTGGGACCCCAAATTGCGCAGACTCGTCTCAGTATACCGATGGACAGTTCATCGGTGTAGGGGGAGCCGTGACTCTGACGGGCAACGAAGGGACTACTGCCTCTTCTACGACGACTGTGACCAGTTAGTCTTTCTTCGCAAGTTTCACGAGGAGTCCCGATTTGACCCTGCCAACAGAGCAATCCTCGATTGGCGTGGATGTTTCTGTATCAGCGGAAGGTATGCCCCCAAGTCCAATAACGAGTGTATAAGTCTCTGACGGCTTCTTAGTGGATTTCCCCTTGATTGCCAAGTTCACCTCTACGGGTATTTTCCGTGCTCTGCTCCACGGCGCAGCGCTGATATCCTTTAGTAACTGTGAAATCCGACTTTACAAACTCGCTGGCAAAATCGTATCTAAGATCTGTTCTTTTTCACTTGCTAGGCTGACGCGCATGGTAGGACGACCAGCGGTACCAACACCATGCAAGGGCGCACATTCACGATGACTCCCACCGCGGGTCAGGTACGCACCCCATCGCGCAATGGAGAGGCATGTTGAGTGACGTGGAAACAGACATGTCATTTGGAATACGAGGCGGAGAGCTGCACAGTTTCGGGGACGGGCAATATTCCGTGGGTCGCATCCGGCTGGGCGTGGTTCACATATGACAAAAAGACGCAGGGGCACTGGAACTGTATGTTTCCTTTCGCTTACTACTGGCGTCGATTTAGAGTTCACGGGCGCCCGCAGGGGCACTTCTCATGGAGGCATATCTCACGGACGAAGCTGATCGGACCAGCAACATGGAAGTGGACGTCGCCATGTCGAGCACGGCCAATAGCAACTTCATCGCGAAATGCACGGGTGGAGAGTCGTCCGCCGCCGCGCCTGGCCAAGTCGTGGCATCTGCTTCCGCCCCAGCAGCGTAGTCTTCTCCGGCTGTGGTGTCGGCGTCTAGATCTAAACCTGTGGGTTCTCCAAGTGTCAAGCCGTCGGGCGTATCGGTGTCTACGCAGTCAGCCAGGGTGGTGTCTTCCGGGGCGGCTTCTGTGGGCATCGTGTCGGCTTCGAAACCGGTGGGCTCACCCAGCGGCAAGCCATTGCAGTCCGCCAAACCGGCATCGTCCGCAGCTTCTGCGGCGACCGCGTCGGCGTCGAAACCTATGGGCTCGCCGGGTGTCAAGCCCTCTGGTGGGGGGAGCACAGCACAGTCCTCTAAGGCAAACTTGAGCGCAACGCCTTCTGCATCGCATAGTAGGCAATTCTTCTTGCGGGCCCGTGGTTCAAACTTACCAGTTCTCTCCAGAATAATGAATTGATGATGGGGAGGATTTAGACTGGTATATGAGCATCTTGTACTGTCTAATACGTATCTCATTCCAAGTCTTTTCTCACCAAACTACGAGTATGTTGGGTTTGCTAGTTTGGGACTCAGATGCTCGAGTGATGGATAAACGGGAGTTTTCCCTACTAGGAGATAAGATCTGGTATAGGGAGGCGGCCAATAATTTCACCGACGCCGCCCTACCTCTTCTGCTTTTGAACCAATTTTGAACCAAGTCTGAATGTACATCGTTAAGAATCATTCAGCCGTATGGGCTGAAGCAAAATTTAAGCACAAAATCAATCAACCTCTTTGAAGTTTTATTGCTGGTCAAAGCGAGTGGCAGTGCAGTCGTCTCACGCGATCACGTGAAAGTCACGCTTTGTTCGAACGGAATCGCAGAAAAGCCGCATTGAGTCTAATCGTGGCGTCTCGGAACCGCGGTTACCAGGGCTTCGATGGCTATCAGGACGCGAGGCTCGCTTAGAGATGACTCACGGCGAAATGACCAGCTGGGCGCCACTACAAAGGCTTACAAAGCTGGACGATCATCAGGTCGCTCTTACCCGAACGCCCATGTCTGACTCTACAGAACCAGCGCAGCTCATCGATTATCGCGGGAACTGCCATTGTGGGGCGTTCAAGTTCATCCTTCAAGGCTCCTGAGATCAAACAGGCGTTTGCGTGCAACTGCAGCATCTGTGCCCGAGTATGTCGCTTTCCCTCGTCTGAAGGATCCCATCTCACAACTCACCTGTACATAGAACGGCTATTTGTGGGCGTTTCCAGCCAGTAAAGAGGACTTTGTGGTGGTGAAAGGCGACGAAGACAGCACAGTTGAAGACCTATCAGTTCGGCAAACACACTATGGCGCACAAGGTCAGTCCTCGAGCCGCCGTTTCCGAGTTGAAGCGCTGACTACATTCTCAGTTCTGTCCTACGTGCGGAACGTCCGTGATGGCGCGCATGCTCAACGCCGCTGGACCGTCTGTCGGGATTAACGTACGTGATGGCACGGGTTCCACGGGGACGCCAGGCTAACAGCTTCGACCCTCACAGATCCGAGCGCTCACAGACTGTGGATGGCGAGGCCCTGACGGTGGTCACTAGCGACGGCTGCTGCCACGGAACCTTTGTATCAGGCCCCGGAGCCGCTCGCCCCAGGCCCCGTCCCCGAAGGAATGACGGAATACACCGGCCACTGCCACTGTGGTGCCGTCGCCTATTCGCTGCTCGCCCCGGAAAAAATTACCGAGGCGACGTGGTGCAACTGCAGCATCTGCTACAGGGTAAGTTCCTCCTGGCGGATTGATTCACCTGGGTATTCACGACGACGGAACAGGATGCCGCGGTCTGGATATACCCCCCCGCGAGCGACGTCACGTTCAAGGGATCGGACTCGATGGTCGAGTATACCTTCGGCGAGGGACCGACGTACCGGACGACGTACCACGGGTTCTGCAAAGTCTGCGGAGTTTCGCTCCGGGAGCGGTTCACCGAGCCTGGGCGAAAGGACATGGCGTTGAACCTCCGCACAATGAATGGGGTGGAGTTGGCCGCGTTGACGCTCAGCATGAGCGATGGGAAGGCGCGTCTGCCGGCGTATGCAGTCTAGGATTCTAAATTTGGGCGGGTGAGGTCAGAACAGGCAGTAGGAGGCCATTCACGATGAGACTCCACACAAATTTATGACACTGGGAGATCCATTTTCTTGAAAAAAATCGGAGTGGAGAATTTGAACCAGAATGACCGCCTGTCGAAACGACACCAGCATGGCTTGGGACGGACCCAAGAAATCCAACGCTCGCAGAATGCAGCCGGAACACATAATCCAGGGGAGTTTGGAAGGTTCCGCAGTTGCAGCATGGTGTGAGCTGATTTATTTCTCTCTCCATCGAATCAACGTTGCAACACGTGATGTTCAAGGCCCTCGATCCAGCCAAACCAACCTCTGTAATTCCTCTTTAATTACAACCGTGCTATAGTCCACCTTGAAGCCAAGGCCTTTGGTGGCTGTGGCGATTGAGATACCGAAGAGACGGAATTTCACCTGTGTCCAATTCAGTTTAAACCTCCGGGTTGAAGTTGAAACTGCAAAGAACTTGGAAATGCCTCGGGATGTGTGCCTTAGGTTCATTAGATCCTGCATGGCATCCCGAATCCTCCATTCCATCCCTTACAGCAGAAGAAATGGCTCGAGTGGACTCCAGAATATTTCAGGTTGATTTCAAGCGAACTTTCTAAAACATTGTGGCTGTGCTTGAGTGGCGGGGTCCTGGGTTGCTTCGAGGCCCCAAGTACTTCTTTTTCCTTTAACCCCCTTAATTCGATCCTGTTGACTCCTGGTCACCATTTTTTTTTGCGCTAAAGGTGAGCTGTAACTCAAGAGCCTCGCATAAGCCTGCATAAGCCCGGTTTATCGTTGTCAACGCCCTGATGAACATGCCAGAGATATGGAGAAAGGGTTCAATAATACAGACCTCCGGGGGACGATGAGTCTTGCTGCGCTCTCTTTCCACGTCCATTGCTCGACTGCTCAAGCGCCTTAGTCGCAAGACGTCCTGACCTCACGCCTGGCGGTTAAAATAATGGAACAGATAGAGGCTACTTAGATTGAATCGAAATCTCTCTTCGGAATTCCTGTTGAAGCTTCGTCAACCGTAGAAAATGCCGGTTTGCAAGCGAAGGATGCTCGAGTTGTCGAGTGGTGACTTTCCCGGCTCGGCAAAGAAGAAGCGGAAGACAGAAAAATAAGATTTGCCACACGGGGGCTCATATTCCGTACTATTTTAGCCCCTGATGTGTCCACGCACCCTGATGTGGAATTATTCCTGATCCCGCTCGCATTTCAAGCCCGTTCGGCCCAGAAAAAAATCAGGGATGTGGTTCCATGCTGTGGTAATCGTTGGATGAGATATTGGGTCAATAGAAGCCCTACATCATACAAAAGAAAAGAAAAGGAAGGTTTTGATGTGCTTTTCCCACGCGCCAAAACGCCTGCCAAAACCGATTCCACTTCTGGTTCCATCATCGGAGGGTTCGTATCTTCCACCCCTCAAGTCCAATAATTCTGGAAATATTTGAGGGTATGAAAAATACATAGATATGCCTAAGTCCAGGCGCCGAGAGGAATCTGGCCCGAGGACAGAAAGTTACTGTAGATACTTGTACTGTAGCAACCGTCACGGTCACGGCGGGGTCGGTTGCGTTGCTCAAATCGCGGCGGGTCACGGTCACGATGAGGTCGGTTGCTTGGCTCAATACCGTTACATAGAAAAATAAATATATTTTAGGCCGAAATTCTCTCGAAAAATCACGAAAAAATCTCCGCACCCTTCCTCTGTTATTTCTGGACAGGAGAAGAGCTTCAACTAGCATTTTCAGGGTGAATTAAGGCTGAGTTGAACATTGCCGGTTGCCAAATTTTCAACGGTCACGGTAAAAGTTGGGTCGGTTGCGTTACCCAAGCCCGTTGTCAGTGTCACGGTGGGTCGGGCGGTTGCTACAGTACAAGTATCTACAGTAGTGTACAAGATCAAACTCGTGGACACATGGGGGGCTAAAATAGTATGTTATCGACGTCGCCCGAGGATACTTTTTGTGATTTGGAACCCTGATTGAACGGAGCGCCGGATCAACGAGGATCAATGACCGGAGAGAATCGGATGAATGATCGCACGAAGGCTTTGGCCACTTTTGGCCGACGTTTTCCCAACGAAGCTTGGGGGCTCAATCTTTATGGCGCCTTCTTTTCGTCGAAACTTAGTTTGGTGGGTGACAATAATCCAAGCCATGGCAGTGTACGGCTTTCAACTGTGTAATTTCTTAGGAGTCTAAACCTTATAGAGGCGGTCCCGGGTCAGCCTACAGGGGAGCGCGCAACCCCTGTCTAGCCCTCGTCTGCTTGCCTTCCCACTATTCTTCAGCGGTGATTTGCCTAATTCCTCATGCTAAGGGTTTTCCATCGGGGGTGCGTCCCAATTCGCATCTTAGGAGGACTCCATTCACCTTTATGTAGCGCAGTTCCCCAGCAGAACGATAGCCTCAGCACTTATTCTCGTAGCCTCTCTCAGCACTTTTTTCTTTCTCTGGACACAGGGACGCCTTACCCACTCCGACATCAAAAACAGTGGTCCAAGCGCCTTCCGACATCTTACCATCAGCTGGCTTCACACTAAATGCTTCTCTGTTTCCAATTCTCGATCATTCGAGTAGCTCTTGGCTCGCTCATAACCAGCGGACCCTCAGGACGCTTTTCCAATGTCTATCCGCCTCTCCGATGCGATGTGAACAGAACCAGACCAAAGGCATGTATCATTCGCGTGTTGTCCGTGTCTTCCTGACGTATTTGAAGTGGTTATACTTGATTCGTTCCATTTTACGGCGGTCTTGGAAGGTCATATAGCCGGTGAAGAGATCTGGGGCAAGTCCACAGTACGTCTTCCCTTTCGTTCCTCTTCTCTTCCCTTTTCGACCTAAATTCCAGGTCCTAGCCCTCAAAAACATGGGTTACACTTATCTCTACTCCGATGGCTTGCGACATTCCTTACAGCTGTACCAATTTTTTCCGGACCTCGTCAGAGCAGGTTTTAGTAGAGGGTGAGGACGCTAAGATCTGCTTCGAGGACGTCACCTGCGTCATGAGTAACCACAACCCAAGTGGCATTCCAGCGTGGAAGTTGTTGTCTTTTGCCTTTTGGGTACAAGCCGCAAATCCTCTGGGACACAAGTGGACACTGAACCCCGAGGACGTCCGTTGATTTTTTTTTGGGTTCCACATTGTGCGCACGCTGAACACCCACCCATGCAGTATCGACTGGAACACAGCTGGCATATCCCGAACACTTATCTGGGCTACAGCGTTGAGCCGGGATGTCTCATACGTCCATTCATTCCACACGAACGGCGAACGAAGCCACCGCAAGCGTACGTGCTCGCCAAGAACTTGCAATACTTTGACCCAGCGCATCACGCGTGGAAGGCTGACTTCTACGACGACGCGGCGGAAGCTGCCGGCGTGAAATTTCTTGTGGGTGCACAAGGGACCAAGCTTCCAAAAGACTTCCCAAAGAGCCTCGAGAACGTGGGCATGATGCCCCAGGAATGGTTCTACGAGACGCTTTCGGAGTCGGCGGTGCTCGTTGGGATGGGTTTACCCTACACGTGAGCATATTCGTTTCCAATAGCACCTATGTTCAATGGAGCACAATTCACGCAGGTCCCCTACACCATACGACGCGCTGTGTCTTGGGGTACCATATATCAACCCAATTCTAGGGGTAATATTATATTTCACTCTCCAGTACCTGGGACTGAACTCGCCATCCCAGTGGGACAAAAACGATCCGACCAACCGCGACAGATGGGAAGCTCAACAGGGGATGCTCAAGGATTTCGATCCGCCGTACGTGTACAACGTATTTAAGGGCGACAAAGAGGCCTTCATCAAGGCGATCAAGGACGCGCTGGCGAATCCTATAGAAAGGTCTGTTCCAGTTTTCGTTGTCTCTGATCTTCCTTCCTGATCCGAAAAACGTGAGTAGCTATATCCTAGACCGAATGCGCATGGGCGCAGTGGAGCAACGGCTCGGGAATATTCTTGAAACAGACTGGAAGGGGGAGGCGAGGCTTTTGTTGAGGAAGCGTCAGGAATCTGGAAAGGGCCCGGTGCGTGCTTTTTCTGTATGTGTTACTTCACTGACGTTCTGTTGGCCAGCTATTCGCAATATAACGAGTCAACTAATTTCTTTATGCGTATTTCTTGTGTAGGACCACTTGCTGGCTATTGGCACTGTATCATATTGCATCCCTGAGAATTATCCAACCAAGGGCGTCTGCTGGAAGACAACATGAACCAAATTTTCTTTCAAAGCTGAAGCGGAGTGGCAGTGCTGGCCCTGGTAACGCGATCACGTGGAAGCCACGCCTTTCTTTCGAACCAAGGGCAGGAAACCCGCATTGAGCCTAATCATGGCGTCTCGGATCCGCAGCATCAACATCAGAGCGAGGCTCGCTTGGAGAATGACTCACGGCGAAATGACCAACTGGGCGCCGCTATAAAGGCTGGACGATCATCAGGTCGCCCTTACCGGAACGCCCATGTCTGACTCCACAGAACCAGCGCAGCTCATCGATTATCGCGGGAATTGCCATTGTGGGGCGTTCAAGTTCACCTTCAAGGCTCCTGAGATCAAACAGGCGTTTGCGTGCAACTGCAGCATTTGTTCCCGAGTATGCCAATTTTCCTCGTCCTCGAAAGATCTCATTCTCAACTCACCTGTACATAGAACGGCTATTTGTGGGCGTTTCCAGCCAGTAAAGAGAATTTTGTGGTGGTCACAGGTGAGGAAAACAGCACGTTGAAGACCTATCAGTTCGGCAAACACACCATGGTGCACAAGGTCAGTCCTCGAGCCGCCGTTTCCAAGTTGAAGCCTGACTACATTCTCAGTTCTGTCCCACCTGCGGAACGTCCGTGATGGCGCGCATGCTCAACGCCGGTGGTGCGTCTGTCGGGATTAACGTACGCGATGACCCATATATTCGATGGAGACGCCCTAAAGTTATGACTTCTCCTCAAACTCCACAGATCCGGGCGCTCGCGGACGTGGATGCTGAGGCCCTGACAGTGCTCATTAGCGACGGAGCTGCCACAGAACCTTTGTATCAGGCCCCGGAGCCGCTCGCCCTAGGCCCCGTCCCCGAAGGAATGACCGCATACACCGGCCACTGCCACTGTGGTGCAGTCGCCTATTCGCTGCTCTCCCCGGAGAAAATCACCGAGGCGACGTGGTGGAACTGCAGCATCTGCTCTAGGGTAAGTTCCTCCGCTCGTAATCCCTCTGGGTATTCACGACTGCGGAACAGGACGCCCAGCTGTGGATATATCCCCTTAAAAGCAACGTCACATTCACGGGATTGGACTCTATGGCCGAGTATACATTCCGTGGCGGAACGGTGTACCATGGATTCTGCAAAATTTGTGGGGTGTCGATGCGCGAGCGATTCACCCAGCCTGAGAAAAAGGATACGGCGTTGAACGTCCGCACGATGAATGGGTTGGATTTGGCCTCGTTGACGCTCAGCATGTACGATGGGAAGGCAGTTCTGCCAGCGTATGCAGGCTAGGACCCAGTGGCAAGTTCAAAGATGTATGATGGTTGAACGTTGAACGTTGAACCCTCAAGTTGAGCTCAGGAGCCTGGCCCCGTTGTATGCTTCAGTTGACGTTGCCGACTCATGCCCGTTCCCGAAGCGCAAATAGCTCGCGCTGTCCTTCGCTGCTCACTGACGGGAGCTCCAAGTCTTTCTCGACAAGACTTCCGCATTCTCCGCTACCTCCGCCTTGTTTCTTGATTTCTTCTTCTTCTTTTTCGATTAGTTTTTTTTCCAACTTATCCCCTCCTCCCCCCAGAGACTCGCCAACCTTCATCCACTGAAGCTCGGTGATGCTCTGAGGCTGCGACGTCTGACCCGGAGATCTACAGCCTCAAATGGGGTGAGCTCGTCAAAGGGAAGGACACCGTGGTGTAGTATATAGTACATTACATAGGCCGGTGTACTGTAGCTACAACTCGGCACGTTCCGAAAGGGGACCTAGCTGGGCTGCTAATTTATCCTGAGTCTTATCCTGGCACATCATTATTCTACCTCCTCAATCGCGTAATTCCGCCACTACCCGCGATTATCATTTTATTTTAGCTTGATTATAGCGATCTTTCCTCTCTCTCTGGTCCACATAAAATAGGTCATTTACATCCGCACTAGCAGTTTGCCCGTGCTACGCCACGGAGCATTGCGAGAGAACCGTGGGAGCTTATATCTGGAGAGATAATCACGCCGCTCGTCACCAACCTTCGGTTGGTTCCTCGCGGCTCTATCGGCGAAGTATCTGCAGCCTTCAAATGTATTAAATTTCCCGGCTTGTGTATGCCTTCAATTTTTTTTACCTCGGTTTTGTCTCTGTACCTGCTCTCCAACTGCTACCTTTACAATCACGTTGACATTAACCCGTTCATGCCAAGTTTTTTAAAATGGTCGGACTTTTCCTCAATGCTCCTTTCCCTCTCACGCAGGGAAAACACCAATAATGTGCTTTTAACATTGAGCTTAGTGCCTGAGAACCGATCTACCTGTATTAGAACTCATTGACTTTCGACCGATGTTCTTCTCCGCCTTCCGCTTGCCATCCAGAGTTCCTCTGAGCTCCGGTTGCCGGCATCTCAACAGTTAAAATAGGAACGCGACAGTTTGGTGGAGAATTGATCATTTAGGTGGAGCGGTGGGGTAAATGACATCATTCGGAGCTCGGCGCGAGGTTTGTCTTGAGAAAAAGCAGCCCGAGAGCCAATCAGGTTGTGTGGTCAGACATAAACCTATGTGGATTCTTATATAGATATAGTTATCGATTTATGACTCCTTTGGTGGGACTTCTATGTAGTGACCCGATATAGCTTAACTCAAGCTTAACTCATAAATTTTAGTGCTGTCCATTAATATGATATCAGATAATATGATATTGATATATTCATGATAATACGGATACGATATGGCCCCGGGAGGTTCTTGCGATATTAATACGAGAGATTATGATATGATATGATATGAGTATGATATGATACACCAAGAGGTGTATTATCATATTATTCTTGTATTATAGATACTTCAACACTGTGCTGAGAACATCCCTCACACATTTCTTTCTGCTTCCAGAGCTCCAGTACGACTGGAGTCTCATCAAAACCTCACCGGATTCATTTTTGGTCTCTAATTCAGCATTTGAATAGTTTCCGGTTGACAGTTGAAAAATGTGGAAAGTCTGCACGTCACCGGTCTCATCGTGTTCTGATTCCTTGTCATCCAGATGGCTCGATACCTAACATATACTGTCCTCAGACCCTCATGGGCTCAACTTGAGGCGAAAAATCACAGATTGAGGCAAGAGGCGAGCGATCGGTCTCGATCAAACACTGACCTCTTTGACAGGGTCCCCAAATCGAGACGTCTCGTGACTTCTCTGGACTTTCATCGAGCTCGATTCTGGACTTTTTATTGCGACTTCATGCTTGGCGCGATAAGCCCACAACTTTGCCTACCCCCCCATTTGGGTGTATTATGCATAGATCTATGTGCTTGGATTATTATTTTCTCTCCGGGGACCATGTGGATTGGACTTTTGATGGATTCGGAGCTGTCCGAACTTTGATCGCTTGAGTAATAATCGCGACGCGACGCGTGCCTTTGACCAATTTTTTTCTCTTCCTCCTTCTCCCATGCCGCTCCTTCATGTATCTTAGCGCTGGACCGTCTCGAAAGCCCCCGTCTCCCCATGCTCACGGTCTTTTACTCTCCTTTGACCGTGATGAGCCGGTGGAATTCGACGTAGAAATGCCGCCGCCGGCCGGCAGAGAGCTCCAGCACAGTAGCGGGCCATATTACACCCCACACTCGTCTCGTTCACACTCACACCACGCTCCGGAGCAGCCATTTACGCGTCTTCCGGCACTAGACACGTCAAATCTGGGTCTGCGCACATTTAGTGATTCTCGCGAGTTCGGCTCTCCTCATTCTCCCCTTCTGCCGTTTCCGTCTCCTGCATTCATCCGAGTTTCTGTGTACTTCAAGCTCCGTAGTGAGGGAGAGGGCACCGGGGCGCAGCTGGAACAGTGTTTTAAAGTAGTTTGCGAAGTCCATCACCCGTTTTGGGCATGCGGATCACGGCCCGAGTGGCTGTACACCCCCCCCCCCCCCTTGACAGCTGTCACCGACAAAGTGAGGTCTGTGTCAGCGACTTTAGGATCGCTCGCCTCTTGGATTGAGGGTGGCAGAGCCATATTAAACCATATTATGAGTATATCATAATACAGGATAATACAGCTTAATATAATACGGAGATAATAGATACGAATACGATACACCCTCAGAGCCCATAATATGATACAGATATAATGTGATACGCAGATTTTCGTATTAATATCATATGTGGACAGCGCTACTCATAATTCAACTCATCTCACCTGAGGCTGTGCTCTCCGGTCCGGAGAGCCGGGCCTGTTAGTGCGACAACTCTGAGCTCTCTGATCGTACACTTGTCTGTCCTCCTTGCTTCTACCAGAACATCTGCGACTCGGGCTGTATGAAGTCAGGATGGCCTCAAGGAAAGGGACGCTGTTCGACACCGGAAATATTATCCGAGACTACAAGTACACCCAGGAGATCTCGCAGATGGTACAGCCCTTGAATCCACGCTGCAGCTCAAAGAACTAAGGAGTATGCAGATGTTCGTGTTCGGGGAGGTGCAGGACCCCAACTCGGAGACGGTCAATCTCGTGGAGGACATCGTGCGCGGTCAAATCATCGAGCTGGCATGTGTGGTTTTTCTTTGGGTATGCGAAGTCTAATGTGGGATGCAGATTGTACAAGCGCGGGCGCTCGCGACGCGCCGCGGCGCACGCTACCTGTCTGCCGAGGACCTCATATTTCTTATTCGCCACGACCGGGGGAAGGTTAACCGGCTGCGGACGTATCTCTCGTGGAAGGATGTGCGCAAGCACGCCAAGGACTCGGGCGGCGACGGGGGCGGCGGCGTGGAAGTCGAGACACTGGAGGACGGTGGCGATGGTGCGCGCCGTCACGATAATGCTTACTCGTGCTGACGTGCCGCAGAGAAACTGACGACGAAAGCGCAGAAAATCACCATTAAGCTGCCCTGGGAGATCACTACCATCTATTCCGAGGTGCTCAAGCAGAGCGGGCATCAGTCCGACGACGAGGAGGACGAGGATGATATCGAGGCGCACGAGGCGTCGATATTGCGTCTGAAGGTAAGAACAAATGCATTTTGCGAAGATTTTCCCTGACACTCCTTCCAGGAAGCAGACGACGCCACCCGGCAGATGACACGCGAGGAGTACCAGCACTATTCCGACTGTCGACAAGCATCGTTCACATACCGCAAAGGTGCGTTGTCCTCCCTTCAATGATGCAGCCAACTGACGCCCCTCCAGCGAAGCGCTTCCGTGAGTTCCTCAACCTCCCCACGCACCTCGACCTCAAAGCGGGCGACGACACCGTCGACATCGTCGGCTTCCTCGCCTTCGAGATGGTGCGCTCACTCACTCTCGCGGGCCTCACCGTGAAAAAGTCGCTCGAGGACTCGCATCTGCACGAGGAGTACGCCTCGCCGCTGCTCGGGAAGCGCAAGGCGCTCGGCAGTGGGGGCGCCGCTGACAAACGACGCCGTGAGGACTCGCCCGACCGCGACCCCGAGGCAGCGCTCCCCGTTAACACGCTGTTCCTCCCACCGCCCGAGGCGCGCACCGCGCTGCGCCCCGAGCACATCCAGGACGCTTTCTCGCGCATGCAGGCGGAGTGGGCGCACCTGCGCTCCGCGGGCTCGCGCAACTGGCGCGGCGGGCTCGTGCGCACGCGCGTCTCCCTCATTTGATGATTTTACTCTAGGCTGTATTTTTTGGACCATCGCGCACTGTACACTAGCAATTACATATAACCTTGAACATCTTGTAAACCTATAAATATATCGGGTTGTAGGACACATAAATGGCTAGAACAGCAGCGACGCGGCGACATCGATGTTGCCGCCAGCAGCATCCAAACTGCTGATCGCGACCTCTCGCGTGGCGCCCAAATCCATCAAGATGCGGATGCTCGACTCCGGGTGCGCACTGGCGGGAGCGCGCGCGGGCGCTGGGGCCCGTGGCGGGCCGCCGATCGTGTGTCCCCCGCCAGGGAACGACGTCGGCGGCGCGCGCGCAGGCGCGGGGGCCGGCGCAGTCGAGGAGCCAGCGGCCGCCGCGCCCTCGTCAGGCTGGAGCGGGTCACGCGCCTTTTCGGGGAGCTCGTGCTCGGAGAGGAAGGACACCTCACGGCCCTGGATGCGGAGGACGTTTTTCTCGAGGTCGATGCACGCTTGGTGGGCTTTGAGCATGTCGAGGCCAAGGAGGAGGTCGACGTCGCGGCCTTCCATGACTTTCGGAGGCCAGGGTGAGTAAGAATAAATATCAGGCTCAGGGTTTGAGGTACACACCCGTAATCGAGCACGGGAGATGGAGGTCCGCGAGCTTGAGCTGCGCGCTGTGCACGCGGCCGAGGATCTTGGCGGTGCCGACGCCGCGCGCGATGCCGGAGAAGCGCTGGTCCAGGAGGCGCATTATCCTAGGGGCTTTAATTAGAAAAAGGAAAAGACAGGTAGTTTTTCCCAGTGCACATACCCGCATGATTCAGCGCATTCGGGACTCACTGGCGAAAGAAAAGTCAAGCACGGACGGGGGCAGTGAGCGGCCTACTCACTAATAGTCTGCTGGGCCCCGCTGTCCACAAATGCCGTCACTGGTCGTGAATTTACCTCGACAGGAATGCTATAAGAGTAAGATCAATAATAGACAGTCTTTGCGATGGAGGGAACACACTAGAGCATCGTGACCCGCCCAAAGCTCTCCGGGGAGTACTCCAGCGCATGCTCCATGTTCTCCATGACGGCCTGCTGGCGGATGGCCTCCTCGATGCGGCGCTGGGCCTCGACGTCGAAGGGGTCCGCATTCAGGTGCTCGATCTCGCGTTCCCGCTGCATCTCAGCGGACATGTGTCTGTCCCGCGTCTGCCGCAGCAGCTCCGCAAAGCGCGGGGGGTTGGACTGGGCGGCGGCTGCAAGTTCGGGCTGTGTCTGCGAGAGTCAGTTAAAAATGTGAAATGTGAGGAGATATCGTGTAAAATGCTGCGCACTTCGTGCAGTTGGCGCATGAGGTCGGGGTCCCCTAGGATCTGCAGACGCATCATTTCCGAGTCCTGTTCCACTGCTCTGGGGAGAGGTTAGATGAGAATACGGGGCAGATGCATGTCGGTACCTTCCGGCGACATTGGGCACCTTGCGCCGGAGCAGCAGCATCGCGTTATTCTCGTTCACGCCCAGCTCGCGCATAGTTGATTTGGGAGCACTGAGGTCCCTGCCATTGTATGAGATACTCTGTTCTCCAACAGCGATCCCCGACTGGTATTGGGTGTGAGCGAAAGTAGGGGGGAATCGGTAACAATGGGCGCACCTCAGCCTCCAGCAATGCCATTACATTCTCAAGCTCCATGCTGGGATCGATTTCGATGACGAAGGACTGTCCCAAGTCCGTTATAAATGTTAGTTCCATCGTGGGCGTTAGAGTGCAAGTAGAATTCGAAAAGTTCCCGCTCGGGGTGAGAATAATATGGTTGGCGTTCAGGCGAGGTAGAAAGGCAGATTGAGGTTCATAAGGGCCCCTACAAACTGCGCGGAAAGTGCTAGAAGGATGCGGTAATCGACGCGCGTACAAAGACACAAACGCGTACAAGTCAGAAATGGTTTCTAACACCGAAGTCCAAAATCGGCAAGCTAAATTTTGGAGCACGAAGTACATGACTCTCTACGAAAGGTACACGAAGACTCTGACTCTGAAAGAAAAATCTCTGGGGGGGAGGGGGGGTATTTACCCTCGCGGTCTCTTCGAAGTTCGCGGCGATACTGCCCGAGCTGCCTTACTTATCAATCACTCGGAGGAGGATACGAATGAGGGGCGTCGCCGAAGATCCTCACCACTCTCCGATACCCGATAATATCCCGCGTTCGCGCCGAAGATCTGCGCCTTGGCCCCCGAACGAATTGGAATCGTGGACGGGCTCGCAGCCTCGGCGACTCGAAATACCGCCGCCGGAGGCGACACCGGACGTGCGCCGTTTGCGCTCCAGGGCGAGGCGGTCTGGGAGAGGAAGGAAGTGCCAGCAGCAGAACGGGCATTCAGCGCAGGCGGGCGGGGAGTCTCGGGTCACATTTGACCAGCGGGGCGTTCAGACGAGGTAGAAAAGGTAGATGGATCATAAGAGTTGCGTGGAAAGTGATGAGTACTTGGAAGAATAATCGATGGGCGTACAAGTTTGTAGCGGCAAAGTCCACAATCGAGCGAAGATCCTCGCTACTCTTCGATGCCCGCTAATATCCGCTCCAAGAGCGTCTCCACCCGCGACATACGAGTATCCACCGTCGTCTCCAGACGCCCGAGCCGGTCCTCCACGCGCCGCAACCTGCCGTCCATGGCAGCTTCGTGCTTTACGAACCGCTGGTCCAGCTCCGCAAGCCGTTCCTCCATCGTCAGCTCAACGTCGTCAACCAGAACTTGCACCCGGACCAGGTCGTGCGTGCTCATGTCGTGGATCCCAAATGCGACCTTGTCCTTGGCGTCACACGCGTCGCAAATGAAGCTCGGGTCTCAAAAAACGTGAGCTTTGAGTCCGTAGATAAAATGGGCACCGTACCGTCACATTGCACGCAGAACCAGCACGGCTGTTCCACCGGTTTATTGCACTCCGCACAAACGAGCTCGGGCCGAGGACTCGGCGGACCTTCTTCCCCATCGTCTGGTTCCTCGAAAAACGACCGCGCCTTGCGCAGCGCCTCCTTCGCATCGCGGTATGTCTTGCCGAACTGCCGGACGTGGACCACGCGCCGGACTTTAAAAAGGTCGTGGGACGCAGGTACATGCGGACGCTCGAGGTCGTCGCCGGTAACGGGTTGGAGCATGCACCCCGGACTCTCGCAAAAATCTGTTGCATCGAACGGTGAACGTTACTAGGAGTAAACACTTTCAAACTCACCGATGGTGTTGAAGGTGTCCTTCATTTGACAGTGCAGACAACTGCAGAGGATCAATCAATCGAGTCCAATACTCGAGGGGATCTGGCGCACCTTATGCGTGCCCCACCGATGGGCCCATCGCATGCGTCCTGAAAGAATATACTTAAGAAGCAAGCAGAGGGATTCGAGTCAAACATACGCAGGTTTCCCTGGAACACAATGAGAGCGTGAAGAAGACACCAAGGTAAAACTCACGCATGTCCCGTGGTTATCTGAATCTTGTGATCCCCAAGCGAGTGGTAGAACCTGCTGTCCGCACACGTAAGAGTTTTCTCGATGCGCCCCAGCTCAGCGACCTCCACCGGCGCCAGCGGCCGCCCGAACCGCGTGCTCCGTATATAAAGCTCCAGGAACCGCCGCCGATTGGCCCTGCGCTCCGCGAAGAACCCCCAGGCCCATCTCTGCTGCCGGACGCGCCACCGCACCGCCGCACCTGCAAATGCCCACAGTGCGCGCGAGCGGTTGGCCTGGAGGGCGCGAGGCGCGGGCAGGAAGCACGCGTACTCCTGCGCGATGCGCCGGAACACGAACGCCCCGTCATGGGACTTGACGTCCGAGGTCAGCCCCCAGGTGCCGGTAAGCGAATCTGTCGCGGCGTCCCACGTGCCGATGTAGTACTGCGCCCCGTACCGCGGCGGGAAGGAGCGCCTGAACGTGAAGTGGACCGTGTCGGTGATGCTGTCGAGCCAGCAATTGCCGTCGATGCTGTAGTTGTTCCAATGACTGTGCGCATTGGCAGCATCGGCGTGGAAGTAATCTTCCATTGCTGTTGGGCACAATAGCATGGAGATCATGCCGCCCTTGGGCACGGAGGACGAAGCAGGCGAGTAGTTGAAACCGTTCCATTGACCCAGCAAGGCGCGGAGATAGGCTGAACCCGAGGATGTGTCGGATATGGCGGTGGGAGGGACATCATATGCATGAAAATCGAGGTGTTCTTGATCGACAGGATAGTTGAGGATCTGGGCCATGTCGACGTCTTTCGCCTCTTCGTTGTCGTCGAATGGATAATCTGGGAATTCCATCTATAAGAGAGTATGATGATGAGTACGTGGAAGGCCACAAGAGGGGAAACGAACCTGCTGAACGACGGAGGGTTGCCAAAGGCCAAGCGGCTCGCTTATGTAGTCAAAAAGGCCGTGCGCAAATAACTTGAACTGTGGGCGCACATCTAGCTTCTGTTGCGCGAAAGTAGCTGAGGCAATTATTCAGATGAAAACAGGAGAAAGTTAACTCGGAAATTATACATTTTAAAGTCTCCACCCGCTTCTCCACGGACTCAATCACGTATTTTATTGTTTCCGTGGCATCCCAAAGTTCGTCTGCATGGAGGACGTGTGTTTGGGCAATTCGGAAGATCTCCCAGTCACGCTCGAGGAGAAGAAAGAGAATCGGCATGGTAAACTGCGAGGGATTAGTGGTTATGGGATGTGTCTGTGGGACTTTGGAAAGGCTCACCCTTTCTATCCGCCCTGGACCCATTACGAGCTCCAGAGTATCATGGGCATCAATGTCATATCTGACGTCCCTTAAATTAGCCCGCAACCGACTCTCTTCTGCCTCGACGCAGCTTCGGAACTTTTCCTGGAGCGACTCTGTGATGAAGCAAGGGCCGATAGCTGATTCCAGGCTGGTAACACCCCTGTACACCAGATCCAGGTATTCGTTCGCGTAGGCCCTGTTGGCGGGCAGGATTCTCGGCATGATGGCGAACATCTTGGCTATCAACTCGCGGATCTTCGTCTTGTAAACAGTGATCGACTGGTGCCACCCTGATAGATTGGGCGTTGATGAATTCCTGGGACGAGGAAGGTAATAGGCTGCTCACCAATGATCCAGAAAACGACCCAATGCAAAAGGCTACATGGACCCGGATTAATGACGGGGTGGGCATGCAAGGGGGCTACACGCGTACCTCCAGTCCAAAGGTCTCGAAGCAGTGAAGGTGTTCACTTCCCCCACCGTCACGAACCCCGATGCATCTTCGTCGAAGGCTTCGGAAATAGGCTGGAGCCGCACGACGTTGATGTGGGGGAGTGCCCACGCATCGCTGGCGGCTTTGGCCTTGTCTGCACGATCCGTCTCGCTCGTTTGCGCCCATTTCTCTTGGTAATAGTCGCGTAGAGCCATGACGAAATGGCGCGTCTTCACACTCCCTCGCCATCCCTAGAAGCGTTCACGGTTAATTGGGACTGTTGGGTGATGAAAGACGAACTTGCCATCATTTTCCACAGCTCGTGAATATCCTGTTTTTAAATAAGTGTGACAGAGAACGAGAGGATGGGACGCACGGGGTCGAGGATCTTATCATGCGGCCCGGCAGTCACCATACTGATAACACGATCGCCTTCGCGCTGTATGACACGCGATAACTCGTCGCTGAGGAGGGCCAATTAGTCCGGGTGTTTCCGATGGTGGTACGAAAACTGACATGATCTGCCTCTTCTGGACCTCGAACTTGCGCGAAAAGACGGCCATGTTCTTCTCCATCGCAAGCTCCGGCGTTAGATGCAGATCCTCCTTGAGATCGGCGAGATTCGACGGTTTGCCGCCAAGCCCTGCCGCGGACTGTGGGTTGCCCGCATTCTCTAAGTCATTCAGCTCTTTCAGAATCTTGTCATTTTCTTCGCAGGCCTTCAAACCGCCTTTGCTCTCCACGACCTTCATCATGTCCTTTTGCTCCGCCGACACAAACTGCTGGAACGTCCGCATCATCATGTCCATCTTCGCGGACATCTCCTGCGTCGTCTTGTCGACATCGCCCAGAGTCTTGTTGGCCGCATCAACACCGAGGGCAGTATGGATACTCAGCGCAAACTCGAACTCAGCCCGACGCTTGGTGAAGACACCGCAAAACTTGACAAGTCGTGTCTCCCAAATCGGCCCCTTCAGGACTTTTACTGCGCAAAGAAGTGGGTCTCGCGGAAATGTGATGAAATGAAAGAGGTACCGACCGACGAGCTTCTTCTTCGAGTATACATCGCAGGCGCAAGCGCACAACTTGATATCTTCCGATGTGCGTGCAATTAAAGCCTCCAGCCGGCCTTTTACGGTGGTGCCATCCGGTGCCACCTTGTCGACATCTTGGATGTTTCCAAGCCTGCACGACGTGAAAAAAAGCACGCAACAGTTTGTCTGCAACTCACTGCACAAGAACGGCCATCATATCCCTCATCTCAACGTGCAGGGCAATTATCTGAATGGCCATTGTCGGCTAGATTGGCAATGAAGAAGGGGAGAGCGCGCCTTCTTGTCGTTCTCTCGCCGTTTCATCTCAAGAGCCCAGACGGCCTGAAGCGACGGTCAGACAAAATGGAGCACACGTCCATCAAAAGGCCTTGCCTGGAAAGTCAAGACCGCAACTGCGTAGAACGCGGTTAGCTCTTCTCTAGTGAAACGGAGCGACCAGATTTACCTCCGACTGAACAGTTCAGCTTCCAGTCAAACGGGAACGAAAATGGTGGCACTCACTGAAAGGATGCAGTTTGGCCACTTCGCCCAGCGCGTTCATCAGGACCTGGCTACCCTCCAGGAAAGTGTTTACCCCTTCTTCGATGGCCTCGATACCGCCTGCAGCCTCGACTACGACCATGGAAACGCCGGCCACGAGTAGGGCGCCGTCGCGCAACCGATCCTTCGCCTTATTGTCCTTCTCCCTTGACACCAAATCGCCATCGGAATCAATCGCAGGTGGGGGCCGTCGGGTCGAGTATTTGACGATTGGAGGGACATGCTGGAGCGGCAATTCTGTGTCGCTCATGTAGGGTCTTGGAACGGCCCATGGATATGGACCGCCCGGTGTCGGTGTTGTAGGAGGTGTTTGATTAGATTTCGAATATGGAGGCGTTATGGGGTAGTATCCATTGCTGCTATAGCCTGTTTTCGGTGGTGGCAAAGGCGGTGCTACATCTTGTGGCTGCCCCTGCCCAGACTCGGATAGATCGTCACCCCGTAGATTCTTGCGACTAAGGCGCTTAAGCAGTCGAGGAATGGACATGGAAAGGGAGCGCAGCAAGACTCATGGTCGCCGCGGAGGTCTGCATCATTGAACCCTTTCCCCATATCACTGCCAACTTGAATTGCATCAGGGCATTGACAGCGATAAACCGCGCTTATGTAGGCCTATGCTGAGGCTCTTGAATTGCTGTCGCTAGTAGGAGCTACCACCTTCATAACGCAGAAAATGCGACCAGGAATCCAAGGACCGAGTTTAAGGAAACCGAAAGTAGAGCCTCGGCGCTACCCGGGACCGAAGTCCGGGCCGCACTCAAGCACAGCCACAATATCAATATTTTAGAACGTTCGCCTGAAATCAACCAGAAATGCTCTGGAGTCCAGCTCGAGCGATTAAAGGGGTGCTCAATTCTTCCGTCGGTCGCGTCGTTCGTTCGAAATAAATACAATATTTGTTTGAAACAAATATAAATTTCAAACTCCGCTTGTCCTACCGTTTCGTCTCTCTTGCGCCTGCCGTATGCCTCGAACAACCAAAGGCAGGCATGGCATATTCTGACCTCCTGTTTTTTTCTGAGAACCTTCTGGCCATATTTCTCAAACTTGAGGCAGAGAATCCGCAGACTCGGAGTCCAGACCTGTTAACAGATGATGTATCGGGAGTTTTCAATCTGGCGGGGCCAGGGACATAAATGCATATTTCTGAAAACCAGACAAGCCTATGGGAGTAGTTTTGGTGGTGCAAGACTGAGAGAGTCACTGAAGAGCTGGAAGGTTGGACGGCTGCCGGGCGGAGTTTGAAATTTCTATTTGTTTCGAATAAATATTGTATTTATATCCAACGAACGACGCGACCGACGGAAGAATTGAGCACCCCTTAAACCAATTTTGATGCAAGGGATTGCGTGGAAAGTTTCATGAACACAAGACACACATCCGGAGGCATTTCCAAGTTCTTTTCAGTTTCAACTTAAACTTCAACCTCCGGGTTGAAGTTTAAGTTGAATTCAACACAGGGAAATTCCCGTGCCGTTCGTCTCATCCGGTCATCTCAATCGCCACCTACCAGTGACCTTGGCTGTAGGGTGTACTCTAGCGGTTACAATTCAGGAGGAATTATAGAGGTTGGGTTAGGGACCCAACCCGGACACGGAGCGTTGCACGACGTCGACATGGTGTTGAATGTGATTCGAAGTCGGAATAACAAAATTAGCCGGCACCAAGCTCGCATAGCTCTGCACGCCGGGCTGACAATTGCGGAGCCTTCCAAACTCCCCTGCATTATGTGTTCCAACTGCGTTCTGCGAGCGTTGCGAGCTTTGACATGGAATCGTCGCTGAATGCCTCATAGATGTCTGGATGTTTTATAGGGACATATCTATGTTTTTTCTCAATTTCTTGACTGCAAGAGGTTCATCCTGGTTGAAATTCTCCATTCCGATTTTGTCAAGAAAGTATCATACATAGGTGGGGTCTGATCGTTGATGGCTCCTTCTGCCCGTTCGGAATTCTCACTCGCCCGACTTTCGAGTCCTAAACTGCATACGCTGGCGGAAATGCCTTCCCATCGCACATGCTGAGCGTCAACGTGGCTAACTCCACCCCATTCATTGTGCGGAGGTTCAACGCCATATCCTTTGCCCCAGGGTCGGCGAATCGCGCCCGGAGCGAAACCCCGCAGACTTTGCAGAACCCGTGGTACACCGTCCCCTCGGCGAACGTGTACTCGACCATCGAGTCCGATCCCTTGAACGTGACGTCACTCACGGGGGGGTATATCCAGACCGCGGCATCCTGTTCCGTCGTCGTGAATACCCAGGTGAATCAATCCGCCAGGAGGAACTTACCCTGTAGCAGATGCTGCAGTTGCACCACCTCCCTTTGGTGATTTTTTCCGGGGCGAGCAGCGAATAGGCGACGGCACCACAGTGGCAGTGGCCGGTGTATTCCGTCATTCCTTCGGGGACGGGGCCTGGGGCGAGCGGCTCCGGGGCCTGATACAAAGGTTCCGTGGCAGCGCCGTTGCTAGTGACCACCGTCAGGGCCTCGCCATCCACATCTGTGAGCGCTCGGATCTGTGAGGGTCGAAGCTGTTAGCCTGGCGTCCCCGTGGAACCCGTGCCATCACGTACGTTAATCCCGACGGACGGTCCACCGACGTTGAGCATGCGCGCCATCACGGACGTTCCGCACGTAGGACAGAACTGAGAATGTAGTCAGCGCTTCAACTCGGAAACGGCGGCTTGAGGACTGACCTTGTGCGCCATAGTGTGTTTGCCGAACTGATAGGTCTTCAATGTGCTGTCTTCGTCGCCTTTCACGACCACAAAGTCCTCTTTGCTGGCTGGAAACGCCCACAAATAGCCGTTCTATGTACAGGTGAGTTGTGAATGAGATCCTTCAAGGACGAGGAAAAGCGACAGACTCGGGCACAGATGCTGCAGTTGCACGCAAACGCCTGTTTGATCTCAGGAGCCTTGAAGGTGAACTTGAACGCCCCACAATGGCAATTCCCGCGATAATCGATGAGCTGCGCTGGTTCTGTAGAGTCAGACATGGGCGTTCGGGTAAGAGCGACCTGATGATCGTCCAGCCTTTGTAAGCCTTTGTAGTGACGCCCAGCTGGTCATTTCGCCGTGAGTCATCTCTAAGCGAGCCTCGCGTCCTGATAGCCATCGAAGCCCTGGTAACCGCGGTTCCGAGACGCCACGATTAGACTCAATGCGGCTTTTCTGCGATTCCGTTCGAACAAAGCGTGACTTTCACGTGATCGCGTGAGACGACTGCACTGCCACTCGCTTTGACCAGCAATAAAACTTCAAAGAGGTTGATTGATTTTGTGCTTAAATTTTGCTTCAGCCCATACGGCTGAATGATTCTTAACGATGTACATTCAGACTTGGTTCAAAATTGGTTCAAAAGCAGAAGAGGTAGGGCGGCGTCGGTGAAATTATTGGCCGCCTCCCTATACCAGATCTTATCTCCTAGTAGGGAAAACTCCCGTTTATCCATCACTCGAGCATCTGAGTCCCAAGTTCGCCAACCTACTTTGACTTGGGTGAGAAAGAATTGGAATGAGATCAGTACTGTGCAAGATGCTGATATACAAGTCTGAATCATCCCAGTCGTTAAGTCATTATTCTGGAGAGAACCGGTCGGTTTGAACCGCGTGCGAACAAGAAGAATTGCGCACTATGCGATGCAGAAGGCGTTGCGCTCAAGTGTGCATTAGAGGACTGCGTAGGAACCGCTGTGCTCACCCGACCGGAGGGCTTGACACTTAGCGATCCCACAGGGTTCGAAGCCAACACGGTCGCCGCAGACGAATTATCAAAATGAAAAGTCTCCGCCTTGATTCGTGCTGACGTACTGGCGGGTTGATCTTGACTGTGAAGGGTTAATGCCCCGTTATGAGAGTTGAAAGGGAGCAAGAAGAACTGGTCCAAGATCCGGTGCGCCAGTTTTTCTGCGCTTGGGGCATCCGGGGACTGTGTGTGATTCGAAAAAGAAATTTATCAATGGAGAGAGGGGACGTATTGGTCTGCATCCGGGTCGCATCGAGCGCGGCGCAGGTGCCAGTCGCGCCGTCGCGGCGGAGCAGGGCGGATTCAGAGACATTCCCGAGGACGGTGCCTTTGCTGCCGTATACCTGCACAACGCTGCCGTTAAGGTCGAAGCCGAGGATGGTCGTTTCGGCGGGAAGGCCGACCGCCCCAGGGAAAGGAGCCGGGGACGCACACACAAGGAGGGGAAGAGAAGCAAACAGGGCAGAAAAAGGGTACGCCAACCGTATCGTGAAAGAAATAAAGGATTGGAGCTTGAGGTATCGAGGGGATCTGGCGGTCAGCACCAGGTGAGGTTGAATGAATTTTGTACGCCCGTATTTATAGGATTACACTGCGTGTTTCCAAATGTAACTGTTGGGATATCTAGAGTCCTAGGTAGTCGGTGTAGGCACTGCTTCGAATTGGTTGCTAGAAAAGGGTTCTTGCCATGACGAGATTGATCGTCGAGATCCAAGAATGTTCTCTAGCGCCAGTATTTACTCGGAAATGTCTGGACCTAGACCTCGAGCAAGATGAGACCGAGCCAAAGATCAGGCGGCCGAGATATTGATTGGTGTTGGTGCAACGTTGCCTGTTGGACGCCCGGTTGAGAGTAAAAGGCGGTAGAAGTCCCGTAGACAGAGGCTCCAGATGAAGCTCGTAACCTGCAGCTTCAAATCAGCAGCAACTCCATCGCAGTATCTTGATTCGACGAGATTTCGCTGGGAGCCTTGTTGGTTTATATAGGTGTGAATGAGTGTCTTCAAAAAAATAAAAAGTCGGTTTTGCGAGACTAACTTGGTGAAGACTTGCCTGTTGGAGAACAAACATAAAATTTGAAGGCAAGGGCGCGAGCTCAATTACTGTCGAGGTGGTGACAAGATTGCGACCGACTCAGACGACGAAGCAGGATCGGAATGGAGGCCACATTAAGTAGCGGTGCGTTACAGCAGGGTCATAGAAGAAGACTGGAGAAAGGCGAATTACCTGGTACCGCCACATACCCTACAGGACCAGCCCTATGCCGGCCGTTTGCCTACTTTTTCCATGCTCTCACCGTGCTGTATACGTATGCGTGTCTTTCTCAAGGTGTGGTAGGCGTCTACCTTGCGGCTATCCTCGGTGAGCCACGCGGAGAGGAGAGTAAAAGCCAGATTGGAACCTTTGAACACCCGCCGTTTGATTTTTTTTTGCATCGGCATTTTCGCTCGAATTCTTACCGTAAACGGATTTTGACTGTCAGGCCTCCAGAAAATGTCCGGAACAAATCGTATGATTCGGATCAACCCGCCAGCCTTATGTCGTGATCGCACATGGTGCAATTCTCTTGTTTTTTGCCTTTCCCCTTCCTCCTCCCCCGCAAAAGCAAATCTTTGCCGAGACCTTAGGCTACAATGAGATCCACATTTGCATCCCTCCTGGTTGTGGCCTCTTTCCTCGCCGCCGCGACTGCCCAAACCGCGCTCGTCATCAATACCCCGGGCCCGTACGTCCCATTTATGTATCCCGCCATGATCCATGATTCTTATCTCTTTTGTAGGACTCCGCCAGGTAAAGGGGTTCCGTATGTTTGTTTTTCCGTGAACTAAAGTCTCTGTAGTCACCTGTGAACCCACTCAGCTCACATTCGGTGGAGGAACTCGTACGTCTCGAGCCGTTCTTCTTGCTACGTTCATTTAGCCTTTTTGTGGTGAACAGCTCCCTACTTCATTGTGCGTAATTCTCTTTTGTTGTCGGCATCACTCTAACTTGAACTTTATAGAAGTGCGTCTATGTTATTTCTCCCTTCGGGATCCGCTGATCAATTTGGGCAGCCTGGTTGACGGCGACGACCTCAGCAACATCATCATCGCATTCGGACAGTTCTCGAACACGTCCTTCACCTGGAACGTCAGGGAACCTGCTGGTACGCTTCTAGATAGCCCTCATATCGTGATTTAATCTTCATTAACTTTTCGCAGACGAAAACTTGATACTCACCATCAGGGACCAGACCGGTCAACTCCAGAACTCTGCCAAGTTCACCATCGGCGAAGGCGGTACGCCCTCCCACCTCTACATGCACGACGACCCTGACACCATCCGCAGGCTCCACCGACTGCTTGACCACCTCCAGCAGCGCCTCGACAGGTAGCTCTACCCGCTCCGCCAGTGCCTCTTCGACCTCCGTGTCCGTATCGACGACGAGGTCAGTCAGCGTCAGCGTCAGCACCACCACCACCAGCACCAGCACCACCCCCGCGCCCACCGTCTCGTCGTCTGCCCCGGTCTCGGTCTCGTCGGTCACAAAGCCGTAAGCCTCCCATCTCTCCCGTGTACCGCGCTGACACCCCCCAGTGCATCGTCCAGCGCGCCAGTTTCCTTCAGCGCGCCCGTGTCCAGCGCGCCGTCCTCGTCCGCTCCCGCCAGCGGCGCCATGCCCACCGGCGTTCCCGCCGCCGCTGCCGCCGCCGCCATCGGTGCAGTCTTCGCCGCCCTCCTCTGATCGTCCCCGCCCCGACCTCCCCGCCCCGACCGTTACCTTTCGCTACCCCGACTACCGGCTCACCACCCGAGAGCCACCACGAACTCTTATACCTACCATCTACCTATATCTCGTCTTTCCGGTTCTGTCATACGTAATAGTGACTTTTCTGTGGCGCCTTCGACGGCGTCTTATACCTGAGCGTACATTTAGCGTAGCGTTTGTACGGTTGTGTTTTACTGGTGCAGTTCATTTGAAGGTTTTTTTTGGTCCATATCGTATGTTGTAGACGCAAGGCGGCAATAATCGAGAGTTGATCTAAATCGGGGCGGTCAAAGCGTGTAAATTTGCTTTTGGATACGTCATCTGATGCCCGGTAGGCGTTCCCGGCGAAGCCATGGCGACGTAGCGTTAAGAAGTTGAGTCCCAACCTCGTCGCAGTCTAGTGCCTCCGAGTCCGAGAGACTTTGAGCTCTTGAGAGTTCGGTAAGAATAGAGCCAGGTGTGTCCCCGACTCCCCGTCATCGACCCCAGCCGCGTCAACTGGCCAATCGATAACTTGGGCTTGGGAGGCGTCAAAGAAGAGCGGAGATTGTGAATCTGGCGCAAGTTCCAGTGCACTGCAGTGATGAATAACTTATCGGAAGTTCGTTTGATCCATCGCGGTCCCAAAACCAACTGCATCGTGAGGGTTGAAGTAGCATGAGAGTCAAGACTTGGTACTGAGCAAGTCCAGAGCAAGTCACGAGCTCGCGTCGCGTCAACAACGCCAAACAACCTCCTCCCGTTAATCCAACGTTAGTCCCTCCCCGAGGTGTTGGAAACTTGGATAATATTCTCTACAAGCGCGATGCTGCCGTCCAGCAGTTCGGGCCTTTCAGCTCACTCGAACCTGTCCCAGCGACCCACATCTGCCCTGTCCCACAGACCACCATCCAGTGCTTCCCATAGACCCTTATCGAGCGCATCCCAACGCCCACCATCTAGCTTGTCATCTCGGCCTTTATCCAGCGCGAGCGCACGCCCGATTTCACGAATTTCTCAGCGCCCGCATTCGCGACATGCCCGCTCGAGGCTCCTACCTCTCTGCCAGACGCTGGTCTCACACCTCACGGGCATGAATGAGGGTGATGATGTCGCATTCCAAACTGCGGTGGAATATGCTGTCAAAAACTTGGAGAGCACAACGATAACAAAGGCTGCGACAGGCGTGGATATGGGAGTTATTGACCGCCAAGTTCACGGGTGCGCACACCCGCGCAATTTATACCCTGTTCAACTCACAAATTTCAGCCATACGCAGAAGGCCCGTATCAATTCCCGCGACACGCTTGCAGAAGCCCTGCAGACGTCGTATCGACGGCTCAAGCACCAGGCTGGCCAGGAAAAGGATTTGGATCAGGAAATAAAGGTGCACCATGTGTAGCTCGCGGCGATATGTATCTGACACGCCCAGATGTCTCGTCTTCCAGACCACCTGCAGTTTCTGGTGAGTGCGCGACACTCCTCGGTTTATTCTCAGCTCACCGCCTCGTAGATGACACTTTCCGCCGCTGCTTCGCCAGCCACACTCGCCTACGCTGACTCCTACCTCGAGGCCATAAAAAACCCACCACCACCGCCGCCCGGGCTCACCTGGGCCGACATCTTTGGAGACGAGCCCCTCGAAGGGGAGAGCAGCGGCAGCAGCAGCGCGTCCCTCTCCCCACTCAACTCGGACGACTTGGAGCTCGACGACGACGACGACGATGATGACGACTCCTTCTCCTCGCTCGACGCTCAAGACGACGTACCCGATGCTCCGATGCGCGAACCGAGTCGGCCGCCGCACACTTACGCGCACCGGAGGGAGTTTGAGCAGCTGCAGGCGCGGCAGTACTGGAGGGACGACCACGTGTGGCGTGGTGATTCCAAGGGAAAGGCCCGAGCGTTTGATCTCGGGGACGCGTCGACACTCGGTGAGCATTCTGCGAACACGATGGGATTTCTGTTGACTGGAATTAGGACCCACCCTTCAAAGGGCTCTAGCACACAAACGAGGGAGCCTGGGGGCTGTGGAAATGCAGCGCGAGGTGAGGATGACACCCCCATTGAACACCCCTCGTTAACCACCCCCCAGAGGTACCTCGACGAGCAGGATGCGGTCAGGGAGATCCTGATGGCACTGCAAGGGCGCAAAAACATAATGCTCGCGTTCATAGACGGTTCTTACAAGGTATACAAACACACATCCGCTCCGCTATCGACTAAGCCTTTCCCAGGAAACCCATTCGACGCCCAAGCTGATCCATCTTTCACTCACGTCGCAGTCCTCGCTCATCTCGACGCTCGCGCAAACTGCGACGACCGCACAGCAATTGCGGGCGTTTGTGGGCTTCGTTTTTTCTGCCTCGTCCTCGCAATGGAACCAGTCCCGCGCGGCGCAGACCCGGGCGCCTCGGATAACACGCACGCTCGAAGCCTTCGCAGACGCGGTCGACGCGGAGCTCCGTCTACTCGACAGATGGTGTGCCGCGCGGGAGGAAGCCATATGCCGCCTGCGCTCAGGCGGTGCCCCCGCCGGCACGAAACTCGTCGTGAGCCTCCTGAGCACCCACAAGGCGCTCCAGGATGGGTTCGAGGACGGGCTGGAGGTCCTCCTCGACGTCGTGCGCGCCATCTCCGTATACGAGTACCGGCGGTACGCGCTGCTCCCCCGACCGCCGGCGGCGCTGAGCGCCCTCCTGCTCGACACGCTGCTGCAGAAGGTCCAGATGCATCGGGAGCGCGGGGACGGGCGCGTCACCGCCGATATGCTCATGCGCGTCTTCGTCGTGTGCGCGGAGCCGGTGTGGGGGATGGTCGGGCGGTGGCTAAAGGTCGGCATGGGCTTGGGATCGGGGATGGGGGTAGGTCAGGGCGAGGACCTGGACGACGAGTTTTTCATTGAAGGCAGCGGCCTCGCCGTCGGGTTGGCCGGGCTCGGACTCGGTATCGGTCTCTTGGATCCAGAATTTTGGGCGGAGGGCTATGTTTTGCGGGATGGTGTCGTGCGGGATGACGACGACGACGACGACGTGGATGACTACGGCGGCCGGAACGCAAGGGCCATCCCCTCGTTTTTGGAGCACGTTGCGATACCCGTACTAGCGTCTGGGAAGGCCGTCGGTCTGCTGAGGGCTCTCGGCGTCCCGCCTGCTGTTGACGGACCTACTTCCTTGCGCCACTGGCGCTCCTTTGGCGCCCTACTCGCCTCCGGCACCGCCTCAGACCAGTCGGCTACGACGAAGCAACTTTCGTCGGTCTCGGTCGACACTCTGTCCCAGCTCGTGTACGAAGAACTGGCTCCCCATTGCGAAGCAACCGGAGCCCTGCTCGGTCGCATATTGGTGGAAGAGTGCGAGCTGCTCCGCCACCTTTCCTCGGTGGAGGACCTGTTCCTCATGCGGCGGGGAGACGCGATGAGTAACTTCACCGATGTTTTGTTCGCCAAGGCATGTGTATCTGCGCGAGGCGAACGCACGGACTGACCGTATTTCAGATGGATAGCCAACAGCCTTGGGGCGACTTTCACTTCCTGAATACCGCCTTCCGCGATGTCGTCGAGGCGGGCACGAGCACCGGTGCCAAGGAATGGGTGCAGCCCTCCCTCGTCCGGCTGTCTTACCGCGGATCCAAGGACGGAGGCAAGGCCGTCAGCCGAACCGTCAAAGCCATTAGCGGACTCCTCGTAGAATACGCCGTCCCATTCCCCATCGCGTATATCTTCTCGCCGCGTATTTTGCAGGTGTACGGCGAGGTATTCGTGTTTCTGCTCCAGATCCGGCGGGCGAAGAGCATGTTGGAGCGGATTCTGGTGCGAGGTGGAGCCGGGAGAGATGGGAATCTGGGGAACGAGTTGAAGGCGTTTTATGCCATCAGGAGTCGCCTGAGCTGGTTTATCAAGTACGTCCGTCTAGGTTCCTGGAAGACTCGTGTTGATTGCGGGGACAGTACCATGTTAAATTTCCTGACGACATACGTATGTCAGACCACTACATGAGCTTTATTCTGTGATTGCTGATCCTGAACGAAGGTTATCCATACACAAGTGCTCAAGTTCCACGACGCTTTTAATAAGGCTAAATCGCTAGACGAGATGATTCAGTTACATGACGAGCAGTGAGTGATTTGTATAACCCGATTCACTGGCGTTTATTCATTCCCTCCAGCATTGAGCGAATCCGTGGGCGATGTCTCCTGCAGGCCAACGTATGTCTTGTCTCTTGTTCGTCCTCCTCAGTGTGTCTTAATAGCCAAAAAGACTTCTGCACTCCACCGAGCGATTATATCGATTCTCGACATGTCCCTGCACTTCTGTGAGATCTTCGTCACAACAGCGGGAGACACAACCGTCACCCACGACGTTTCCCGCATCTCGATCGTCTCAAAACGCCATCGGAGCCGCCGGCTGCGCGCGCAGCGCAAAAACGTCGTCAGCTTCTCGCAAGTGGTGCAAGACTCAGACGAAAGCTCGGACGACGACGAGGTCGCGGTGGACGGGGACGGGGACGGGGACGAAAATGACGAGGAAGGACATGCGACGACGGACCCCTCGTTCTCGATGGCGGCGTCCGTGACCTCGTTCGAGGACGGATACAGCCGCGTTGACAAGATGTCGGCAGAGCTCGATGGGCTCGTGCGGTTTGTGCGGCGAGGAGTCGAGAGCCTTGCTGGGGGTACAGGCGACGCGGCGTCCTCGTTCAGCGTGCTGTCGTTCGCGTTGGAAGATTGGGACTTGTGAGAGGCGACGGGCGTTGGGGGATTTACAGCACATGATGCATGCAGTTGTCAATTATTCGTCGTATGTAACCGTTGGGATTTTTCGGGCATGCAGCGGAATTCGAGACGCGGGAATCCAATTCGGCAGGCCCTGGATCTCGCCGCGGCCCCAGCCACTCCCGACGGCGCCGTCCACCCGACGCGGTGCCAGGATTCGCATTGGACGGGGAGTACATATATACTGTTCGCCGCTACTCACGAAGCGCACGGTCGGGGACACGGCGACGCTCGCGAAATTGGCGCGCGGTAGGGATGTGCACAAATGGCATTGGAATAGCAAATATTGTTACAAATGAAACGCAGCTATTTTTTCCTTGGGAAGTTTAAGCGCGACGGGTACTCGTCTCGGAAGGTGTATCTGAACAACACCATGTCATAGGCGTCGGGCTGCGTAATCCGGTAGTTGGACGTAGCGACTCCCCGGCGCGCAGATTCAATGCTGATGAGCGGGAGATCATCGAGCAGCGCCAGGCGCCTGGACACGCTGGACGGGAAGATCATAGCGTCCCCTGCGCGCGCCGCGGAGGACCCACTCGCAGCCCCACGGCACAGAAGCTAATGGGAGGCGCAGCTCTTCCTGCTGCAAATGCCCGATTACCTCCCAGCGCGGCGGGACTGCACCTCGCCACACCGCGCGACGAAGTCTGCGAAGGCCGCCTGAGGATCCCAGGCAAACTCCCGCTCCGGTATATTCCTCAAGATCAAGGTGGGGGGTCGGCTCCGCCGGGGGGTCGAGATGGCGGCAGCATATTTCACATGTGGAGGAGGCTTTCACCACGGCGTCGCACAAGGCGTTGTAGGCGCGGAGCAGATCGAGGAGGGGGGCACGGTGGTCGGTATATGGGCTGGGCGGCCGTCAACTGCGTACGCGATTCGGTTCCAGAGTGTCTTCATGTCGGAACATGCTTCGTCTCCTGCGTTATTCAAATCGTTGAAAAAGTGCAGCAGCGGGTGAGTGGCTTCGGAGTAGGAGGTGTTTCGGGGTGAGCGCATCGACGAAAGAGAAGAAGAGAGCACACAAGAGTCCAGCGAAGGCCTTAAACTAAAGGGCATTTGAACTTCAACTTGAAGGCTTTAGTTGCACTGCCGTGGCCAATGGCTTTTTCGGACCGAAACACAACGTCCAAACATGTCTTCCTGTTTGGAAAGATTTTCCCAACCATAGTAAAAATCAAACCCAAAAGATTGTGTCTTACGCGGATGTTCTGGTCCAAAATATCTGCAAAACATGATACACTTTCGGTTATGAAACATCCATCCAAAAATGCTGATTTTTTAATCCCTTTCGCGAAGCGGAACAGACTCCTTTTTGAGGTCGAAACATAGGAAGAACAAAGGAAGCTCCTTTGTTCCTTCTCTTTGTGGGTCCCAAACAGAGTTCTTTTCTGGTATAGAAAACTTTACAAAGATACTCAATTTTCGTGGAAGCTTTTGAAGGCCAAACAGACGGCTTTTTCAGCGTACGTTTGGTAGATGAAAATGCACCAAAAAGACATGGTTTTTGTGTCTGTGTTCCGAAGGCCAGTGAAAATATACTCGAAAAACAAGACATGTTTGGACGTGATTTTTAGGTCCCAAAAATCCATCGGCCACGGCAGTGTTGCGAGCAGAGGTGATGGATCTCTGGCCCCCTCGTGGGAAGGATCAATGATGGCGGTGACTTTAGCGCCAACCGTCAACCATTAACTCACCAGTTCACTTTGCGCTACCGCTTGTGTCCAATGTCAGTGCCATTCCGAGGGATGTATATATATAAGCCCTCGAAGGGGTCGTCGAATCATGGCTCTCTTGTATGTTTTTTTTGAGGTCGGTGCCACCCTCTTCCGAGTCTCACCCCCTGACTAGCACGCTGGCCCGTCCTCCCTGCTCGACGTCTTCGATGACCTGGCCTACGTAGTGGCAGACGCATGTTCCGACGTGTATGGTCTCGCTTCCCGGATCGCGGCTACCATAACCCTTAAACAGTGGGCACGCGTACCCACCCCCATCCTCTACAAAGTGTTCCCCGCGTACGGCGCCGTGTTTACCGCTGTCCGGAAAGCCCTCACCGCATGCCAACTCTACCTGTACTGCTGCCAGGGTATTTTGGACCCCACAGTAGAACTGAAGGGCACGGCAGCTCGCTCCCGGGACGTCGACCCCCCGTCCGCCTTGGCGGACTTCGCGGCGCTGTGTGGAGCGATGCGGCCAGCATTGCCGAGGCGCGCGCGCGCTGGGACGATGTCGGTGACTTGCTGACGCAGGAGCTGCGAACTTCCCTGGAGATGCCGTGGGCTTGGGAGTGGGCGTTCCGCGTTGGGACGGCTGTTTCCTTTGATTGCCTTACGTCCAGGCGCATGGCTCTGCTCGAGGACCTCCCACTCATTATGATGGATGGTCGGTGGCACCTCCGCCAGCTTGGGGATCTTTTGAAGCCCCTGGGGAATTGTGTCGCAGAGATCGAGTCTGCGAGGGTGCAACTTGAAGGAACTTTATCCCACCACAAACTGTGCCAAAGAATAACCGCCGCCCTCGCGCAAATGTATCAACTACAACTCGCTTTCATCTCATACGCATCAAACATGGACAAGCTCCCTAAGTATGCGTTTTAACCAACTAGCGAGCTACAGTCCGATTTATTATTTTACACATCAACTATCCTTGTAATTATAATTGTAGCTTCAGATCTACATCGTGTACAGATTTACACAAGGCAGCCCAGAGCAAACCGTTTTCCAGCGCTTCGGGGTCGCGGTCGCACTCTAAACTTGAAGGTAAGATTCGGTCCACTCACACTATTATTATTCTTCAATTCATCCAAAATCCGAGGCCGAAACCGATGGCTGGACGATGTACATGTAAACGTTCAGTACACTTACCCATCTCCATCCACCGACCTCATCTATACTAATAACAGCTCTCAATGAATTAATTTCCGGCACTCGGGCATCTCGGACATGTTGACTTGGGCCTATAATCGTCGTATGAATCGACTTCTCGAGGAGTCTGAGCCCCATTGACAGGTCTCTTGCACTTGAGTCTTTAGAGTATGGGATCAGGTACGTCCCTCAGGCTCTACCAGCATTAACTTTATCCAATACTGCTTCACAGATCCACGATGTTGATTTCCCGGCGAGGTTAAGATTTCTTTGAATTCGAACTTGATTGCACACGATTGAAGTTGTAGCGTACGTCTCTGATTGCCTTCAGTTGTACATGATTGAATCCTCGGCGCTCGCTGAGAATATATATATGGAGCAAGTTGATTTCCGGTTGCACGTTTTTCCTTTACCGGACAGGTAACTATTTATTTCCGCTGAGTGCCTTGCTCGAAGCCCGGAGTCTCAACGCTCACATGTCTCGTTCTTCAAGCTTCAAGTTAAAGCCAACGTGTGATGCTGATTTCATCTCCTGTCCTCACTTTAGTGACGCATGTCGACCCGAACAGTCATCATCCGAATTCCCTCCCGCAACTAGACAGGCCAAGCGCATGGTGCAATACCCGTTCAGCAGTAGTTTATAATTTCTTTCTGCGCACGCCAAAGAGAAAAAAACTACATACCTTGCAGGATCCGTTTTTCTTGCTTGGTTTTTTTTGTGGGGACCTCTGCGGGAACACATAGACTTTTCCCTCTCCTTCTCCATTCGTGATATGAACAGGCTGGCAGTGCAATACAGTATTCTCAATTCGCACATGCAGTGTAGATCTAGAGACATCAGAACATTCATCCAAAAATACCCACAGAGGCTCCCTTCGGAAGCTTCCTCCATGGAGGATATCCCACTCTAGTCATCTGGGACAAGGAACCATTCTCTCCAACCTTGACGTCCATGGAACGCGGTATCCTCCGGAGTCCTTCCCTCAGGGCACACAATTGACTCGATTACGCGGCAATCTATCATTTCACTGCTATCTTCTGGACCATGAGGTTCAGCGTTGGACTCGTTCTCGCGGCGGGGCTCTCTGCCAGCGCGCTCGACCAGTGGCCTGTCAGCGTCGGGCACTCGCAGAGAGTGTCACCACCGTCGCGGGAGCTGCAATGGGGCGACATCAATGTTATCGCTACTACCGACACTCACGGCTGGTCAGTTTTGCGCCCTTCATATCCTCAGGAAGATACTCATCCATCCTTATTCAGGCTCCTAGGCCACACGAAAGAGTCGCCCCCGGAACCTAACTATAGGTACGTGCAGCGTGAATCGCAGAGTGGACAGGGATTGACTGGATCAGCGGCAACTGGGGCGACTACTCGGCGTTCGTGACCCATATGAAGGAGTTGGCGGTGGTCAGTCGAGCGGACGCGCCGAAAGCCTGCATTGACGCGTAGACCACAGGAAAAGGACGTCGATCTGCTTTTGGTCGACTCGGGCGACTTGCACGATGGTAGGTATTTGTGCCTGGCGCGCACCAGCTGTTAACGTCGAACGGCAGGGACGGGCTTGACGGATGGGTTCCCGGCTGGAGGGGTAGATGCTCAGGATGTGCGTTCGCTGTGCTGCTCGCCATTTCCCGTCTAATTTATGTTGTAGGCCAACGAATTCTTCAAGCAGATACCGTACGACGTTCTGGCCATCGGCAAGTGCGTCGGCAGATGATTCTGGGTGTTGCGTTGCCCATAACCTCTTCCAGCCACGAACTATACACCTACGCCAACACTTTCGACATGTTCGTGCTCCGTTCCAGTCGTCCGCCCGTCATTAACCGCCCGACAGGCACATGAACTTCGGGCAGCATTACAAAGGCCGTTATCTCTCTTCGAACATCAACATTACCGTGTTCGACGCGAATAACCAGAGCGTCAGTGTTCCCGTCGGCAGTGCGTCCCCCCTCACCCTCATATTCGCACCCCTGACCCTCCCTAGGCCGCTTCCGCAAGTTCCAGACGCGAAAGTACGTCTCTCGGTGCTCTGAACCACGCATCCCCGGCTAACAGCGCGTAGAGGCCGCAGCGTCACGGCGTTCGGTCTACTCTTCGACTTTGCGGGCAGCGATGTCAACACGACGGTGCAGCGCTTGGAAGAGATGGTGCTCGAGCCATGGGTGCGCCCCCCCGCCCCGTCCCCTCCCCTCTCTAACTCTACCCTACCTCAGTTCACGGACGCAATCACGGACGCGCCCGATCTCTTCCTCCTCGTCGGGTGAGTTATCCCCGCCGTCCCAAAGCCAGTCTACTTACGTGTCGGCAGACATATGCCCGTCGCCCGCGATAGATGTATGTGTGTAGTCTCTGCGTTATGGCCCCGCTTATGTGTTGCTGCACAGGGCCCATTGTTTTCGCTGCCATTCGCGAGGTCCACCCCACGACGCCGATCCTGATTTTCGGCGGTACGCCTGCTCACTTTCCGCACGGCCTCGCGCTGAGCCCCCAATTTTTCAGGCCATGCGCATGTCCGAGACTGCCGTTAGTCCGCCTCTCGCTCCCGATAGCCGTCGCTTACCACGGGCTCAGTGCAGCTCGACGGGCGCTCGATGTCGCTCGCGAGCGGACGATACATGGAGACGCTTGGTCGGTGGTCTCCCCCGCACACGCTGTTCGAATCTGATGGGAAGGATTTCTAGGTTGGATGAGTACGCCTCGGGATGACTTATAATATTCTCAATTGACGCCGCGCCGTAACAGGCGTCGATCTGGACGACGACGATACTCGGGACCTCAATTTCAGCCGGCGGTACCTCGACGCCAATCTCGTTACATACCAGGTATGTTATTCGCTGTGCTCCGTGCTTCGTCTGATGATGGGCAGTACCACACAAACCGCACGAATTTGACGTTCGGCACGGCCGAGGGCCGGAATATCACCGAGGGCCTGCTAAAGCTCGCGGAGCGTTTTGGGCTAGGATTCCAGTACGGGGTTGCCCCGCGGGATTATAGCATGACGCGGTACGTCCTCATGCGCTTCCGGTCCATATATGCGTCTGATTCAGGCACAGTGCGCCGTACCCGTCGATCGACTCGATACTGACGCTCATCGTCGAGGAGGTGCGTGGCCTTTCTATCTATGTTGACAAAATAGGCTCACTCAGCTATGTCAGGCGACGCCCACGGTCCTCGCCATGAACACGTCGCGCGCGGGCATCCCTTCGCTGCTCATCATCAGCTCGGGCTCCCAGCGGTTCGACATCTTCAAGGGCCCGTTTACCAAGAACGACGAGCTCACCGCGTCGCCGTTCGTGAACGAGTACATCTACATCCCCGACGTACCGTTCGCGGCCGCGGTGCAGGTGCTTCCCGCGCTGAATCGCGCGGGCGCGGAGCGGCTGTGGTCTGGGGAGGAGGCGGCAGGCACGGGTGAGGACAAGCGGATGCGCATGTGGAGGGAGGAGCGGGATGTCGAGCGCGGGTATGTGGAGTGGTTGGAGGACATGCACCGCCGGTACCACGAGCGCGCACCAGCGGCTGCGCAAGGCGAATTGACCCCAGGCTACGTCACGACCGACGTGCGTCGTTTCTCTTCCTCCCTCAGTAAAGAAGCTACCTGCGGGAAACAGTCATGCCCGGGCGAGGGCGACGACGTCCCGCACGTTCCGCTGTCGGTGCACCAGATTCCGGACTTTATTGCATCGCGGACGCCGGACGTCGGGGGAGACCCCGCCGCCACGGTGGACCTCATCTTCGTCGATTTCATCCAGGCGCAGCTCATCCACACGCTCAACGAGGTGCAGACTGCGCGGGTGTATTCGCTGGCGGATGCGCTTGTGTACAGCCCCGCGATGACGAACGAGGTGCTGGGGATGTATGCACAGGTGGCGTGGAATTAGGGGAGCGCGGTGTGTTTTTTATCCATGCGCAGTGGAAGAGCTTTTTACGGACTGCCAGGTAGATTATAGATATGGATGCACCCTCACAGCAACGCCGTTTGGGGTTGAAATTGGCGCGCGGTTAAATATTGTTACAATTACCAGCTGTACGTAGCTACTTCTTCTCCCTTGGATGGTGCTGTGCCGTCAGCGGGTTGAGCCATTCCAGGCGCGACGGGAACTCGCGTAGGAAGGCGTATCTGAACAACGCCATCTCACGTGCGTCGGGCTGCGTAATCCGGTAGTTAGGCGCATCGACTCCCCGCGCAGATTCCATGCGTGTCATGGCACTCTCCAGGGCGGTAAACAGATAACTGAACTGACACAGGTGCCATCGCGCATCCGTGCTGATGAGTGGGAGGCCATCGAGCAGGGCCAGGCGCCTGGACGCGCTGGACGGGAAGATCGTGCGCGGAGGATCCACTCGCAGCCCCACGGCACCGAGGTCAATGAGAGGCGCAGCTCTTCCTGCAACAAATGCCCGATTACCTCCCAGCGCGCGACCACATCGGCGATGCGGGACTGCACCTCGCCACACCGTGCGACGAAGTCTGCGAAGGCCGCCTGAGGATCCCAGGCACACTCCCGCTCCGGCATATCCTCCAAGATCAAGATGGGGTCGGCTCCGCTGGGGGGTCGAGATGGCGGCAGTATATTTCACATTTGAAGAAGGCTTTCACTACGGCGGCCCACACGGCCTTGTAGGCGCGGAGCAGATCGAAGAGGAGGGGCACGGTGGTCGGTACATGGGTTGGGCGGCCGTCAACTGCGTACGCGATATGGTTCCATAGTGTCTTCATGTCGGAACATGCTTCGTTTCCTGTGTTATCCAAGTCCTCCAAAAAGTGCAGCAGCGGGTGAGTGGCTTTGGAGTCTCCGTTCTGTTTCGGGGTGAGGGCATCGACAAAAGAGACGAAGAGAACATACAACGGTCCAGCCAAAGGCCTCAAAATTTGGGCCCCGGGGAGTTGGAAGCCGAAAAAGCGCATGTGTCACGTGCCAGCGCCTCCTTGATTAAGCGACGCCGATCATTGTCATTTTGGGCTTGATATTTGTGATCTGGCGTAGTGACTCATGTCCGGAACAGCCTTCGAGGGAATTCCTCCCAAAATTCAAGTAATAGGACAACGCTGACGGTCAAGCACATTGGGAATCTCCCGTCCCTCCAAAAAATTAAGGTCGGGTCGAAAAGAGCGTGCAAAGCAGAAGGTTCAAGGCGGCCGCCGCAAGAATAAAGCGAATGCCGATCGGGCAAAATCATGGAGTATTCAATGTATGAGTGGCTTCATACCTATTAACGTAAATTTTCCGAGCTTTTTCATAGTGGAGGTCAGGATTGAGCGAGGATATCAATTTGCACTCGCCGTGTACGGACAATATGCCTCACCTGAGACTATGTGCGAAACTGCCCGGAGGGTTATTGTGCGTTGAATCCAGTATTGCCTGTCTGATGTTGATGTTTACTTACTTACTTGATTGACAGCAGATACGAAGCGGCTGGAACGGAGTGTAGAAGAACCGAGTGGTTCCTGAGCTAGTCCTGAGTTCACCATCTGAGCCTTTTAGAGCTCGGATGAGCGTTGAAGTGCCCCACGCTGACGGTGAAAGCACAGATGCAGAGAACAGGGATGATGGAGATTCCTATCCAGAGGACCATCTTGCAAAACATTTACATTGAGAAATCACGAACGACGAATATACGAACTTGTACCTGTATCTATCTACGTCCTGGATGTTTCCTCCATTGCATACTGGCGGACGCTTTTCAAACGCGAATATTAGAAACTGGCGTAGCGCGATCTGAGTCAATACATGTACCTCGAAATGGTTCGGAGTGTCTCTTTGGACTCGACGCTTCCTTTGACCACCCTCGCAGACTCGATCTGTGTTACTAAAATCTCCGGGGCGGTCCATAGTTCACTGAGCCTGTGGAGCTGCCACAGGGCATCCACCGTAAGGCGTGGTAGGTCATCGAGCAGAGCCAAGCGGTACGACGCACTGCACTAGAAGCCAGTAGCATGCCTAGCGCGGAGGATCCGCCCGCAGCCCCAAGGTACCACCAAAAAACGTCGCAACCCGTCCTGGTCCTCCCAGCGTGCGACCACGTCGGCGATTCGGGGGCGCACCCGGCACACAGAACGATGAAGGCTGCGAAGGCCGTCGGGGTATCCGAGTCCGGGTCGTGTGGCAGGCCTGGGACAGCAGGAAGCGGCTCCACCGTCGGGTCTAGAATATTTTCGCAGTGGTTGAGTACACCTGGTATGCGTGGGCTGCATTCCGCACGGCATCTGTCAAATCGCTGTAGGCGGAGTGCAGATTGTCGATGGCGACGATGACGACGGGGGGAGCTCGAGTTTCCACGAGACGGTACTTGAGCCCGCAAACTTTCCGATATGATTCGCTTCCAGTTTCCTTCAGGGCCTCAATAACCTCAACCATTAACTGGGAAGTGCGAGAGTCGTGGCAGCCGTACTGTACAGAGGGTAAACTGAGGAGGACTCCCGGCTCGATGAAGAGAAGACATATGCATAAGCTAGACATGGATGTCGACGACATTGGAAAGGATTATGTAGTCCTACCCCTATCAAGATGTCAACCCAAAACGGCTCAACAACGCCAAAGTATTGCCGTTTCGGGATCGATATCTGTGATCCGATCAATCGGCCCCTATGCTGCGGCGGAAGTGTGCATTCTAAACAACGACAGCTGGATAGAACAGCACAATTCCACTGGAATTTAGGTACCAAAACACAAACTACCAAATCGCTGGAGCTGGTGGAATCGTGGCTCTCTCGTTTGGATCTCTTTAAATCTGGTACTTGCCCTCTGACCCTTTAAACGGCCCACTGGCCCGTGCAGCCTACTGCAAGTCTTGGATGACCTGAAATGAGTGGGAAGAAAATCGCATCACGACATGGAGCGGCTCGGTCTCCGGAATGGATACTTCAATCGATGAACTTCAGAACCGGGACGCGTACCTCTTCCCATCCTTCACAAGCTGCTCTCCGCATATTCCGCTGCGCATGCCGCCATCTGGAAAGCTTTCTCAAAATGCACCATTTACCTGTACTGCTGCCACCATGTGCTGGACTCCACGTCGGAGGTACTGCCGTATGACCTCCGTGACCGAGAGTCTGATCCCTGACGGCCGTAGCATCCTTCATCGCACTCTGCGGCGAGGTGCACCCACGCACCGCCAACGCGGTCGCGTGATGGGAGTTGACCGTCCACTTGCTGCAGCACGAGCTGCGAAACGCCCAGGACACATTGCCGTGGGGCTGCGAGTAAATCTTCCGTGCTGGGACTGCTGTGTCCTTCGATTGCCTCACCTCCAGGCGCGTGGCGCTGCTCGAGGACCTGCCACGCCTTACGATGGATGCCCGATGGCAATTCCGCCAGCTCGAGGACCTCTGGTCGGTTCTTCAGGGTGCCGTAGCCTAGTTCGAGTTTGCGCGGGTAGATCGAGCAGCCTTGTCTGCCAAAATACTGCGCAGAATAAAAATCGTCAGCTTGCCAATGAGGGACACCAAGACCGCTTACCTCGGATATGAGTGGGACTGCTTAAACTCCGCAACTGGAAATATTCATGACTCTACTTGCAGTCCGATCATTTCCCAATATCCATCCCGGATTTCTATTACTTACTGTTCCCAATACTTGTCCGCCTCCTCATTAATCCGAGAGTCCTTGTAATTACAATTGTAACCACAACGTTCAGTCGCGCATCCGCAGCCAACTATGTGATAGACTGTGCGCATGTTTTCGTATAGCAGAGCAGAGCAGTTTAAAGAAAAAATGGTCCTATACGTGATTAATTAAGAAATATGCTAGTAGTGCCGTGAGTAAACCACCCGTGCCGAATGACTGCAGCGATCCTGCCGGGCGAGATGTATTCTTGAATTGGGGGCGGCCACGCATTCTTCCATCACTGTCACCGCTTTCATGGCTGTGAAGCACTTCAGCCGTAGATGAGGTTGATGGATGGGTGCACACCATCCCCAGTGTCCTGCGTCTCGATTTCGACGTCATAATTCTTGCCGCATCTTCCACAGAGATACTTCGCACACTGATAATGTTACGGCGTTCTAACCTGGGTTGCCTCCGACGCCGTTCTCGCGATCTTCACCCCCGCGAGGAGAAACCTGAAGTGAGAAGGACTCGCTTGTCGCTTGAGGACTTGGAATCCGGGTTTCGACACTTGACTTCGACGTCACAACCGCCACCTGCCGCATCTTTCCACAGAGATACGTCCGTGCAGTGATGATCTTACGGCGCTCGAACCTGGGTTTCTTCCGACGCCGTTCTCGCGATCTTCGCCCCGTGGGGAGAAACCTGAAGTGAAAAGGACTGGTCTGTCGCGTGAGGACTTGGGATCCGGGTTCGACGGCGTCCGGCTTGGAGTTTTTTGCGATGACATCGAGTAGACGCCATTTTTTCCCACAGGGCGCCTCGGAAGGCCGACACGGAGCTCGGACTGAATTGATTGTTTCACGGTCGGTTCCAAGTATCCTTGTGGGCTCCGACCCCATTCCTCCATCATGATGGCGCTGCCATGTCTGGCAACCGGAGGGATGAACTTGGGATTTCAAGCTGACGAGGGAATCTATATTGAGGTCTCCTTGCTCAATCTACCTTGGATCGAGAGATTACTTAGACTTTTCGTCAACTTTTCGTAGTCTTTCAAGGAAGTAAAACATGCAGGTCCGACTCGAGGCCCCAAAGTGATCGGGAGATTGCAACCTATTGAAACATCCGCAGCTTCAAATAATCTAGGACCTCGTAGCCTTTTCTTCCTGAGGTCAACGTAGCTAGCAATTTGTAGCTCGAATTACCTTTTGTTTGTTTTGGATTGAAATGGGCGGAAGCAGTGTGAGTTTACCGAGGCGTCATTGTATCGCGTGACACCAACTCCCTTTCCCCCTCCCCGTCCCCACGTTCCTCAGCGCTGCCGTCGCGCTCGATGATGGCAAGGCTTGGTCGTTTTACAACGGCCTCGGCTCTCCTCTGTCTTTTCCTTGGTGATGCCGTGCTTGCAGACCCGGCGTCACTGCCCTTTGACGACTGTTTCAGCGGAAACGTTTCCGCGAAGCTCACGGTGGAGCAGGTTTACGGCCAGGTCCTGTCCAGCGAGCAGCTGGGGACTTATCTCAACCTCACGGTCATTGGGACGAGCGCGCAGGACATTTTTGGGTTTACAAACACAAGCTCAAGCCTCGGTGAGTAATGCCCGTGGTCCCGATTTCCCCCCTGCATGGCGCGCATACCTCTCTGCGGGCGTCAATGGACAGTCGAGGGCCTATTCGCAGTGGATAGGACCTAATCTCTGTACCATGAGGGATTCCGAGATGAAGGGACCTCCCAAAGCTATGCGGCGCCACACACGTCTCCTTGACTGACTTCTCAACTCGACAGCGACGCTCTTCACGACGACCTCTGTGCTCACACTCAATGTGTGGACAAACAGCACGTATCTCTGCAACTCCCTGCGCCCAGCTTCGCCGCTCGTGCTGCCAACCAACGAAACCAACTACTGCCCATTGGCAGCAGGTCCATTTGCCATCTCTTCCGCCATCCCCTGGGGCGCCAACCGGCCCCTGACGACGCTCAACACCCGTCTGCGCGCGGTCGACCCGTTCAGCAAGGAGCTGCTGTGTCTGACGGTCAACACTACCCCCCTCGATCCCTCGATCGACTCCCCGTACGGCGTCGCCCGCGCCATCTTCTGGGCCACCGTCGCGCTAGCCATTCTGTACTGGCTCGTCATCGGCGTCGCGCGCGTCGTCTCCGCGTGGGGGCGCGGCATCACCCGCCCGGGACGGTCGCTGTGGGCCCGGGCGCAGAGCGCAGGCTTCATTCTCGCGAGCGCGATCAGCGGCGAGCGTTTCGCCACTTCGCCGGCCCTGATGCGCTTCAGCACGCCGTGTCTGCGTGATGTACTCTTCCACACCCAATGGTGCGCTGCCCTCGCCATGGTCGCCGTCCAGTGGCCGTCATTCGCTTGTGGGTCCCGATCTATTTATATACACCTCCGCATCTGATTTCCTGGCAGACCCGCTCTTGGTGCAGAGCGCCTGGGCGACTCTCAGCTACAGCAAGTCCCGTCTCTTTTGGAATATTACCTCGCGTTAACCGTCCCGCAGACATTACGCTGACGAACAACGTGCATTGGAACCCGCTTGTCACGTTCCCCTACAGCCCGCCCTCCACCTTCAGCGACCAGCTCGCTGATCCGACGTCGCCGCTCTACATCAACCCCGATGTCCCCAACCTCCTGTTCACGCTCCCCGCGAACGCGACCTCGGGCATGTCCATGTTCGCATACACCCTCGGCGTCCGCCCGCAGGACCTCTTCCCGATCTGCATCGTTCTCTTCCTCGCCATCGTCGCCGCGACCATTGTCCTCTCCTTCATTGTCTGGTTCGTCGACCTCCTCGCCAGCATCGTCAGCGGCGCAGTCGCGAATCCCCCCCGCATGGGCCGCGCGCGCAGCCCCGGGCCAAAGGAGCTGGATATCGCGGCTAACCCCGACGAGAACAAGTCCGCGATCTTTCGCCCCGCGTCGCGTCTGACGCTCTCGGGCGGCGGCGCGACGTCACGCAAGCCGTGGTACCGCGTGCGGACGGAGATCAGCTCGTTCCACGGGAGCGTCCTGCATGGGAATCTCGTGCGCATCCTCGTGCTGTTCCACCTCCCGCTTACGATCTTCGCCGCGTTCGAGATGACGCAACCCGCGAGCGTCGTGTCGACGCGCACGCGCGCGCTTGCGGCGCTCTCGTTCGCCGTGCTGAGTGTGATCCTGCCCACGCTGCTGGTGGTGCGCGTGACGCTCACGACGACGAACAAGCTGTACGACGAGACGCGCACGCTGCTCGCGCTGGGCCCGCTGTACAATCACTACCGCCACGGGAGCCAGCTGTTCGCCAGTCTGTTGTTTGCGACAAATCTCGTGTTTGGCATCGTGATCGGCGTGGGGCAGAAGAGCGGGACGGCGCAGGCGATCGTGATCCTCGTGGTGGAGGTGGCCGCCGCGCTGGTGACGAGCATCTGGCTGCCGTGGGGCAGCGGTGCGAGTATGGGCCTCATCAGTTTCCTGTTCTGCGTCGCCCGTATTGTCGTCGCGGTGCTGCTCGTCATTCTTACGCCTGCGGTTCGCCTTTTCCATACTTTCGTACTTGATTTGACGCTCATTTACTGCGCCAGATATCCATCGGAGACGGATCAGGTGCATGGGTGGCTTATGGGATCCTCGTCATTCTTGCGCTGGTGTACCTCGCACTTGTGTTGATGCTCCTCATTAAGCTCATCGAAGCCGCCGTGCGCATCGTCGGGCAGGTGGGCTTCGACCGCAGCACACACACGGTTGACAGCGGGCTCCTAGGTGCGTGCGGGCTGCTCGGCTGCTGCGGGTCCCGGAAACGGCGCGTCCCACGGAACCGAGCACACCCGCGCGCACGCGGCTACGCCTCGCCCAACCCCGTGCGCACCTCGGACGCGTCGTCGACGTACGCGCCGCCGCGCGCGCTCGGGACGGACTCGAAGAAGGGCTCGATCCACTCGCAGCAGCCGCCATCCGTGCTGCGCCCCGAGCACGCGCTGCGGCCGTACCGCGAGGAGAGCGATGACGAGAATGGGTACATCATGGGCGCGTGGCAGCCGTTCCCGCGGCCCGGGTACGTGCCGGTGAAGGACACAGCGCCGCCTACGCCCGCGCCCGCGCCGGCATCGGGCTTCTCGCGCGTGGGCGGCGGGCGCGCGCACATCGATACGCCGTACGCGATTGCGGCGGGCGAGTCGACGCCGACGCTCGAATGGCCCGCGATGGACGCGGCGCGCGCCGAGGACGACGCGCCGCCCGTGTCGAGCGTCGTGCGGCGGCAGAGCCCCGAGGCGGTGCCGGCGGCCGCGGGGCCGAGCGCAGTGCCACGCGGCGGGCTGCTGCCGCACATGCGCACCAAGTCGCAGACGGCGATTATCGAGGACGCACCGATGCTCGGCGGGGGGTCGCGCCCGCCCTCCCGTGCGAAAATGCTGCAGCAGCAGGCGGAGGACGACGACTACGACGACGACGGCGAGTCGGGCGTCGGGCAGCGGCGGAAGAAGCCGTGGTACCATATTCGGCGGCATCGGCCGCACAGCGATGGAACGCCACCGCCGTCAGCGTACCCTCCACAGACGCAGGCCGACGCGGAGCAGGCGGCGGCGGCGACGGCCGACGTGCCCGCGGGGCGCTCCTTCGTCGTGATTCGAAAACCGCAGGTGTCGCCCGCGCGCTCGCAGCAGCTGTCAACAGCGTCGACGCCGACGCCGACGCACGGGTCGTCGTTCCGGACGGGGAACAGCTCCGGGGGGGACGCGCGTGCCTCGAGCGCGACCTCGTAGAGTCCCCGGCGTTTCCTTCGCTGTTCGGATCGCTGCGGTCATTCGGCATTGTATCTTGGTTTACTCACGACACTACTAGCACATTTCTTAATCAATCGCATATATCCTGCATGGGACTTTCTTCTCTACTGCTCTGCTTTGCTATACGAAAATATGCGCACGGTGTATCACATAATTGGCTGCGGATGTGCGAATGAATGTTGTTACAGTTATGACTACAAACTCTCGAGTTAGTAAGCTAGTATGAGTATGGGGAGATGGATAAGTATTGGACGGTAAGTAGCCAAAATCTGTGATGGATGTTGGGAATGGATCAGACTGCAAGTAGTCATGAATACTTCAAGTCGCGGAGGTTTAAGCATTCTGACTCGTATCTGATGTAAAAGGCCATGGTGTCATCCATTGACGAGCCGGCGGCTGTTATCTTGCACAGTATTTTGCCGACGGGGCTGCTTGATCTACCCGGCAGCAGTACAGATATATGGTGCAGTCGGAGAGACTCAAGCCGGCTGCATGCACGGCAGCATACGCGGAGAGCAGCTCGTGAAGGATGGCAAGGGGTACGCGTCTCCGTTCATCGGTTGAAGCACCCATTGTCCGGAGGCCGAGCCGCTCCATGTCGTAGTGTGATATTTTCCCCACCCATTTCAAGTCATCCAAGACTCGCAGTGGGCTGGACGGGCAGCGTGCTATTTAAAGGGTCAGAAAGAGGGGAAAGTTTAAAGAGATGCATACGAGAGTGTCACGATTCCACCAGTTATCTGGTAAGTAGTTTGATGTCGACACTTAAGTTAACTTATGGTTTTAGATCCAAATATCGTTGGTTTATAGTGCTATTACAGGTCTTATAGCGCTCCGGTGGGCAAGGCCGCAAGATAGGGACCGATTGATCCGATCACAAATACCAATCCCAAAGCGGTAATACTTTGGCGGTGTTGGTCCGTTTTGGGAAGTTTGACATCTGGATAGGGGTAGAAGTAATCCTTTCCAATGTCGACGGATAACTCGTATCTGTGGAAGCCCTCATTCGTATGGCTTCTTCTGGTCAAGCCCGGAGTTCTCCTCAGTTTACCCTCTGTACACTACGGTCACAGGGGCTGCAACTCTCACACCTCCCAGATAATGGTTGGAGTATTGAAGCAAGCTGGAAGTAATTATATTGGACATGTACGGACTTACGTACTGTTTCGTGCTCACTCAATTTATTCCCCTCGCCGACGATCTGCACTCCGCCTACATACAAGCACTTCTCCGATGCCGTGCGGAGTGCACCCTACGCATACTATTATAGGCCCCCCTGTGACAACGTTTTTTGATGGCAGGCCGGGCATTTACTCTGTGCCCCCGTTAGCTTAGATATTTCATCCAACCGCTCTCCAACATGTATTCAATAGTCTGTGAAAGTTTCATATTTTTCTAAGAATTCTGGCGAGAGCTAGAGAGATGCCGGCGGGTACTGTCACGTTTGACCCCCGTACTGACAAAAATGTCACCGATTTCTTTCCGCTCTCATTTCTCATCTTCTAGCAAGTCGAAATCGGGGGATACATTTGGAACACATATATTATGCCTCGAACACTTTTTTTGAGGGAAACGGAAGCCTGGGTACGCAGATATAGCGGAAGTGGTAGGTGATTTGATCAAATTGGACTGATTTCGAGTATTTCGATTTTCTAACGGGCTCAGTTCTGCCTCGAATAATGTATAAGCATGGGAAACTGTGTATGATATCGTAGGGCAGTCGCTCCTTTTTTCGCTAAGGAATTGACCCAGAGGTACGGACGGCATCAACTTTTTTACCACTTCGGGGTGCAATGTCATTGGGGGGCCTATAATAGTACCTCAACCGCTGCCATCATATTCTAGACCCCGTAACCGGCGGGTGGGGCCCCTGCCCTCGGTCCCAAGCATCCCACATGACTTGGACTCGGATCCTCAGACGCCCTTCGCAGCCTTCATCGTTCTGTGCGCCGGGTGCGCCCCCGAATCGCCGTGGTTGCGCGCTGGTAGAACCAGGAGGGGTTGCGACGTTTGATGGTGGTACCATGAGGCTGCGGGCGGGTTTTCCGTGCTAAGCATGTTACTGGCTTCGAGTGCAGTGCATCGTACCACCTGACTCTGCTCGATGACCTACCGCACCGTACGGTGGATGCCCTGTAGCAGCTCCGCAAGCTCAGTGATCTATGAGACCACCCTGGAGATTTTCTTAACACGGATCGAGTCTGCGAGGGTGGTCAAAATAAGTGTCGAGTCCAAGGAGGCAGTCCGAACCATTTCCAGTTACATGTATTGGCTCGGATCGAGCTTCGCCAGTATTCCCGTTTGAAAAGCCTCCGCCAGTATGCAATGGAGGAAACATCCCGAACATACAGTAGATAGATACAGGCACAACTTTGTATTTTCGTCGTTCGTGATTTCTCTGTGAATCGTGCGCATATTTTGCAATATGGTCCTCTGGATCGAATCGACATCATACCGGTTCTCTGCATCTGTGCATTCGCTGTCAGCGTGGGCAATTCAACACTCATCCGAGTTCTAGCAGGATCCTGAGATGGTGAACTCATAGTTCAAGGTTAGCTCAAAAAAGGTTACCTCATGCTGCCGAGAAACAAGAAATAAAGCTTGGCTCATTCAGGAACCATCCTGTTCTCCTTCACTCCGTACCAGCCGCTTCGTATCTGCTGAGCTTCAACCAAGTCAGTAAGTAAACATCAAATATCAGAGAGGTAATTTTGGATTCAACGCACAATAACTCTCCGGGCAGTTGCCCGTATAGTCTCGGACGAGGCATGCTGTCCGTACACGGCGAGTACAAATTGATATCCTCGCTCAATCCTGACCTCCAATATGAAAAGCGCAGAATATTTACACTAATAGTTATGAAGCACATACATCCGATATTCCAGGATTTCACCTGATCGGCATCCGCTTTCTTTGCGGCGGCGGTCTCCTTCTGCTTTGCACGTTCTTTTCGACCAGGCCTTCGTTTTTTGGAGGGACGGGAGGTTCCCAATGTCCTCGCAGATATTTCACCCTACTACGCTTGACCGTCAGCGCTGTCCTATCACGAGTCAGTACGCCAGATCACAAATATCAAGCCCAAAATGGCAATGATCGGCGTCGCTTACGTGCGCTGCGGCGGCAGGCTGCGGCTTGGACCTGCCAGTGCTTCAACTTTCAAGTTAAACATGTACGAACGACCATTTGATCGGGCCGCCACTGCGCTCGCAACTAAGGCCTCCAAATGCCCTTTGATTTAAGGGCGCCACCCTTTCGAAGGCCACTGGACTCTTGTATGTTCTCTTTTGGTTCTCTTCTCTTTCATTAATGTGCTCACCCGAAACACCTCCTACTCCGAAGCCCCTCACCCGCTGCTGCACTTTTTCGACGACTTGGATAACGCAGGAGACGAAGCATGTTCCGACATGAAGACACTATGGAACCATATCGCGTACGCAGTTGACGGCCGCCCAGCATACCGACCACCGTGCCCCTCCTCTTCGATCTGCTCCGCGCCTATGAGGCCGTGTGCGCCGCCGTAGTGAACGCCTTTTCCACATGTGAAATATACTGCCGCCATCTCGACCCCCCGGCGGAGCCGACCCCCACCTTGATCTTGAGGGATATACCGGAGCTGGAGTTTACCTGGGATCCTCAGGCGGCCTTCGCAGACTTCGTCACACGGTGTGGCGAGGTGCAGTCCCGCATCGCCGATGTGGTCGCGCGCTGGGAGGTAATCGGGCATTTGCTGCAGGAAGAGCTGCGCCTCTCATTGGCCTCGTTGCCGTGGGGCTGCGAGTGGATCCTCCGCGCAGGGGACCCTACGATCTTCCCGTCCAGCGCGTCCAGGCGCCTGGCGCTGCTCGATGGCCTCCCACTCATCAGCATGGATGCGCGATGGCACCTTCGTCAGTTTAGTTATCTGTTTACCGCCCTGGAGAGTGCCGTAACACGCATAGAATCTGCGCGGGGAGTCGATGCGCCCAACTGCCGGATTACGCAGCCCGATCCAGATGAGATGGTGTTGTTCAGATGCACCTTCCGACACGAGTTCCCGTTGCGCATGGGATGGCTCAACCCGCTGACGGCACAGCCATCCAAGGAAGAAGAAGTAGCAACGTAAAGCTGGTAATTGTAACAATATTTGCTATTTCAATGCCATCCTACCGCGCACCAATTTCAACCCCAAACGGCGTTGCTGTGAAGGTGCATCCATACCTATAATCTACCTAGCAGTCCGTAAAAAGTTCTTCCACTGTGCATGGATGAAAAACACAGCGGGCTCCCCTAATTCCACGCCACCTGCGCATACATCCTTAGCACCTCGTTCGTCCTCGTAGGGCTGTACACAAGCGCGTCCGCCAGCGAATACACCCGCGCCGTCTGCACCTCGTTGAGCGTGCGGATGAGCTGTGCCTGTATGAAATCGACGAAGATGAGGTCCACCGTGGCGGCGGGGTCCCTGCCGACGTCCGGCGTCCGCGATGCAATAAAGTCCGGAATCCGGTGCACCGGAAGCGGGACGTGCGGGACGTCGTCGCCCTCGCCCGGGCATGACTGTTTCCCCCAGGTTAGCTTCTTTACTGAGGGAGGAACAGAAACGACGTGCGTCGGTTGTGACGTAGCCTGGGGTCAATTCGCCTTGCGCAGCCGCTGGCGCGCGCGCACGGTAGCGACGGTGCATATCCTCCAACCACTCCACATACCCGCGCTCGACGTCCCGCTCCTCCCTCCACATACGCATCCACTTGTCCTCGCCCGTGCCCGCCGCTGCCTCCTCCCCGGGCCATAGCTCCTCACCAGCTCGATTCAGCGCGGGGAGCACCTGCACCGCGGCCGCGAACGGCACGTCGGGGATGTAGATGTACTCGTTCACGAATGACGACGTGGTGTGCCAGTCGTTCTTGGTGAACGGGCCCTTGAAGATGTCGAACCGCTGTGAGCCCGAGGTGATGATGAGTAACGACGGGATGCCCGCGCGCGACGTGTTCATGGCGAGGACCGTGGGCGTCGCCTGATATCACCGAGTGAGCCTAATTTTGTAGATTCAGACAGAAGGGCCGCGCACCTCCTCGACTACGAGTGTCAGTATCGAGTCGTTTGACGGGTACGGCGCACTGTTCGTGAATCAGATGCATATGTGGGCCCGAAGCGCAGGAGAACGTACCGCGTCATACTATAATCCCGCGGGGCGATCCCGTACTGGAAACCTAGCCCAAAACGCTCCGCGAGCTTCAGCAGGCCCTCGGTGATATTCCGGCCCTCGGCAGTGCCAAACGTCAAGTTTGTGCGGTTCGTGTGGTACTGCCCATTATCAGACGGAACACGGAGCACGACGAATAAAATACCTGGTATGTAACGAGATTAGCGTCGAGGTACCGCCGGCTAAAATTAAGGTCCCGAGTCTTGTCGTCGTCCAGATCGACGCCTGTTATCGCGCGACGTTAGCCAAGAAAATGGACAAGTCATCCCGAGGCGCACTCATCCAGCCTAGGAATTCTTCGCATCAGAGTCGAACAGCATGTGCGGGGAAGGCCACCGACCAAGCGTCTCCATATATCGGCCGCTCGCGAGCGACATCGAGCGCCCGTCGAGCTGCACTGAGCCCGTGGTAAGCGACGGCTATCGGGTTCGAGAGGCGGACTAACGGCAGTCTCGGACATGCGAATGGCCTCAAAAAAAAAATGGGGGCTCAGCGCGAGGCCGTGGGGAAAGTGAGCAGGCGTACCGCCGAAAATCAGGATCGGTGTCGTGGGGTGGACCTCGCGAATGGCAGCGAACACGATGGGCCCTGTGCAGCAACAAGTGAGCGGGGAAACAATGTAGAGATAGATTATGCACACACATCGATCGCGGGCGACGGGCATGTGTCTGCCGACGCATAAGTAGACTCGCGAAGGGATGGCCGGGATAACTCACCCGACGAGGAGGAAGAGATCGGGCGCGTCCGCGATTGCGTCCGTGAACTGAGGTAGAGTTAGCGAGCGGAACGGACGGGGCGGGATCACGCACCCATGACTCGAGGACCATGTCTTCCAAGCGCTGCACCGTCGTGTTCACATCGTTGCGCGCAAAGTCGAAGATTAGACCGAACGCCGTGACGCTGCGGCCTCTGCGCGCTGTTAGCCCGGGATGTGTGGTTCGATCACCGACGGACGTACTTTCGTGTCTGGAACTTGCGGAAGCGGCCTTGGCAGGGTCAGGGGTGTGAATATGAGGGTGAGGAGGAACGCACTGCCGATGGGAACACTGACGCTCTGGTTATTCGCGTCGAACACGGTAATGTTGGCGTTCGAAGAGAGATAGCGGCCCTTGTAATGCGGCCCGAAGTTCATGTGCCTGTTGGCTGTTAAATAACAGGCGGACGGCTGGAACAGAGGACATACATGTCGAAAGTGTTCGCGTAGGTGTATAGTTCGTGGCTGGAAGAGGTTATGGGCAACGCAACACCCAGAATCATCTGGCGACGCACTTGCCGATGGTCAGAACGTCGTACGGTATCTGCTTGAAGAATTCGTTGGCCTACAACATAAATTAGACAAGAAATGGCGAGCAGCACAGCGAACGCACATCCTGAGCATCTACCCCTCCAGCCGGAAACCCATCCGTCAAGCCCGTCCCTGCCGTTCGACGTTAACAGCTGGCGCGCGCCAGGCACAAATACCTACCATCGTGCAAGTCGCCCGAGTCGACCAAAAGCAGATCGACGTCCTTTTCCTGTGGTCTACGCGTCAATGCAGATTTCCGGCGCGTCCGCTCGACTAACCACCGCCAACTCCTTCATGTGGGCCACGAACGCCGAGTAGTCGCCCCAGTTGCCGCTGGTCCATTCAATCCTAGTTCATTCTGCAATCCACGCTGCACGTACCTATAGTTGGGTTCAGGAGGCGACTCTTTCGTGTGGCCTAGGAGCCTGCATGCGGATGGGTATATTCCTGAGGATATGAAAGCGAGAAACTGACCAGCCGTGAGTGTCGGTAGTGGCGATAACATTGATGTCGCCCCATTGCAGCTCCCGCGACGGTGGTGACACTCTCTGCGAGTGCCCGACGCTGACAGACCACTGGTCGAGCGCGCTGGCAGAGGAGAGTCCCGCCGCGACGAAGAGTCCAACGCTGAACCTCATGGTCCAGAAGATAGAAGTGAAACGAATTGTCGCGTAATCGAGGCTTAGAGCAGGATATCGCGTTTCATGGACTTCGAGGCTGGAAGGAAGGAAGGATGCAATATTTTAACCGCAGCGGTCCCAAGACGGATGGTTCCTTGTCGCAGATGGCCAAAGTAGGGTGCCGTTGGAATTTCTCTCTATGGAGGAAGCTTACGAAGAGAGCCTCGTCGGATATTTTTAGATGAATATTCGGATTTCTCTGCTTCTGCGAAATGAGAATACCGTTGCTGTTCATATCACAAATGGAGAAGGAGAGGGCGAAATTTATGTGTGTTACTGTAGAGGTCCCTTTAAAAAACAAGCAAGAAAAACGGTTACTTACATGTACTCGCAGTGCAAGGTAATTTAATTTAATTTCTCTTCGCAGAAAGAAATTATGAACAACTGCTGGACTCGACGGAGAGGTCTCTACGGGTGAAGGAGTTTGGCTACCGTTCTACTGGCGATATTTGCGTAGTAAGGGATCCTTCACCATCCTCTGTATCACATCTGTGGGTAGCATGAGCGCTGCGCTCGCGCCGTCTTGATACCAAGGCCCCCCAGCGGAAGACTGCGGCATCGCCTCCATGACCTGAATGACCCCCTCCATCGCCGGCATAACTGCCTGCACGAACCGCGGCCGCCCCGCGCCGAAATCCACCTCATACACCCCGAGCCGCATCCACGACGTCACGATCGTGTTCCGCCGCCCGATGAACCCGCCCCACATCCGGCGCGAGTCCACGTCGAACGCCATCTCGTGCAGCAGCGCCGCGACGCGCGGGGGCGTGAACCGCACAACCGTCCGCCGGATCTCGCGCGCCAACTGCGCGAGGGGCATCGCCGCCGTCCCCGCCGCGCGCGCGAGCACGATGGGGGAGCCGAGGGCGCGCGCGCCGAGCAGTGGCACCACCCGGTCGCGTATGCCCAGGCTGAGGTTCATGTAGAATTCCTCGTCCGCCGTCTCCGGGACGCGCGCGCGGATGAGCACGGACCACAGGTGCGCCTGCAGCGCGTCGAAGCGGCTGATGACCTCCCCCGGCGAGGCCGCTGCTGCCCAGATGCGCGCGAGCTCGTCGGCGCTGAAGTATAGCAGGAAGTTGCTCACGGGCGCTTGCAAATCCCACTCTTGCCACGGTATTGGCCGGCCGAGCTCGATTTTGCTGAGCGACGCGAGGTGTGCAGGGATTTGAGTCGTTCCTAAGGCGCCTCCGGGGCATCCGTCCGCCGAGGCCCACCAGTCGTAGCGGTGAATGGGAAGCTCACGCGCGATTTTGATAATCTCCGGGTCCGGTGAAGCCGCGTCGATGTCCCCCTGCGCGGCATTGTCGAGAGCGGCGGGAGAAAACGCGGGGGCTAGGGTGGGGAGTGGGAGATTCCGGAGAAGTGCGCGATTGACGGCCGCCCAATCGTTTACGAACGTCATGAGGGTTTGGGCGTCCGCAAGCGGGTGCGAGGACTTGAGTGCTATCACTACGCCGCCGCATTGGAACGTCGTGACCTGCACTATCAAACACGGCAAGCCGGCGAAATCCGCGCTAGAATGGGATGCGAGGGCCGGGCTGTTGGGCAGTAAATCCAAGACGCCTAAAGACGAAGCGTCGAACGCGCCGGGGCCAGAGATGCGATCTTCCACGGAGGGAAAGAGAGAGGCGACGTCTGCACTGCTGTTCGCTGTGACGAACTCTACTCCAGGATCCGTGGGCGCCCCGTAGGTCACTTCAAGGCGACGAGATCGCGATGTATGGCCGCCCGTTGGGTCGTACTGCGAGTACTGCAGCTGACCTGCCCACTGCGGATACGCGTTCAAAGTCTTGATGAGTGACTGCTTTAATCGCTTCGGAGCGAGAGCAGCCTCCCCGTTGTTTGACGGCGTATTGTAGACCCATGCCGCTGCAGTGGGTCCAAAGTTTCCGACGCTGGCGTCCAAAATAGACAGTGGAACAGTTTGTGCAGAAGATGTTTCGTCAGGGAACAAACGGCTGGTGCTGTCGGGGATTATCTGGGACATTTTGTTGCAGATAGATTTGGGATGCAATCTTCGTTCGCTGCAATATTTATGATCTCTGTTTCGGTTCCGCCGGGACTCTGACTCAGAGGAACGACTCGATTTCGTCCGTGTATTCCGCCCGGATGAGTACGGAAAGTTCGGACTTCGATTTTGTCGGAGTCGCGAGATCCCCAGTCACCTAGCTTTTGCTAAAAATGACATTTTTTGTATTCGAACTCGTGATCTCGGGACTCCGACAAAATCGAAGTCCGAACTTCTCGCGCTTCGTAGTACGATGAGGCTCACGCTACTTGTGCGGCATAGAATCTTGTCGTGCGTGTAATCTCGTCCTGCTTTCGTGCACGAGAAGAGGAAAGAGGAAGGAGGGCCATCACATGTCACGTCATGACGTCAGCGACCGTGGCGTCTTCTTGAACCCGAACTCTCCTTCAGCTCACACGGAGAATCCAGCATACCTCCCCAGGCCTCTTTCGGCACAGCTAATATCAGGGCGAAGCATTGCGCTCTTCAATTTTTGAAGCCAGCAGGTTCCGGACGATCTTGATTCAGCTTCACAGCTTTGGTTTCAACTTGCAACTTCAATCCTCCGAGTTCTATGCCACCGGCGCTGGTGCGACTCGGAAAAATATACTTAGGGCAGCTGGAATGGCGAAAGATTAGCGAGTTTCTCAGCCTAAATTGTGGGTTGCTCCAATTCGCGTTGGACCGCCTTCCTCCGTCTCAGTGCCGTGTGCCACAATGAACAGCGCATGTTATTGACATACTAATATTTTGGATAACGGTGCATTGATGGAACCCCATTCGTGATTCGACTAATTTAACTTGGCCCTAGGTCGCCACCGGAGCAGTCCGGACACATAGGAGGAGTGGCTTTCCTTTGGCTCGTGTGGCTCTTAAGCTGACCGGTTCCTGAACTTTGTGCTCTCCAGCGAAATTTGGGGTAAAAATGTAAAGTAATTGCAAGGCTCCAACCCTTAAATGAGTATCTGGAACGGCGGGCCGAGTGGCCTAACATTAGCTCCTGTCCCCATTCTAGGTCCACCGTCCACTTTGGTAATCACAACAGGGTCGTTAGACATACATATATGCGTCGCCTTCCCAACTCCGATGCTCTTTTATTGTCAGTCCCCGAGGCCTCCCCCTGTCCTCACCCCTCGTCGATGAAATGTCGGTGGTCAATCCTTCCGATTTCATTCCCGAGCTTGTGACTTGGTCGACCTTCAACATCTTCGCGACCTGTGCGCTCACTGCGCTTTTTATTGTGACGCTACTTGTCCAGGGCTTGACAGCCAGCGGAACTCTGCTCAACCTCGAGCTCATCTTCATTCTCACATCGAGCACCACCAGCTCTCTCACTTGGACCGGCCACGCGCGAACCTTGGACCCTCCGTTCGGGCTCTGTCTCTTCAACGCGTCGGCGACCATGTCGAGTGTCCCGCTCATGGCTGGAGCAGCCTTCTCGATCGTGACGAAAGTATGGGGCACCGCTATGGTCATTTGGCACCCCCGCTGTAGATTTGTGCTGGAGTGGGTTGTCTGGACACCACTTGTGCGTTTTCTAACTCCATGTATCAACTTATTCCTGAAACTATCCAATTACCAGTTGATTCTGATTCCCTTCCTTTTTGGGATCCCATTATTCATCGCCGGGATTGCGGTGCGTCTCCTACGGTTTCTCCCGAGTCAACCGAGTTGAGCCTCTGTGTCTCCAGGTGGGTTTGGAAGACCGTACAAAGGTGTTTCGAGGCTCTCCGTTCTACTGTGTAGTGGACCAAGACTCATTGTGCGCCATATTCATTTGCAGCCAACCATTTCGTTTTTTCCTAACGAAAATTCGACAGACAAACAATCGCGAGCATACTTGGCGCAGTCTTCACCCTCATCTCTTTAATACTCGCCATTTGGACGTCCATCGAGCTGTTTATTAGTCGACGGCGCATTGGAAGCAACCGGTTCACCCAATTTGATCCAAGGATCCCGTATGCTTTTACCTTTCGCGTTATCCTATTTTCACTATTCGTGGGGGCTGCTTTCGTGTGAGTCCCACCTTTGGATATTCAAAGCGCTATAAATTGACCACGGCGTCCATGCAAGGTCGGGAATAATCGCACTCTCCTCATCCTTCAGCGCAGTAATTCCCGACGTCATAGTGGCTTCATGCGGCGTCGGAGCCTTCTTCATCTTCGCATCTGCTCAGGTACGCAAACTAGCCTCAAAACGAAGCCTCCTTTCGGCGCCTTTCTCACTCCGCGCAGCCCATTGTGCGGTTCGTCTTCTTCTGTGAACGCAATCCGTCGCGAAGCTTCACCCCGCAAACGTCGACGATGACGGGTTCGCGCAGCTGGCGCTCTGGGCGTGGAGCACAGACGGAGCCGCCACAGGAATTTTTACTATCTGATATCCAGGCACAAGGCGAGGGGAAACCGGTGACGGGGACTAGTTCTGAGGACGCTCAAACAGTGCCATATGTGTCAGGGCATATCGATACCCAGGAGGAGAAAAGTTCTGGCTTCATAGCGACCTCAAGTCTAGGGGAGATTTCCTCCCGATCCCTGATATAGTGGCCTATGAATGGCCTCTGTATGGACTCGGGCAAATGGACTGTCGGGAAATTAAACGCTGTATTATACCCCCGCTATGTATCACTTTACCAGCCATTAGTACTATATGGCTCAGTTTTCTCTTCCCGACGTTCAAAGACGCCGCTTATGCACTCGTTTTCTCTTCAATACTTGAAGTTGGATTCTTGGAATGCGGACGAACGCGACCACGTGACATATGTTCAATAATGATATTTAACACGGTGCGTTGCATCGCTGGCAGTATAATGTACCAAACTCTATATTGTTATATGCAATACTTCCACGATATTAGGCATCACGTATCCTCCACGTCCGGCACAACACACGAGTTCTTGCCAAACAAAACTTCGACGCTCTCTAGCAGGGAGAAAACGGGCGCGCGCACAAGATGCGGCATCTACCTGCCTCCAGCCTTCTTCGTCAACGGAGTCCAGTGGGCCGCGGGCATTGTTGAAACATATAGTGAATTACATGACCAGGACGATTTCCCCAACACCAGCGCGATCTCGCAATTGTAATGATATTGTCTGCAATCGGGGCATTTGGAAACCTTGCAGCAATAAAAATAAGGTCATTCACGGTTCCATTTTTCCTCCCATTTTTCGTTCCATTTTTCATTCCATTTTTTGTTCTGTTTTCCAAATAAATATATCCGCATCAAACAGGGTGGGAGACAGGCTTTTGTTATGCCATGCATGCACACATGAGGCCCCCTGAGATGATCTGAACTACACAGGGATGTAAACCTAATTAAAACGAAAAAAGGAGTGCAACAAAGGAGAGAAAAAGGGAGCTTTCGTCGGGGGGTTTCACAGTCACTTTTTCTGGCCATTTTTCTCTTCCCACTTTTCTGCCGTTTCATGGATTCTGCACATAGACACTTCGTTTCTTCCATTTTCAACCCTTTTTACATCACTGAGTTGAAAAGGGAAAAAATCCCGAGCAAAAACCAAGTAAAACCAAAGATCCAGCAAAAAATGGGGGGAAAAATGGGAGAAAAAAGTGAACTGTGAACGACCCTAATGCTGGGATTGCCAGAACCTCCACCGACGCCAATTCCGCCAGCCTATAAGTAATTGAGTACTTACAACGAGCCAGCTGAACTTACGCAAAGCTTCGTTTCCGGGTGACAATACGGAAATCTAATCGTTCGATGGAGGGTGCCATGGATGGCCAGGGGTAGACGCGATTAATATCCTCCGCTGCATGATACACCTGGATTCGAAGGCAGCGGATGCGGGGCATGTCGAACAGAGGACATACACGTTGCGGGGCATTTCTAATGAATGGCTCCTCCATAACGCGATGTATATCGAAGCGGACAGCAAAAATATCAATCCGCAACGGGACATGTCCGGGGAGATCTGGTATGGATTGTTTTCCGAGATCGATCTCAGTGTCTGCTATGTTGAGCACACGAAGAAGCGCAGCCTTCATGAAAATGCGAAAGAGGTTGACCCGTGAAAGCCAGTCTCGCAGGTATAACTTCGGTTCAGATGACGAAGCCCGTCAGGTTCTTCATGCGGCGGACGAGGGGGACGATGACGATGGAATGGAAGTCGCATATCGGATGCCATACACTCTCCGTGAGGATCAGGACCCGAACATAAAGAGCAAGATGGGGATTGTGGATGCAGAGGCCGAGAGATGCGCCCAGATGCGCCACCGAATCGAATGTGGCGATTGTATTGGTGGGGCCCAATAGGACTGCCGAGATGTACGGTGTGAAACAAATGAATATCGGTCCAAGCGGTCAACATTCGAGATGTGGCACGGAACAAGCCGAGTAACCTGCACAAGAGTCCACCACATGCTCTAAACGTCGAACGGTAGCTGGAACATGATAGGGAAGCGAGGATTGAAACTGGAAAGCGACGGAGGCAGTATATGTGGGTCCACTGGCGGGCGTGACCCAGTAGGTACTGCCGCCTAAGTTATCGTAAGGCAAAAGGAAGAACAAGCCAAACAAGGTTAGGTTCGGAAAACCCTCTGCTCAACTTGGTCCTCGAAGCCTAGAAGATGCAGGAGTTGGGTTGGAGGACACCGGCGCAATCCGGGCCGTCAACCCTACAATATTTTATGTGCACTTGCTGTAAGACGCTTGACTAAAATCAACCTGAAATCCAGCTCGAGCTGTTTATTCCGCTAGAAATAAATCTGGCAGGCAAAATCCGTCCTGGACAAAGTAGAAAGCTGGGGCTATCTAAAACGCTCTTTTCCTTTCAAGTTGATGTTCAACCAAAGGTTCAACTTGAGCAGTTAGTGCCGTCACTTCGTTGAGATGAATCCAGTCCAATACATTCTCTGTGTATTCTCCTCGACGCTCCACGGGATAATTTCGAGCAATCTGTATAACTGAAAGCACTGTCGGCGTGGCTCTTGCTTGAAAACTTGGTACCCTGGAGTCTGAACTCCCTCCCAGCGTGCGTCAGTTGTTGCGAGGTATTTCGTTGGCGGGAGAGTACTGCGTAAATCTCTGCTGCAGGCTAGACTCAGTCTGCAAGGAAGGCTAGTAGGATGAACATGATGATAGCAGCGGAAGGGGTCGCGGTCAGGTGATTCGCCCAATTTGATCTCATCTGTAACGGCGCTGGTTTCCCCATTCGTACTGACCGACAGCTTGTATTGTTCCTGACGGCTCCTATTGTTCATTTACTTACGGGGTTTATATGTTTGGGGATACTAGGATATATATTCGGCAGCTCGTAGCTTACTTTCCTTGTCTTCGCAACACCAGTAGCACCTCCCGTCGTTGCTCACGTCTCAATCCTATCCTGTTTCTCGTCCTCTGAGGCGTGGGTGACACGCCCCGTTACATCATCCTCCGTCATGACCATGGCTTTGCCGGTCGAGCTGTGGTCAGCGCGCCAATTTCAGGACATTTTCTCTGACGGATTGTCAAGGTCTCAAAAGTCGCACCGGCGAATTTTTCACGAATGTCCAGGGTCAGTTCAGTCTCTTAAGTCCGAGTATTTAGCCATCACACTCTGCTACACTAAGACGCCGGTCTTAACAGCCATTCATGCACGTACTCGTATAATTTAATTTAGAAAGTTTTGAGCGCGATTGAAGGCCTAAAGCATTTGGTTCCGAAAATGAGACACGATCGCGCGGATGTAAATTCTCTCCTCACTATTTTCGTGTCGCACAATCTCCTTTCTCTACTCTTCTCCTTCTCCCACCACCTCGAGTTGACCTCGGTGTAACATTTGCGCTGTAACCTCTTCTAAATTTGCCAAAAGCACTCCCCGTCTCCCAACCAACTCAATGTCACCTTCCTCCTCCCTTCCTGACCTCACTGGTGTCTTCGTTGACGAAGGTTACCTTCAACTCGTCGAAA